>VXAY01002648.1:748825-908059 GCA_013399855.1 Oxyruncus cristatus
GGGGGGGGGGAACCACCATGAAAAGGGACATTACATAGTCAGTCAGAATTAATACTTCTAACATGCCTTGGAAACTCATTTTCCACAGAAATCAGTTATTCAGACAGTTCACAGTATGCTTTGCAAATAAATTAAGAGCCTCTGATAGTAAACTGATGGACATGTGTAAAAAGGTACATAGATGTTTAATTAAAAAAAAAAAAAAATCAATCAAATCATTGCCGACTTATTTTTTTCATATTTTACCCAGATGCTATAGCCATTGTTTCTGCTTTGCAGAGCGCTCCTTATTTCTGAAGTATGAAAGTCTGTTCACTTAAACCCTATGATTTTATTTAGTTCTGTCACATTTATGTGCAGCTTTCTTATAATATTCTTAAAGACAAATAATTGGGGAATCAGTCTCTGAAAACCTGCTGCTGCTTGATATACACCTTTATAGTCACATCTAGTTTCAGACAAAATAAAACAAACAAACAACCTAGAAGTCTTAACTTCGCTGAATCCAGTGCCCTGAAGTATCCCAAGAAACACAGGTCTCGCCATCTCTCAGGAGTTATACGAAACCTGTGCCCTTCTGGGTCATCAGTTAGAGGTTGGGTCAGACACCTGACAACATCTAAAACACTTGATGGCATCTCCATCAAGCCACTTTTCTAAACAGAGAAATGCAGTTTATTTTGAGGAAGAACAGTTAACTGTCCCCTGGATGAACTTCAAGATTAAAAGAATTAATCTGTCTGAAGTCTGTGGAAAATTTCAAGAGTGGTGGTCTATAAAGACTAACCAAAGTACCAGATGGAGGTACCCTCTGGGAGTGTTCTGTGGTGAAGACTAGAAAGGTTAACACTCTAAAAGATGTGACTTGAAATATAATATACACTCAAAAAGGAAGCCTTAATAAATTCTTTGTTAAAAGAAAAAAAATCATCTGAAGGAGGAAGAAAGGAAGGGAAATCTTTGTTTGCTCTTATCTAAAGCAATTTAAACTATGTCTTTTATAAATATTCTTAACTGTTTGCCTATTTTGGATATTCTAGACAAAACAAAATTTTTATCTTAATCTGGGTTGAAGGGGTTTTAAGACAAACTGATAAAAGCAAGTCTGTATTGTGTTGATTATATAAACCAAAACACTGAGGCCTCCAAGCTGGCAGCAAGCTGGAAATGCAGGAGACACAGAAAAATCTTTCTATGTTGAAAGGTAATTTGAAGGATACTCCAGAACACAGTAAGATATCAGCCGCAAAGTTATCTCCACACCAGCACCCCACCACTTTCCCGATCAGTTTTAAAATGTGAAGGGATAAGGCATTATTTGGACATATCATCTGACAATTTATACAGCACAATATGGTATTCTACAAAGACAAGAACAAAACCTCAATTGCAATCAAAACAGGTTTTTAATGGATTGATATTTTGACATTTTTTCATTGCCTTTTTTTCCTTCAGGTCCTTTCAGCAACAACATGTTTTCAGGTACCATATTTCATTTCTGCATTTCAGTGTCAGATCCATAACACTCCCTCATATTTCTTCTTAAACTCCAAGAATAAATTATTTTTAATAATAAATTGTTCCATATGTATTCCATATGTAGGCATTATTACCTAAAGTTCATGCTTGCCTCAATTGCTAAGTCAGTAGTTCACCTTCTTGCCACAGTCAAAGCATCCCTGTTTCAGCCTGAGATAGTATAAGCACCATCTCGTTTAACAAGCTGCCAAAGTTAAGTGTTGCTTAAATCAATAGTTGTTCATTTACTGTAGGTTTTACCTGTTAAAGATTTCTTGGGGCACTGATTTCCCAAAATTATCATCTGAAGAGTTTAGGAGGAAGCTTTTCAGTTATAAGCCAAAAAACTAAGTGATGTTTGCCCCAAAACTGACTTTTAAACTAGTTTCAGCAGGAAACTGAAGTATACAGTTGTAAGTGACTATGGTGATACAGAACAAGAGAAAATTAACATGAGAAAGATTCTTAGTTGTCTGATATCACAGAATCACATAATATGCCAAGTTGGAAGGGATCCACAAGGATCATAGAATCCAATTCCTGGCCCTGCACAGAACCATCCCCAAGAGTCAGACCATGTGCCTGAGAGTATGATGCAAACACTTCTTGAATTCTGTCAGGCTTGGGGCTGTGACCACTTCCCTGGGGAGCCTGTTCCAGAGCCTGTTCTTCACCCAAAGGTGAAGAAAACTTTTTCCAATATCTAACTCAAACCTCCCCTGACACAACTTCGGGCCATTACCTCAGGTTCTGTCACTGGTCACCACAAAGATATCAGTGCCCACCCTTCCTCTTCCCCTCATAAGGAGGTTGTAGATATATTATATTCATTCCAGACGGGTCAAAATTTCCTCTCTGCCTTGTGCTGAAGTTTTCTTTACACTATAATTGAGGGTGGTTTTTAGAACTGAGTTTCTCTAAGGGTTCTTATGCACTCACAGTATGAGTTTTAATACTTTATATCTTGTCAATAAGGAAATGATCTTGAAATTAATTTCATATTGGTAAAGAACACCTGAATTTTATTTCTTTTTTTTTTACATTAGGATATTTAATTATATCATTAGAAAATAATATTATTTCATTGCCCTTTTACCCATTCTAAATTGAAGGTTAAACTTGCATATGTGAGATATAATGACACTGTATCAGCATATATTCTATTACTTTGATTCTTGGACCTCCTTATGGTCAAGTAGATTTGGTTCATAACATGTTGCTGAGCAGCAAATATTTACATTCACTTGATACATTCCTGTAAGAAACATCTATTGCTGAAAAACATTTTTTTTAGAGACTAACTTTATAATAGGGGCAGAACAGAATAGGGGCAGACAGAAGTATATTTTTTTTTCTTTTAGGAACAGGATGAAAAATCATGGAAAGCAAGAAACCAAGAACAAAGCAAAGTATGAAAAATGCCCCCAAATAAACATCAAAATTTTTCCCTGGTGCTTTTCAACTAGTACTAAGTAAAAATCTATGTTTAATAGCTTGATGTCAAATAACCTAACAAGAAAAATTGCTAAGTGAAAAATCCTCAAAAACTAGTATGAAAGTAACTTGAGAGATTAAATATAACAGTTCTTCAGAGAATCAAATATGGATTTAACAATCCAAAAATAACAATAATTTGGAAATCCAGGGTTATAAATTATGGAAACATAATGAGATTTCTCTCGACACATAAAGCTAATTTCTAATTTGGTTGTAACTTCACAAGTATTCATGTTCACTGCAATGGCACTGGCAGTGTTACTAGTAGAATTATTTAACAGAATTTGTTCCTTTGTAAAATGTTAGTAACCTAATATGTTAAAAATTAGTCAGAGAAGTTTCTTGCATGTTAAATGTTAATATATTGTGTGTAAATTACTAATTCCAGATACTGAAGATTTTACATTTTATGACATATTTATGATTTATGCAGAAGACCAGATGCCATCAATAGAAAAAATAAATTAAAAGGCAGCAGGGCTCAGCAATATGTTTAGTCAAAGCACTAGTAACATGAGGTTCTGGTTAGCTGCAAATGCTTATAAGACGTTATCAACTTTAAAAGTTCTGTTATTTTCTGTACCAAGCTTATATCTGAGTGTCTGTTTCCTATAAGTGGTCTTATAGCATATCTGGTAACTTTTACACAGCGTTGCTCGATGACATATGAAAAGTGCCAAAGTAGATCTTAAGGGTCCTCTTTATCAGAATAATACAATCATAGAATCATTAAGGTTGGAGAAGACTCTAATATCACCAAGTCCAACCATTAACCCAGCACTGCCAGGTCTATCACTAAACCGTGTCTCCAAGCACCACATCTACACCTTTTCTGAACACTTCCAGGGACAGTGACTCTACCACTTCCCTGGGCAGCCTGTTCCAATTCTTGGCAACACATTAAGTGAAGGACTTTTTCCTAATATCCAATCTAGACATCTCCTGGCACAACTTGAAGCCATTTCCTTTTATTCTGTCACTTTTTACCTGGGAGAAGAGGCCAACCCCCTCCCCCTCTTTGATAAAATCTCCTTTCAGGTAGTTGTAGAGATTGACAAGGTCTCTCCTGAGCCTTCTTTTCTCTGGGTTAAACAGCCCCAAGTCCCTCAGCTTCTCCTCATAGGACTTGTGCTCCAGAGCCTTCACCAGCTTTGTTGCCTTTCTTTGGAGAAGCTCCAATGCCTCATTTTCTTTCCAGTAGTGAGGGGCCCAGAGCTTAAGACAGGATTTGAGGTGTAGCCTCACCAGTACTGAGTATAAGGTAAAGGGAAACTAGGTACAACATGGAATATGAAGCTTGGGGCCAAAGGAAAAAGAAGAAAAAGAAAGAAAAAGAAAGAAAAAGAAGTTATACTGGCTTCCAGCTCCTCATGCAAGAATTCACAATAATCCACAATCACTAAAAACTGCCTATGATTTTGTTGGTTTGGGTTTTTTTTTGATTTTGTTTTATTTTTTCCTATCCCACTAGCATAAGACCTACAGAGAAAGCTGAGGAACAGGTCTCCAGGGAAATGTTCTCCTTGCAATTGTAGTTTGTTCACATCTTCAAAATACTTTACAGTACTGAAAAGGGATGACAGCAGAAAAATAATTTGCACCTTCCTTAAATGCCCTCAAGTGCCAAAGAACTGCGTTTCAAAACCAGTGTGATATGAATGTGTTATAGCTATCACAATTACTGCTAATTGCCAGTTATGGATCTTTTCCCAGCTTTATAGTTTGAGCTTCTGCCTGCTGCTACACTAGCGTACAAATCTGAAACAAATCAACAGAAGAGCTATTTCCTCATATCTGTTGCATAAGAAAATAGACTGGCTATATCTGTAAAACAGTAAAACACACCAGGAGGGCTCCCTAGCTAATGAACCAATCCAGCCAATGTCTGGCATGAAATAGACATCATCTCCTGGCAAACTAACATGGAGTCTGTTGCAAAGCTATCTATCACACTGTCAAAGGTATCAAATCAGCACTGCGGTGGAGGGATCTCTGCCACCATGGCAGAGACATTTTGCTACGATCTAGTGCCACTCAGCTATTAGATACTGAGATTAGGTTTAAGTTTTAGTCCCACACATAGCCATCATTGCTTTTCTCCCTTGCAACCTTTCTCCTTCCTCATATTTCAGATCTAAATAACGGGAAAGAGTTTGCATTTGTTAACTAGTCACTCAAGTCAGACACCAATCTATTAATGGAAAATTAACTGCCAATATGAAATAATCTTTGAAATCCATCATCTATGCACAAGCTGTGGACGGTCCTGCTATTGCTTTTTTGCAGGTGGCTGAAATAACTTTTCTAAGTAATAAATCCAGTCTGTTCTAACACTGACATATTTCGTATCTTCTTGATATTACAAGAAGCTGAAAATAATTTTGTCTAGAAGAACTATCTGAACAGAGATTTTATGACAGTTCCCTCTTTTTCAGTTTCAAGTTCTACAAAGACAATTCTAATCTAAAGCAGATTTGAAACGTACAGCTTAGTAATTCTAAAAACAACTGCCATACCTATATTACAGCTAAAATTCCAGCTTTGTAAAAACCAGTCCATTTGAACAAACTGAATTGCCATCATTGTATGGCAACTAACAATACTAATGGATAAAGGTCGTCTGATGCAGATAAACTGTAAAGAAATTTGAATGAGACTTGTTACAATGGATGCTATATGAGCCAGATATCAGTGTAAGAGCATCCTATGTGTGAGAGGGAGATGAGCATCTGAAGGTAACAAAGCTGATGGTGTTAAGGTTGATGGGCCTAAAGAAAAGAGGACACCTACTGGAAAACCCTTTCCACGGAGCCACAACTCAAGACTTGTGTTTGTGTCATTAATTCATCTTTTTATCCTGCTTGAGAGCTTCTTTTCCCCAGCCTCTGTCCTTGATTGAAGAAAAACCTTAGTATAGACACAAGTCCCAGCTAATCTTTCAGATAATAAAGCAAATTTTTCCTTCATGTTTCCCATACAAAACGTGACTTCAGTAATGCTTCATTTATTAGAAGTTGTTTATGGGCATTATGTGCAAACTCTGATTTTATTGCTCACAGTTTTAAAAAATAACTTCCAAAGCCAAGAGCTTTTATAAGGCCCTCCCAAGACAAAGACTGCTTCTTTGTCTTTCTGAATGGTATCACCTTACTGGAATAGTCTGCTCTTTTCCTCTCAAACCCTATCAGAAAATCCTTATAAAAAAAAATGTTTTGCCTTTGGCTTACAGGTATATGTCCTCAAATTCAATGAAACAATTTAGACCATTTTCTGCACAGTCCTCATCTGATTCTATGGCCTCTTCATGAGGGGAAGTAGAGGGGCAGGGCATTGTTCTTTTCTCTCTGGTGACCAGTGACAGGACCCAAGGGAATGGCGTGCAGCTGTGTCCAGGGATGCCCAGGTGAGATATTAGGAAAAGGTTTTTCACCCAGAGGGTGGTTGGGCACTGGAACACGCTACCCAGTGAAGTGGTAACAGCACCAAGCCTAACAGAGTTCAAGTGTTTGGACAAGATTCTCAGGCACATGGTGTGATTCTTGAGGCTGTCCCATGCAGGGGAAGAGCTGGACTTGCGGGTCCCTTCCTACTCAGGATATTCTGTGATTCTGTGATAAGATCAGAGTTTAAATGATGTTGATACTGATCTGTTGAATCACATACTTAGAATCTTTACTGTCATTCACTACTTTAAACACATTAGAATTATATGGCCTTTTACATTTAGAGTTAATTTGGTTCCCCTGACAGTAAATGATCATTTAAGGTACAGCTAGCATTAAATGCTGTGTTAACAGTTTGGTAGTTTTGATATTTATAGTGTGGATATCATCCTTCTAAAATAGAAAATGAGATGAGATTAGCACTTTTTAGATTACTATGTGCTGAATTCGCTACATTGCATTACAATTTCCGTTAAAACTATTCCAAGCTAAATGAATATTTGTTGTACAAATTTGTATTACCTCTGAGACAACATTGTGCTGTGTGGTGGGGATGGAGGGAAGCACTGACTGCATAGGAGAGGTCACAGGCCTTTTGTACTGCACTTCTGCGGGCACCAGGGAGGGTCCTGCACAGAGATGCAGCTGGCACACTGCCTCACACAGCCCTGAAACCCAGCAGTCAGAAGGGATGGCATCTCTTAGATGTAGCCTGTTTGAAAACTCAGGCTCCCAGTGGGATGAGCAATGCAGCCCTTCTCCTCATGTTCTGCAGGATATACAGCTATATAAAAGTGGCTTAATCTCAAGAGGGAAAGAAAAAATCTTAAAGATCGGTTTGGGGAAAATCTATCAGAACTCATTGACTTAAAACTCCTGGGTAGTATAGGCAAATGTTCTCCCCTGTCTCTCTGCCTCACACATGTACTTTCCCACTCACTAGCAAATCAAATAAACTGGTAGAATGCATTAATATAAAATATGAATCAGAAAATTTTCTTTCCTGCTCCGAGGTTATATCTTGTCCTCCCCAGACTCTCTTTACTCTGAGAATCTCATTGCTGCCTGGTGCCACAAGTTCAACAGTGAAATTAAAGCATTTCATATCAACTTAGTGATTACAACATTCTAAGGAGCAGAAGCATCTTACTCAAGCAGAGGAGGCCTAAAAACTAATATTTTATTTTCCAGGAATGTACTCTTAACTCTTATTTTAAAAAAATCCAGTGCTGTTTTTGTATATATTCTGAACTAAACTCTGATACCTCCACTTCGTCTCCGGTCACTTGGTGAAGTGCCCACTCTGAGAATTCCTGAAGACCAAATATCTCTAAAGAATGTAACAGTTCAGGTGTAATGGAGTATATAGCTAGTCAAACTCCAGACTATGCAGAGATACTTAATCACAGACACATAGAGAAATATGTAATCTAAAATACAGTTATAGGAATTTCCCAGATAAATGATAAAGTAGGTGGCCCAAATAGCTCTCTTGATCTAATATACCACCTAAATTTGTGTCAAAAATTAAAGTTAGGCCACCTACATATTTCTCAGTTTAATTTATATTAAACCCTATTCTATAAGTTAGCAATACAAAATTTTTGCCTTGTCACAAGTAGAAGAAAATGTCTTTGGACTTTCCAGAGATGTTCATACACACGTAAATATACTTTCAGCCTTGATGATAGGCTTCCCACAATTTACCATAGACTTGTGCTTTTTCATATTTACATTATGTCATCCAAACACGATTTTAAATCCTTTCTTCATAAAACCTTTTCTGTTGGTCTTATTATTTCTTTACTTTTATATACTAACAATTTAATAAATGCTTTTGCTGAGATTAAATTGTGTTTCTCTATGTGCTAATGGAATAAGCAGCATATTTCTGAAAGCAAACAGCATTTACACTGCCTGCAATAAGACAGCAACATGTCACTGAGTCTTTCTGAACAAATAGCCCAGCCTACACTTTTTTTCTTTAAAGATTTTGGTATTCCTTTTAAACCATATGGAAACAGACCTTATTAATAAGAAACCTAATGCTTCTCCATTTCAGAGGGTAGGTTTATATTATTTACTGTGAGAGTGGTGAGGCACTGAAACATGTTGTCCAGAGAAGTTGTGGATGTGACAGCCTGGAAGAGTTCAACACCATGTTGGATGAGGCTCTAAGCAACCTGATCTAGTGGATGGCATCCCTGACCATGGCAGGAGGGTTGGGCCTTTAAGGACCTTTCCAATCCAAACTATTCTGTCATTCTATGATTCATTGCAAGTATTGCTCTCTCAAATGTGCTCATTTCTTTAATTTAATTTTATTTTTTCCACTGGGAGAAAGTAAGCAGCTAATCGTGCATAGCACAGCCAATTTCTAAGTAGCAATTTATAATACGTCCTATATTATAACCCTTGATTGACAGACTTCACCTTCCTAAACTTAATTCCAGCATTTACTGGTAGTAAATGCCTCACCTAGAATTTCCCAGAGGTAACAAATGGTTGTACTTTATGTTGAGTTCATTGCAATAGATATGTTTTCTCCCTTTTCAAGCCCTAAATATCACATGGGTCTCACAAGAGCCTTACTTGCGCATCCTGGCAGGTGATTTAACTCATCACCTTCTGCAAAACAACATGATCAGCTTTGCAGCAGTGATATAATGCAATCAGTCAGTGTTGTATACCCAGTAACAAACAGCCTGCAAGCTGCCACTTCTTTTACAGCACACCAAAGATCAAAAATCTACACTTCTGAGCTTAGATATCTTACATATTTCTCTTCTCCTTTATAAGGACTCGGAATGATCCTATCGAATGTCTACCTACTGAGGTAGATACTCATCTACCTGGGGTAGTAGAAAACCAAAACAATCCTTAAAAACTTAAGTTGGATTTAGATATAAAGAACTTTTCTTGCATAGGATGATTCACAAAATAATTACTGCTTGAGAACCTGAGCATCCTTTCTGCAAGTTTGCTGCAAGGCACCATTAGGCCTCTCAGATTCTGCTGATGTACATGCCATGGTGCATTATATTCTTGGCTGAGCTGAGACATACATCAAGCACATAATCATATTCCTATGTCTGAACAAATTACCAAGTGTCTTTTAATCCACTAAACAGACACATGCTCCAAGCTTACAGTAAATATGAGTAAATTTGGCTATGTTATTAGACAAGAATTAGACATCATTAGACAAGAATTTACATCTGTTGTCTATATCAATTCCTCCATTTAAAAGATGTACTGAAGAGGTCCTACCCAGCATTACTGGAACTGACCAGGAGAGATGCAAGAGAGAAATCCACAACCAAGAAAATTAAGGTTGCAGGTGCAGGCCATGAGCAAAAGGACACCAGAATTAAAGCAGGTGAGACAAACAGCCCCAATGTTGTTTGGATTTCACATGTATCCTAAAAATCTATCCTAATTGATGGATGACACTATCTTCCCACATGATAACTAATGTCAGGTCAGAGGGTTATTCAGAAAAGTTAACGTTTTTTCCTAGAGATAGGAGGTAAAAGAGGTCTAATAGAGCTTTTCATAAACATGTTCATGGCAAAAATTAATTGCTTTGCAAATCCAAACAAGAGTGATTTTCATCTATATTCCAGTGCAATAGATCTCCTATCTCTAAAGAGGAAGGAGATACTAGTGGTAGGACTGAGACCACTAACAGCCCAAGCACTCCAGTCAGGTGTTCTCATAATGAATATTTAGACATGTTCAGAGGCCTAACTAAGGGGAAATCATTTGAATACTCCAGGATAAATATTGTAGTTATAAAGGCTGAATCCTCAAGTGAATTGCTATTAAGCCTTTTAGAAATGCTGTATTATACCCTAGCAGTGTGTCAGCACCTGCCCAGCTGTGAGTTGTTCTGATGTTTCTCAGTGCAAGCTGCCATTTTAATGCAACTTCCTCAGCAGGAAGTCTAGTCTGTGATGCATGTTTTGTGACAAAGGAAATGATACAGTAATCACCACATGAGTAGATGGAGGAATCAACAGATGAAGAATGGAGTATTTCACTTTGGTGTTTTCAGATAAACTCTGTTGTTTACTAAACTTCCTACACATTTTACTTACTGTTTTCACAGAATCTTGTCAAGAACTTAAGCTGCAGAGGTAACCAATAACCATTTTATTTCTTTCCTGAATTACCTGCATAACTTCCCTATTTCTGCCTAATTTTTGCTTTATATTTTCAGAATTTCGTATTTATTCTAATACTTGTAAGCCAAATATTATACAATCTCACAGACAAAAATATAGACCTATTTGAGCTGCCTCCTCCATCATCATCTAGAAATGTAATAAGTAACTGAGGTGAGAAGATATATCACAGAATCATGGTATACAACACTGTAATAGGTCTGCAACAGAATGCTTTTGGTGCCTTGGGATGCTTTTAGTGCTTATATCCAACATGGATGAGTGGATGTCATTCAAATAACTTTCTTCTTCTTCTTAAACCATTTAAGCCTGGGGTTTGAAATTAATTAAGATCAGATTATTAAATTATGAAATGACCAGACTGAAAAAAATGACAAAGCTGTGCAATTAGGTGCATCAGAGGGAAAGCATACCCACATCATGCAACATACTAAAGATGTTTCATGAGTTATGCACCGAGCTCACTCACCTCTTACAAAGGCAGGAAACTAATATGAAAGTAACTTTCAGAAGGGGACAGCTTGATACCTGCATCTCCTCTTCTCCCTAACACTTATGCAAAACAAAATAAGGACTGTACTGAGGCATACCAAAAGGTTCATCAAGCCCTATATGCTGCCCAACAGTACCTACAGAAAGTTATAAGAAAAGGACAAGCCCAGTACCGACTGTTCAAGTTCCCCATCATAGTGCCTGTGGGTACCAGAGGGTCACTGACAGTCACAGCAGGCTTTGCTTGCATGGAATCTCCCAGGAAACCTTTGTACCAGACTATTGCTTGTCCACTGCAGAATGTTGAGGAGGATGCATGAGTCAATGAAAATTGCAGCTGATGAGAAGGGGAAGGTAACAAGATCCTACACAACATTGCTGATGATGTCTTCTCACCTAAATTAACTATTCTCTCTCTGAACAAGACTGAGCAGTATTTTCAGTAAAACATATGACATTATAGGCTTGCTGTGGCCAGCTCATCCTTTTTGACAACGAGAACATTTCCATACTTAATTTTTTCACCCCCTACAGATCACCTTACCAGCTTCTAAGCTTTCTTCAGAACACGTTCATCATGTTTTTGGTTTTTGCCTATAGGTCCGACTGGGATGTAACTTCATTCAGAGCTACTGAGATTCATTAACTCAGAAAACAAAAGCAGACTTTTGCCTTTCTATGCACTCTTAAATTCAGCATCATAGCAGACAAATGACCTCACAGATGGCGGGTTAGATCCAATGATCTCTGAGGGTTTTAGTGTGAAAGGTAAATGAAGACCCTAATAGCCTAACTGATGGCTCTTTTGATACTTTGTTAGCAACTTTCAAACTCTTATGCAATGAGAATTCTTTTCACCTCAGGTCAGCAAAGAAACCTGTGGGCGTCCCTAATGTGATCTGATCCACTTAGTTTAGTGGAGCCAAAATAGCAAACTGAACTGAAACATTCACTGTTATATAACAGTTATCCCACCATTATCTCCCCGAATTTTTAATAACTTTTAATAACTTTTTCTCAAATACTTCATTCGGGCTGTACAGAGTTCAGCCCAGTGTCTTCAGTTAAATGTCTAACAATGAAAAATAGGGGCAGAGACAACACAGCAACTCATATGATCTGAAATGAAAGCTAGGAGGTTTCCTGGCAGGAATACTTGCCTTTGCACTATGAGCTGGTTTTGGACCTTAACCCAGTGTGACCTTGAAGTGTGATCTTGCAGACAATCATGGCTCTGGCTTCAAGGTGGGCTCTGGCTATAGTTTTGGGTTTTGCTGAACATCACTGTCAGATTGTGCAATGAACAATATTGTCATTTTGGTATATACAGACATAAACCAGCTTCACAGAAAGACTACCATCTTGGAGTATTGAGGACAAAAGACATGGGGGCAAGGCAGATGGGAAAATTAAAAAAAAAAATAAAAAAAACTATCTCAAGGGAAGACTGTTTAGAGAGACAGTTCAACAGTTTGTAAGACCCCAGTCCTGAAGCCACAAGTTTAACTGGGAATATTACTTTTAAAAATATATAACACTCCAAAAAATCTGCTCATTGAATATTTTGGGAGTCTTCAGTTCTTAATACCTAGAGATAGCTTAAAGAGAGAACACTGACAAGTTTTCCAGGGACACCCTTTTAATATGGGAGAAAATAAGGATTTTGGCAAAAGTTTAAAAGGGGTAACATACCACCAAGTAGAGCATTCCATAAAGCACTGACCCAGCACATGACAACCCATACACCTTAGCAGAATCCATTCCACTGGTTTTAAGCTACCCAGAATAGATTAAGAAAAGAGTAAAGACAGAAAAGAGATTAAGACAAGGAAAAGGAGGAAAGATAAAAAAGAGAGAATAGGAAGAGAGGAAATCATTAAATAGCTACCACCAAAGAGTCCTATGGAAGTCTGGCTTGACACAGCAAGAGCAAGCCCCAAAAGAAAACACAAGACAAACTCCATGTGCCCCAGTACTTATGTGCTTTGGCCACCTGTGCCCACTTCTCCCAGGCGGGATGTCTGACACCAACCACTCAGTGCCTTCTAGGTGGGAATGAGGGGTCGTGTAGCCAAGCAGAGGCTGTTAGTGGTTCCAGACAGTGTGGTGTGGGTGGGTTCCCAGGCTGTCCTTTTGATTGACAGCTGCTCTGGGGCAGCCATGTGGATTCTAGGAGGCTGCACCCCTGCCATGTGAGTTCTGGGGCTGGCCCTTCACCCCACATACACTTCATTTATTTCCAACCCAATAATAATATGATAATCCAGTGACTCACAGATTAACACTCTCAATGGCAAGTCAGGTTCATTACCTTCCCTAGTAGTTTTTTTTAAATGTTTGTTGGCTGTTGGTTGTTTTTTACATAACCAAAGAAATTTACATCACACAGAAGCAGTGTTTTTAACCTTTTGGTGGCTGCTCTACAATCAGACATTCTACAACTGTTGCATTATACTGAAGTGAGCTCTTGAAAAAATAAGTTTTCAAAGAAATTGAGACTGAGAGGAGAATACTACTGAGACTGAGAAATTACTAAAGTTCTTTGGCAATGCTGCAGAATCATGGAAAAGATTTATATGGGCTTTTGGACCTATGCATGGCTACCTGGACTTAAAAGCAATCACAAAAAGGTATTGCTATTTTTTGAATAAAGCAGTACCTGAAGTTCTCCATTTTCTTGTTAGTTTAGTACTAATAGAGAATGAAAGATGCCTCTGAAAATGTGCAGGAGAAATATTGTACTCCTAAGAAAAGAGAAACTTTTGAAGGATATCATTGTCATCACATGCACCTCTCAAAGAACAGAATTTCTTTCATTTCTCTAAATCTGACGAATCTTTGACTGACAGTCACTTAACAACTCGGCCATGTAATTATGGCATTCTGACTGATTCCATTAGAAGAGATCAAATAGTGATTGGAATCAAAGATATAAAGCTACTGGAATGACAGCCACAAGATAGAAACCTAGATCAGGAGAAGCAATAAGGACATGTCAAAAAGATGTTAGAAGAAAATTGAGATGCAGTTGCACTGGATAAACAGATTATCACAAGGGGAAATTGGAAAATGGAAAGACAATATAAAGTTAGAAATCTCTTAGAACCGCAAGAATCTGTGACGGACAGAAAGTGTAGAAACATGCACAGATTCAACCATCCAACATACATATTTAGAGACTATGAACTTTACCATTTTATAATATTTTTCAAGTTGACAATATTAAATATGAGCATACCAGTGCTCTGTATTAAGAGAAAAAATGGAAAAAAAATCTGGAACGGACTTCTAGAGAGAACCTTAATCTTCAAACCTGAAAGCAGGGAAGACAGAGGGTTGACATCTTGCTCTACACACTGAGGGAACACTTCTGAATTATAGGCTGGATATTGATACCAAATTGAATATTGGACAGGAAAATGTAGCTGGGAGTTTTTGTGTGAGAAAACAAGGTCATTAGAATGCCCACCAAAATAACTGCAAGAGGAAAAATAGTTCTTCCTGAAGAATAACATGATCTTCAACCTAAAAGCAAAAGTGAAAATGGTTATATTTGTTTTGATTGCTAAGCCCATAAATATGCTAAGCATTTACGAGCGGGTTAAATTCAAAAGACAAAGAGAGATCCTGAAGCTGTGTTACAGAGTTAGAAAATTAGCCCATTTTTACAGATACTGGATAAAACAGTTTGATGTATTATTATTCAGATTTCTTTGAGTTTACCTCAAGCACTGTATTCAGTTTTGGGCCCCTCACTTCAAAAGGGACATTGAGGTGCAGGAGCATAAGCTGAGAAGGGCAACAGGGCTCATGAATGGTCTAGATATGTCTAATGAGACAAGGCTGAGGGAACTGTGTTGGTTTAGTTGCACAGTTACCTGAAAGGAGGTTGCAGTGACGTGGGGGCCAGTCTCTTCTGCCATGCCTGTAGTGAGAGGACAAGAGGAAACGGCCTTAAGCTGAGCCAGGGGAGATTTGGATTAGATATTAGAAAAAAAAACATTTTTCACTGTTAAGGTGATTAGGCTTTGGAATAAGTTGCCCAGGGAGGTGGTGGAGTCACAACCCCTGAAGGTGTTTAAGAGGCATCTGGATCAGGTGCTGGGCAATGTGGTTTAATGAATTAGGGGTTACAAGGTTGCTGGGTTGATGGTGGGACTAGATGTTCTTAAAGATCTCTTCCAATCTTGATGATTCTGTGAATTCTTGGAGAATCAACATAAAAATTGTAGTGTAAGTTTGTAATATAGTTGAGAGGAATAGCGTAATATGTCATAAATGTCCATTAAATCTGTGTTTGCAGCACAATAAACTCCAGAAGATTTTTCTCTGATTGTGGTTCCTGGTTTAGTGAACTAAGGAATCATCATCTACTGCAAACTGTTTAAGTTTCTTTTTCAGGAGAGTCTGTATTTCAGCATTTAACATGACAGATATCTGTCATTGAACAGATTTTGATGAACAAAGAATCGAGACAGATAAAAAGATAATTTAAAAGGTTACAGAGGTTGGAAGGGTTTAGTTCTGATAAGCCTAAGGGAATCACCTTTACAGCACAGTACATCACTATTGAAATTGTATTTAGCAGGGAAAGCAAATTCCTAATTTAGCAGAACTGCAGCAGACAGTAGAACGAATTGTAATATGCAGCAAGGAAAACTGATAAAGACATAAAAAAATGCATCGTATAACAGGGATTCAAAAGTATGAAATCCATTACAAGGTGAAGCTCCAGTTCATTTCTACACAGATAAATCATGAACTTGAAAAGACTACAGCTATCAGAAAGGTTACTCCTCATTTCTGTGAGGTACAGAATCCTGATGATGGGGTTTTGAGGAAAGCAAGAGGTAGGTGATAACCAATTCTTAGCAACAAGCAGATAGACAGGTAGAATTTGCAGACAGCCCACACACCGATTCTACAGTGACCCCAAAAGAAATAGTAGCAGAGACAGCAAAGTAGCTGAAACAGGAATTCAGCTGGAATTCAGAAAAGATTAACTGAGATTTCTAAAACATTTAATGGAGCTATAGTTGTGTTTGACGAAAGGAACATGCGCCATCATTTTTAATAACTGAATCACATAATCAAGGATTCGAACACATAAGTAACATAAATATCTGGTCCATCTGTGCTGAGTTTTAAGGAATGCAGGTTGCACTTTTTACAAAGAGACAGGCAATAGTCTCTGTTCCCTTGTGGGTTTTTGGCATCTTCATGGCACATATGTTACAGTGTTCTTCTCCATTAGTCAGTTTACTGCATAGTCTCATAGGCTTATCAACTACCTTGGGTAACTCTTTTTTAGATCAAAAAGGTCTTGAGTTTTTGAGCCTGATTATGTTCCTCTTTCAGCTTCTCAAGGTGTGAATTGCTGCTTCATCTGCCCTTTGGCTGCTGCCAGCTACCAGAACACTAACATGCTGACTCCAGGCACGCAGTTGTGCTGCCGGATCAGACTTTCTTGCCCTGCCTGTTGAACAACTATGCTGCCTCAGCTCACCTTATTCTCTCTGTGGACTCTTACTGATCCCTGCCAAAGTGCCCTCAAACTTTGATTTCAGCTGTAAAAAAGAGCAAGTTTTCAAAAGAAATGTTATATTAATTTGCATTAATTTTTACCATGAGTTATGCAAATTATGTAAATTACAAGGAGCTTTAAAGCCTTTGGAAATGGGCTCTAGTGTTCTACACCATCACAATATTTGCTTGACCTACACCTCAATATGTGTGAATAGTCTCTGTGAAATGTAAACTTATCCATAATTCATTTTGCAATATGGACAAATTGAAACATCTTGAGAATATCTTGATTATGACAACAAGTACACAAGATATTCCAACATTCACTTTCCAAAACCTTCATCTTGTATAATTTATTGCACATTTTACAGGTTCAGAAATTTATAAGCTTAAATGTATAAGCGCAAATTTACAGATCACATAGTAAATGTTAATATTCACCTGGAAATTCATACTTAGACAATAAAGGAACTTACCAGCCCTGCAGAACAGGTCTGCTTTTATACAAACTGTAATAGTTTTCAATGTGACAGTCCTCGGTATGGAAAGGACTACAGCTGAACTGAGAACAGCAGTGAAAACTTCATGTATCATCTCTGTTCATTATAGTCGCGTTAGAAGTCATGATATGGTTAGAAATTACTGTAGATCTCTCCTGTGTAAAACGTGCACATAAAGGGTGATACTTCAGAATACTGTGATGCTGCTAACTATTAAAATTTATATTTTAATTGTGATCACTCTATTGCTGCATTAGCTGTGACAGGGAAGTTCAAAATCACACTCCAAGTACAGATTCCACAGGCATCCAAGTTGGAGACTGATGTTAATGCAAGCAAATGAGTCTGCTTTTTTCCTCGCTTTCCTTGGCTTGCTGTTACTTATTTCAATATCAAGCCTAGGTCTTTAATCTAAGGGGTTTATCTTTGAATGAAAAATACATATGGCTGGTGTTTTGAAGAAAAAAATAAAGCTTATATATATTTTTTTTTAATGACACGTTTTTAAGTATTTTATTGCCTTTACTTAGTTTACTCTAAAACAGATATTCTAAACACAGTCTCAATAATTTTTCAACTCCAGAAATTGAGAAAGAGTAATTATAAGCAGATTGAAACCCAGTAATATATATTTACTGATCAGTGGATGTTTGTATGGACATCCACTGTGAGTAAGGATTCATGTCCTGTAGTGTCTATAAGGGAATGTCATGCATCAATGATACTTTTTCAAACATTCTACTACAGGCATGTGTCTGTTGGGTTTTAAATTCTGGACTGTTGAGGGGATCACAGAATCACAGAATTTTTGAGACTTCACAGGTTTCACAGAATATTCTGAGTCAGAAAGGGACCCACAAGGCATGAAGGGATCTCAGGAAATCAGCTTCAACTATTCCCTACTCATGCAGGGCCACCTGGAGCCAGCTGCCCAGGACCATGTCCAAGTGGCTTTCAAACATCCTCCCTGGACACCCTGTGCCAGTGCTCAGTCACCCGCAGAAAAAAAAGGTGTTTCCTGATGATCAGACAGAATCTTCTGTGTTTCACTGTGTCCATTCTGTCTCTTGGACTAGGCACCACTGAAAAGAATCTGTCACCTTCCTTTCAGATGTCTATAAACATTGATAAATTCCCTCCTGAACCTTCTCTTCGGTAGGCCAAACAGTCCTAATTCTCTCAATCTCTCCTTGTTCAACAGATGCTCCAGTTGTGTAATCACCTTTATGGCCCTTTGCTGGGTGCATTCTAGTAGTTCTGCACCTCTCTCATACTGAGCAGTCCAGCACTGGAAACAACACTCTAGGTCTGATCTCGCTATGTCTGAGTAGAGGGAAAGGATCACCTCTCTTGACCTGCTGGAAACATTCATCCTAATGTAGCCCAGGACACTATTAACGTGTCTGCCAAAAGCACACATGGCAGGAAAGTGTACTTTTCTGTCTTTTTTTCAACTTGGTGTCCAAGCTGCTTTCCAGCTAGTCAGTACCCAGCATATATTGCTGCATGGGAATGTTCTTCCCTAGGAGCAGAACTTTGCAGTTCCATTTGTGGAGCTTCTTGAGGTTCCTGTCAGTCCATTTCTCCAGCCTGTTAAGGTCCCTGTGGATGGCAGTGCAACCCTCTGGCGTATCAGCCAGCGTAACCCTCCACATCATCAGCAAACCTGCTGAGAGTACACTCTACCCCATCATCCAGATCTTTAATGATATTGAATGGGATCGGACCAACTATTGATCCCTTCTATTTACTGGCCTCCAACCAGACTTTATACCACTGATCTCCACCCCCTAGTACAGGCTATTCAGCCAGTATTCAGTACACCATCTGTTCATCCAGCCCATGCTTCAACAACTTCTCTGTAAGCATTGAAATCCTTACTGAAATCTAGAAAACACCACCTACTACACTCCCCTCATCTACCAAGCCAGCCATTTTACTGCAGAACATAATCAAGTTGGTCAAACATGACTTCCTCTAGATGAATCCACACTCATTATTCCTGCTCATTTTCTTGTCCTTCATGTGCCTAGAAATGGTTTCCAGAATTGGGTTTTCTACCACCTTCCAAGGAACTGAGGTGAGGCTGGTGAGCCAATTGTTTCAGCCTAGTGGTTTCCCTCCCAGGAGCACAGAGCTGTTCTTTCAGTGATTATTCTTTGCCATTACTGAACATGATCCCTTAAGTCCAATTTTTCTGCTCACATTAGTTTACACCTACAGCTTATTTATTTCTTAGGTTTTAAAACACTCTTTGTCTCTCTTTGATTGCTAACCATAACTCATAGATGCACAAAGCCTTTTCTAGTTAAGAAATTTCAGCATGAATACCTTTGTTTGCACAAAAAAAAACAAAAGAAAAGATCATTCATGCTCCAGTAACCTTATTCACACACATAGAGGCTCTTCTCCAAATATTTGTGTGAACAAAAGAAGTTTGCATCAATTTTTATTGGAATATTGAGCAAATAAAGGGGAGTTACTTGCTGAGTCATAGAGAAATTAGCATTTGTAAAAAATACTGATGATCAAAATTATTCTCATTATACCTCAGTCAAAGTATTAATGTTCTAAACTTAACCATTTTTTATAAGCTCTGGAATTGATTTCCATGTATTTATCACCTCAATATCAGTAGAAAGTGTTCTCTTACCTGAAAGAATTTGGCAATTCTAATTCCAATCCTTGGCATTTCTTAATCCAGAGAGATTTGTCTGTCAAAAATTACCTGTTAGGTATTAAATCATTTTATTTAGACCTCAGCTCTAGGTCAGCAAATTTGTAAACTTTTATTAATATGAGAAAATTCCATTGTTGTGTCCATTCTTTTTGCCATGCAACTCCCAGACCATAGAATTTCTTGGTGTATGTTTTGAACAGATGTTCAAAAATCTATCTTACTTTGCACAGCTCAAGAGATACATGAATTTAAGGGGGGAAAAAAAAAAAAAAAAACACAAAAAAAAAAACCCTAAACCACCATGCCTGCCAGAGCAAGTTAGGAAATCATTTTTATGATTTAAAATTACTTTCACTCTCCGTGAAATGAAACTTTCAAAAGAGAAGTGAGGCACGACAGGAAGAAGAATCAGAAGAAAGAGAAGGTCAATAAGAGTTGCTCCACCTAATTCGGGGAAGCTGGAAGTTCAAGTCAAGCAATTTCAGGGCTTTATCACATATTGAACTACTTACCAAAGGTGAAAAATCTCCAGCAAAGATGAATGAGCAGATTTTACTCTGTTGTGATCTGTAAACTAATAGGAAAAGTATTTACTTGAAACAGATGTAAGAGATTTAAGCTGCTATTGTGAGCAAAGCATGACAGTTCCAAGTGTGATTCTGACCTACAAAGTAAATACCATGAGCATCACTGCATTAAGTCATAGGTTAGTCTGACTCCTTACTCTTCTCCTCATTTCAGATCCAACCAAGCCTGTTATGTACATAATGTGGAAATTACTGACATTATTGAAATTATTTAGATATTTCACTAAACAAAAGGTTTTACAAGAAAATTCTCCATTTTCTCTCCTGCATAGGAATCTTGTCTCTGTGTCCCCCATTTTCTTGACAGACATTATCACCCTGGAGGGGCAGGAGATCTCTGCCACTTCTTTCCAGAAAATATCTCTTTTTTATTTTGTAAATCATAAAGTTACTTACACCTCTTCAATTATCTCCCAGTAATGACTGATCCTTAAGTCTACACTTTCTGTGATCCTAAAAGCAATCTATTTTTCTTTCATTGAAAATCCTTCTGTGATTTTGAATACTAATAAGGAATGCAGTCTTTGCTCTACTTTTGAGGACCTTCCCCAGTTCCCAGTGCAATGAAATTTACACCATTTGTTCTGGGCATCCCCTTCAATCACCCCACATTCCAGTCTTCTGACAGAGACTGACACAAAGCACAGGTCCTTGCATTATGCGAATCCCTCAATCTTGAAACAGAATACTGGGCACCGCTGACAAATTGACAGCAGCCTTGGTGCAATAATTTCCCTTAGAAACAGTTTGGCACAGGGGACCACCATGCTTCATGCAAGGTTCATGAACCCCACAGCCATTCTCAAAATGCTGGCTTTGAATACTTCACATAGTTAGTAGTGAAAACTACTTAATTTTGCTTTGCCTTAGATGATTAGGAGTCTCTGAGTTCACAGTGTTCTGGCCCAAATCAGCATTGAGAAAGACCATTTTGGCAGCAGAGTTCACAGGGACATAGCTTGGGAACAGCTTCTAGCTCTTGATCTAATGTGGCAACATTGATTAGTGCTAACAAAACTGATTGGCCTTATAAGTGAAATTAATATGCCATGACAGTAAAGAAAACTATTCACTTTAGTTAACTATCAAATAAAATAGGCTGAAAGTTCCTTCTATAGGAAGAAAAACACTTTAATGAAGTCTTCAGTGCTAAAGGGTGGCAGATGATTCAGAAAAATCAAAAAATAAATAGTACAAATTATAGCAAGACAGATTCTTTTAAGGTTTCTAACCCATTTTTCTCTTTTTTTTTTTTTCTCATAGAACTTTAGGTGGAACTGTAAGTACTATAATATATTGAAAAGTCCCTATGAAAAACAGTATTACACTGCATATTTCTTGAACTACTGACAAAAATATTCTAATGGTTTATCAGCAGTGGTCTGAACTATTGCACCATGAAATACTATTTAATTCCAACTAATATCTCTGAAGTCAGTAAGGTTAGGGTAGACTGATTAGTTCAAGGACAGGTGGTCCAAGGTTTCTAGAAGCAATGACAATAAAATATTTTGATTTTGTCTATATGATGAAGGGGAAAAAAAAAACAAGCCAAAACTAAGTTAAATATTTTTTACAGTTTTGTGATGAAGAGGTGGCAGCTGTAGTATCTTGCTAAAAGGGACTGGAAACCACTGTATTTAGTGCTTGCCTACAGCTCTGAAATGCTGCATTCAATAACTCAATGGCTAATTTCTTCCAGTTCTGCTCCTTAAGCTAAAACAACATTTTTTCACAGAATAATTATTACCAGTGAGAGGGATGAGGGATCTCCATGCTCAATAAAAAAGCACATATTTCGATGCTTAAACATTAAGTAAAATGTTTGGTTCAGTTGACCAGTTGAACATCACATATGAAAGCACTTTGAACAGGACCAATTTGGCAGATAGGTCTAAAAAGTTTATCTGCCTGTCACCCAACAGTCTGTGCTCACCAATAAGTAACCAAGAGCTTAGATCAAACTCTGCTGTTATGGGCACAATACATCATTCTAATTAGCATATAATTCTAGGTAGTTTTGTTCATTTTATTATATTTCTTAACTGCTATTGGATTGTTATACAGTTTTTATTTGTTTTCTTGTAACTTTCCTTCATTACACACCCCTAAGATGAATGTAAATGTAGTAAAGGCCATGATTTTTCATACTAATGAACAGCACAAACTATTGAGAAAGATCTGAATTTTTGCCAAATTCATTTCAAACTCAGTGTTGCTTAATTACATTTTATTGCACTATGAAAACTGTTTTAGAGAATGCCCACTGTATGGTGCCTGAGGGGAAAATAGACTTCTATCACATTTTATCAAAGATGGGGCAACCTGTCAGTATGATGGCTACCACAATTTGGTTGTGTTAGCCCTTCTACATGTACAGGAGTTCCTTCACTCTGCCCAGCTTCTCAAATGTCTCAAGAAAGTACCTGAAGTTACAGCAATTTCTGCATTATTGCCTGATGCTCTCAACAGCTGTGAGAAAAATCCAGCAATAACACCTAGTAATTTTGAATGATGAGGAACCCATAGTGAGAAAAGCTACTCCCACTGCAGAACCTTCCTTTTGAAGAAGGAAACTTCTTGACCTGTCACTAGGTTGAAAAGCGTAACAATCTGTGTCTAAATATTACTCATTCAGTCCACTTTACCTTTTTGAGGTTGGTATACTTGTCTTCCTGAAGAAACCAAAAAGTTCCTTTATAGCACAATTTAAATTCTGCCTTGCTGGCATTAAAGCTAAGGAAAGCTCTGTTTTGCTGAGGGGTTTCTTGCTTACAAGAGCAAATTCCTGTATTTACTGCTGCTCTGGTTCCCTTCTTTCAATGAGTTGTAACTAATGATATCATGTTAGTTAGCCATTAACTTATGTATTTTTACAGCATTCGCTAAAGGTGCTTAAAGCATTTCCATTATTTTGCCCTTTTCATCTCCATGAACTTTGTATGGTTACATCACATACGACTAGTATATGCAGAAAACATGAAAATTCTGAAGCTTAACCCTAGCAACAAACATATATGAAAGAAACATATATCCATGATCTTTGGTGCTCTGTAACAAGGCAAAAGTAAATAAATTTTCATTTGCCAAAATATGAATGCAGCAAGAACATGAATCCACATACACTAAGACTTTTTTTGAAAGTCTGAAAATCAGTGATTAGAACTGATGTTAAAACAAAAATCCCACCTCAGATTGGTATTTGACCTAATCTTTCAGCCCACTAAGTCTCAATATGCATAAATATGTGTCTAACCACGATATCGGAATTGTGACCTGTTAAAATTCATACTATATTTAGATTTTTGCAATAAAGAAGATGAAACACCAGTATGTTTTATCATTTGAACACTGACATATTCCCTTCATGTGTACAGAAGAGATGGTAAAGTAGACTTACAATATACTAAGGTAGTTCCTCATAAATTTTCAGCATTTGTCGTGAGCACCAGACTTATGGACTTCAGTACTTCCTGTTTTCTGAAGTCTTTGTTTTCATGATGAAATAATTGGTTCAAAATCTTGTTGCCATGGAAATCTGGAGGGGGGTAAAAAAGAAGTCACAAATAAAAGGTCATCAAATCTATAAAATCAGTGCTTTCTTACGTTATAAGGGTTACCATTAAGTCACAGTTCTACCAGGTGCTCAGGTAAACAACTGAACTTTTCATTCCTTTGTCAGGAGCACAAGTATTGCACCTGTCAGAAACTCTGATGGTAAGAGCTATGTTACAACAGATATGACTAGAGTAGCCTTAATACCATCATCTCATTTTACTGCAAAGTCAACACAGTGTCTGTTATATAGAAAAGTTGTCCAAGTCATCTACTTTTTGGCAACATGCACAGTGAGGAAATATTCCAGAATATTTCTACTACTCAGCGTCCAATAGTGCTTCTATTAGCATCAATGTCTAAATTCTCATCTACTTCAAAACAGCTGAAGCCATGATGCATTAACTAGAATAAAGGAGCCTAAATGTATCCAGGGGAAAAAAATTATTCTAGGACTTTGGGCTTCATTCATTGTTTCTGGTAGCAGTCAGGACTACATTACATGTAAAATGATTCCACATTCATTGAACTTTGTCTCCCCACCACCTGCATGGCATGAGTAGATCTACAATTTTATTTTTTTTAATGCAATGCTAACATTTAAAATCATTAATTAGAATCAAATAAAGTTTTTTAATATATTGTTACTGTATGTTACTAAAAGAGAATGTAGTTATTACCAAAAAAAAACTTTGAATAGCTCTCTATTTCTAAGAGATAACCATTTTAGGGGTTTGGCAGAGGTTTTTGAACATTTCCTCATTTGGGAGCAATCCAGCTATTCACTTTGTTGTATGCAGGTATTTATTATCGAGTCGCTAAAAATACAGTAGAGAACAATGACAGCAGGATCTGCTACACTGACAAATGACATCCCATTTCTCATTAAAAAGACAGTAGCTGCTAATCAGTGTGTATAAATACTTCTTCGTGCCTTTGGCAAAATGACATTTTAAGGACTCTTTCTCCACTTGTACATGAATCCTTTGTCACTCCATCTCAAATTACAGTAAAGGAAAACACCCTAGACAATAAAATGTGATCCTGTAAGGGGTAAGAAAAGACTACGTTAAAATGAATAAACAAATACGTAAACCCCAAAGATATTATTTGCCTTTGCTATTTCTTTTTTGATTATTCTCTGCCCAGGTCACTTCTTCCTTGGTGTGGAACAGGTTAATAGACATCCCTGGCTTTGATCAAGTTATTAATTCTGACATTCTGCTCATATCTGAGATTATGTGTACCCATTCCTGCCCTCACACCTCTCCTTCTCCAGACCTAATCCATTGTTGAATAAACAATACAGTTCCCTTCCACCAAACCACAAAGAATTATTCTGACACTGTAATAAAGGAGGAAGAAGAAAACCACTGCAGAGTTTCAAAGAACATCTAGGAACCTGCTAGTTCAGACTAGCAAGTCATTGGGTCTGGTGATGGGTTATTGCCTATAACGGAGGCAGCTGTACATGCAGAAGGGCACACAGTGGGGCAGACCCTCTGGGGAGGAACAGCACATGTGCTGTTTAGCAGCAGTGGCGACACATTGCAGGGCTCAGTCCCCATCAGCCACTGGAGCAATTTCCCCAGCACATCTGAGATCTTGACTCCAGTGCAGATGCATCTCTTCCCGTCTGGGGCTGCAGGGATGCCTGGGCACTCTTGCTGAAGCTGGGGTAGCAGAGGTGGGTTCTGTGCTTACAGGAGGACTGCACTGGCAGAAGGCCTGTCTTGCACAGATGAGTTGTGACAAGGGATCAGCATACTGTGTAGCATCAGTTTTTCTCCTTGATCCTGATGGTTACCCATTGATTGTGTGGGTCAACAGCCAGCTGCAAGGCTAGTGTTGGAAATATTCACGTTTTTTGTGACTATGGGACGAGCCAAGGATCAAGAACTGATGGCAGAAGTATAGAGAATGGAGCCAGACTTTTCTTCACAGGCCCCCATGACTAGACAAGAAGGCACAAACTGAAATAGAGGAAATTCTGTTTAGGCACAAGAAAAAGGTGTTTCGGGGTTTTTGTTTGTTTTTCACAGGTTGCCCAGAGAAGGTGTGGAGTCTTCCTCCTTGGCAATATTGAAAACCTGATCAGACACAACCCTGAGCAAACTGCTCTAGTTGTCCCTGCCTTGAGAGGGAGTTTGGACTAGATGATCTCCAGAGGTGCTTGTCAACCTCAACTGTTCTGTGATTCTGTGATGTAGTAGCAATGGTGGTATACATTGGCTGCCAAGGCACACATAGAACTGTGTGCACAGCACAAGCAAACTTGGTACCTGAAAAAACAAATATATCTACATCTGTAAATCTATAGGTTTGAATATAATATATCTGAAAATTAATATGGTGAGAAACTGATGTAGATTATAGTGCTAATTTGTTTAAATTATTCTTAGAGTCAGGAGAAAGGGTAAAGGGAAAGTACAAGGGGAAGAAAGTGTTACAAGTTGTCATTGAACCAGACACAATCAGCAGTTTGAGTTCGTCAGGTGTCAGGACAGCAATAAAAATAAAGGATATAATGGAGTATATTTTATCACAGGCATTTTAGCTTATATAAGCTTTACTACATAGAAGAGGTGCTGACTACCAAAAAAAGATGCTGATTTCTCCCTTCGTTCTTAAGCATGCCTCTATTTTATGAATTTTCAGTTCTTGTGTCACCAGTCCCAAGGCTTCCCTTATGCTTCTTATTACTATGCACAGTTCAAGGAATTTGTCAAAAAATTCTTAGAGGTTTTTATAAGGCAATAAATACTTACGTATATATATGTATATGTGTGTTTGTAAGTGTATGTATATATATGGCAAGTATAATCCTAAATCTTATTTACCAGCAGCTAGCTAAACTTCTATGAGACGTATACTTTCACATAGAAAACTTCTAAAAATCTATAGTTATAGATAATTTATATAACTTAACAAATTTCTGAATGTTTTCACCATCAGTATAAGTATCCAATTCTTTTCTGAATACCACAACTCTGTGTTCTAGAAATAATTAGTGATAGAGTTTCACAGGATAATTGCAATGTGTACAAAATAGAGTGTTTTCCCTTGTTTTCACTTCTGTTTTACTGAACTACAGCCGGGTACAGTATAACAAAAGGTACATCAAAAGGCCTTTTCCTTTTATTTATCCTTTTGCAGCTCTACCATACAGTCATTACTGAAACTTCTCCCTATTTCTTTTTTAACATACTTATCTTTTTAATCTATCTGCCATGTTCTTAAGGTCTTTCACTATTGCATCCTCTTGCCTAATCTCTTTAGAGACAGGATACTGAACTGAATGTAACATTCAAAACAACTTGATAACATCATAGAGTTCCACCCCTTTTCTTAGGAACACTAGCAGGATGTGATTTTAAGATCAACTGCTACAAATTATGTTGACACTTAATGAGCTGTTCAGGTATTTTTTAGGCACAGATCTAGTAGTGAGTGTTAAAGTTAAGAATTTCTATGAGCTGGAATCTGCAGCTGTAAACCTGTTCCTGGCCTTAGAGTTGCATCACATGCAGTCATCTTGCAGTGTACAAACACTGCTAATTAGCCTTGAAAACTGAAAATCTTGATAAAGTGACACCTGCACTCCCTTTGTCTTTTGTGTCCCTTGTCTGTGAGTGTGAAGTTGATGTCCTAGCAGTCACTAGGACATCCCCTTACACTCTCTACCCAGTTCAGAGCTGGAGGAACTCTCCTAAAGCCACTTGATGCCTGTCCATGGCCTGCCGCCAAGTTCCCAGGCCTCCTTTTTGTTGCTTGCACATCCTAGAAGCATTCTGTTTGAACAGGGAAATGTTTGCTAATTGTCCTTAGAGGGTACATATGAGCACTCATAAGTTGGATGAAATTGTGCATCTTGGATCTATGTGTGTGTACTCTACCTCACCACTAATGGCCAAAGCTACAGCATTGATCAACACACAAAGAAATTAATGCTCTCACATTTCCAGCAATCTAGGAAATCATCACATAATAATGTGTTCTCTCAGCAGTAAGTGGATGTTTGATGGAAAGCTATGAACAGAGACAGTCAATGTTGCAGGAACAGGAAACCAATTAAGTAGGGTCCATATGGATTACACTGTGAGCACAGCGGGATGCAGAGCAGAGAGACTGAGTGCCATATGCTCATCTAGATGGTGAGCCCATCTGGGTGTTTTCTTTACAAAGGAGACCCACAGTTTTATTATACCCATTCTGAGCTTCCGATTTCAAGCATCTTAAAAATGTTTGAATTATTTTTATTTTTACAGTGATTCTTTTCTGTGTATACACATCACTTGGAAGTATGTGGGTTTCAGTTATAAAGAACAAATCTCTGTTAGTAGGATTCAACAATGCATGGTCAGATTTGAAAGTTCCCTTGCAGTCAGTAGCAAAAGACAGCAAAAAGCTCTAGTAGAGCTATGGGAACAAAACAAAAAGAAAATAATGTAAGAGCACAGCTATGTCCCTAATTCTTTCTAAACTCCAGGAGAGAATGAATTTACAATTTTTCTTAAGGTACTACCTTTCTTACTCAATTAATTTTCCAGTTTCAGTATTTCGTCTTGGTATGTTGAATTCTCCATTCAGCTGTATAGTAAGGGGAAGGGCAGAGGAAGAAAAGATGACTCAGTCATCAAGTGCTCTTCAGTGTCCCCCTTGGGTGTCCTGCCCAGAGGAATAACCTTACACAGGAAAAGCCACAATCATTGTTTATCAAGGACTCTTTAGCAAGGAGAGCAGTAATAGGACAGGATAAGGGGCAACAGTTTTAAACTGAAAGAGGGTAGATTTAGGTTATATATTAAGAAGAAATTCTTCACTATGAGGACTGTTATGCACTGGAACAGGTTGCCCAGAAAAGTTGTGGCTGTCCCATGCCTGGAAGTGTTCAAGGCCCATTTTGGATGGGGCTTTGAGCAACCTGGTCTAGTGGAAGGTGTCCCTGTCCATGGCAAGGAGGTTGGAACCAGGTGATCTTCAAGATCCCTTCCAACCTAAACCATTCTATGATAACCTTTTCCTCAAATAAAGAAGAGGAATCCTGTATCTCCAAAACCTGGAATGTACTTTTTGTATGCAGAGGACATTTTTGTGAAGCTATTTCATTTTGCATTGTAGCAGAATCACACATTACATGTCTTAGTTGAACTTTTAAAATCAGCATATCAGGCACTCAAGCACTTACCTGATCATGTTCTGAGTCTTATTTAGTGCCTTTTTTATTGCTGGAGGCGGATTTTTCTTAAAATGTAAATAGGTGGGTGGCCCTAGACAGTTCAGTAATATACGGGCTGAAAAACATAAATTTTTGTTTTTCAGTCCAAAATGCATACAGCCTATTTTAAAACATTCAGTTCTTTTAGCTTTATGCATTTTCATGTGCCCTATCCCCCATCAAAGAGAACACAGACACTGAACCAACCTGGCAATGATTACACTTATTTACTGCTATGGGTTACCACACAAACCTGTTTCTATATCTGCCTGTCCACCTTCAAGGAGTGATAGCTCCGAGACCTGAAGACATGCCAACAAGAATAAAATGGTTTTTGTGGAGTTTTCCAACCAAAAATACTTGTGTCTCTGATACATACGTTGTGCTGAATTGAACAGATTTGTCGTCATTCAGCATATACTAGGACTTTCCTTTATTTTCCAGGATAAAACCATTTTCTCTGTTTATGGATCAAAACATATGCAATTCAATTCACTGCTTAAAAAGAAAACTACCAAATGAAACTGTAATATCCAGCTACAAACCCTATTCTGAATTTCAGATGACCTGACCATTTTTTGCCATCCCAAGGACAACAAGAACTTTCTGTCTTGCACTTGTCATTTCCGTGTGCTTGATAAATTGGACTGGACAGTAAAAAGAAGCTGGAGCCTTTAGAATTTGGCACTATGATAACTTTGAATACAGTAGGAGAGTCAAATAGTTAACACTTTTGCAGACATAAATCAGAAGAAAAAATATATCTATGTTCAACATGGCAGCAATTGCATCAGTGCATCTTCATATAAACACAACTGCAAGAACAGTGTTTGACTGCAAGTGAGAGGCATTATAAGTTTTGTGTCACAAAAAAACAAAACATTTTTTTTTTCATGAAAGAAACAATGAGTTTCTAAACTGAAAATAAATATGCACTGAAATAAGAATATGTACACCATTCTTTTATAAAAGTTTGCTGTAGCAGAAAAGAGACATAATGGCAATTTAAGGCGTGTATATGTGAATATAATGATAGAATGTTATTACTGTTCTGTTCCAAGAGTAACCAGAATACCACAGTAAATCATTTGAAGGTAAATGACTCCATTAAAAACATCTGTCATTCTTAAAACATTGAAAATAACTTATTTTCTACATCTGTACGTATTGTTTTGAGATACATGCTATCCATGCTTTTTAGCCTTTCAGCAGATTTCCCTGGCACAGGATGTCTCTCTCATTTGTGTCTTCACCCTTAAGAAGAGATCTACCTAGGGTAAGTTTTTCCTTTATCAGTGTCGGTCTGATGTAAGCCAGAGGCTTACAGCTTAGCCTGAATCCTTTGAAGTAACTGGAAATAAACTCTGATGGGATTTGCATCAAAGACTAAGCATATTCTCCATACAATAATTAAAAAGCCCCAATGACATAAAAAACATTTATATGGTACTGTATTTGTACTGCAAGTTAAGATCTGCACATTTTATATATTCCCATAATTTTCATTTCAACTACAGTATTCAATAATTTCTCATGTAAAATATCTTTCCAGAAAGTCTCTTTCAGTTTTATTAGAGTTTTCTTTACCATTTGAAATGTCAGGTGTATCTGTCCTTTTCTCTAAAATCTATTTTCACACACAAAACTTTATTTACGAGTTATCAAGAAAAAGTAGCAAAAGTAGTTACCATGCCAATATAGTACCCCCAAAAGGGTGACAAATATTTTCTGTGAAAACATAATTTTCTTTATTCTGTATGCTATTTTTTCCCACTACATCAACCTAATCTTTTACATTTATTATTGATTGTTTTTTTTATCTTGTATTCCCTGAGTCTGGCTGCCTAGGTTTTTGTTCCTTTTTTTTTTTAAATTACAGAACAAAAAGAACGTTCATAGCAAATATAGCTAAACAAGAAGTCAGTTGGATTGTTTTTACATCAAATCTATGACAATGGAAAAGTAAGTCTGCAAAAAAACCAGAGAATTGTCTTCAGAGCAAAAGCCATAGAAGGAGAAAAAATCACCCAAAACAGAGGGAAGTTCATAAGCTCTGTATCAGTGAATATGAACGAAGATTCCTATCATAATTTGAAAAATAGAAATTGGTCAACTAAAATAAAGGATATGCGTTTTCATTATGGAAAATAGTATATGCACAGAAATATACCCTGATTTAATAATTAATTTCAAAATAATTATGGATTGAATTTCTGGTGGACAAATTCTGTATCATCTCTCAGATTCACCTTTCTCAATGACAGAAAGTTTTTCTGTCACTTAGTTATAATAGGAGTTTTTTATTCACCTTTACTAATTACAAAATATCCATTTAGAATCTGACTACCAGACTTTATGGAATATTCTGCTCTTGATTTTACCAGTGTGTAGACAGATGGATAATGGTTTCTCAATCCTACTCTCTTTTAATATGTAAGAAGGATATTAACCCTTTTAGAGTTGACTCTCTTTTGTTGTTTCCTTTCATTCACTTACCTTAATAATTCCTAGAGTTTTTTCCTCACTCTAAGATCTTCTGTGGTCCTTATTCTTAAATGTTTCACTTTGCATCTGTGCATATTACAACATTTTTACTTTTTTTTTAACGTGTCCATGTGGATCTAGAATGATGTAACTGCACGTGATCCAGCTCATTTAAAATCCAACTTTCTGGACTGTCCCTGGTAATCCAAGAGTTCTTTAAAAAGATTATTGGGTTGGCAAAGATGACTTCAGTGAGTTAAGAAGTCAAGTAATTTTCTGAGAAGGCCTGTAAGTCCTGAAAAATACTCAAAGTCTTTATCTCAGGCTGCTTTTAATAATCTGTTTTCTGCTAAGCAGATGGTGTAGGATTCAACTGTATTCTTTCTATTTTGAACACTTCTGTTCCATGCATTGTTGGGACCAAGAAAATAAGTTTTCAAATGCCCTCTTCCTCAAATATGAAGCATCTTTCTCCTCATTTCTCAGGGTGTATGTTTTCTGCTCTCTGTCTTCTGCATGCTCAAGAACTGGTTATCTGGGTTTTGTTTGTTTGGAGTTTCTTTCCCAAATTTGCTTTTGTTTGTTTAGCATGGATCTCATTTGCCTCTTTCCGTGCCTGGGTAAGTATATTTACTCTCAGAGCCAAATTAACCTTAAAAGCTCTCTAAAACAAATCTGATTCTACCACTCTACAACAAACATCAGTTGGAATTTATGAAGATTTCTCATCTTTTCATACTACTGAAAAAAAAAATAAACTGTCATTGAAATCTCTATTGAAGAAAGGGATTTTGCTGAAAAGATTGAGTACCAGAACTTCTACTAACATTACTTTAATCAAATCATAGAGATCTAAAACATGATTACCATGAAAGCTTCTTTAGGGTAAACACAGCTTCAACACTGTAGGCGGTCTCCTGAAAGTAGGAATAATCAGTTATTACATTCTAAAGTTATTGCACCTTTAAATCAATATTTACAAGCTAGACAAAGTATTCATTAAATAACTGTACTACAATAAAGGTGAGTTGATCAAAATATATATGTCATAATTGGAATGAATAGCAGGCTTTTTCTTTCTAGACTTAATGTAACTTTCAGTCTTTTCAGTCCTTTTATTTGAACTTTCTGGCACTTCCTAACACTGGGCTATTTATGAGGTCAAAACAAATAAACTGAAGGAAAAAAAACAAAACAAAACAAAAAGACCCCCCCAAAACTACGAACAAGAAAAGAAAACTTTGTAATTTGAAATTTTGCTTGATTTCTTGGCTACTCTTGACCATCCACACTCCAAAATGAAACTGAATTATTTCATTAAAGGCCCAAAAACATGAGTTTTATCATCAAACAACAAAGAAACATCAAACACATCCACCTCATTTACTATGCAAAACTACATACAACATAGAGGGCTAAAACTATACTTTTTTCTAGCCCTTTATTCCTTTCTTTCTAGCATTCTTTACAGTAAATCATTCCAGCTGTGGTAAACGTTGTTCAAGCATGGATCTGCAATACATTTTGTATTTTGATATTCATAAGCATACATTTCCTTCTGAGCTGAAGACATTTATCACAGTTTGACTAGCAGTTAGAGACATTTTCTAGAACAACTATGCCATACATTTGGCTTTTTTTCCCACTTTGAACTTTTGCTTGTAACTAGATTATACTCCTTTTTTTCTTATGTTTGGGAAGGGGGGAGGTTCCAATTATATGTAGATCTACTGCAAACTACTAGTCCAGCTCTTTCATTTATTTTCTTGGGATGAAAATGTGAATCAAATTCTATATCTTTATTCCAATAATTCAGGACTTCTTCAAAGAACATCAAAGCTCTCTTTGATCAAATGGGAAATGATCAAAGACTAAACTTGTTAGGAAAAAAATGTCCACACAAAGTGGAGATTCTACTGCCTTTTTTCACTTTTATCTGAGCTTCCTGCTTTGATTATGTTTTATTGTATGAAACAGGTTGATGGTAGAATAAAGTAAAACAGAAATTGAGGGCCAATGGAGGTGTAAGTATTAGTGAAGTGTTTGACTGTTCATGCTCTTGTATTCAGTGCAATGTTAGCTTCTGAACCAGGAAGAGCTGTACCTCATTGAGAACTCCACTCTCATGTACCCACATAAATGTCCACCTCAGGCTAAATAGGACTTAAAATTCAAAAAGGATCTGCCAGTAGGAAAATAATGACAGCTGCATGTTCCTCATTAACCTGGTACTGTGCTGGAGCCCCAAGTACTCTGAGACGCTGATGCCACTGTTTGCTGTTATTGATTAAACCCTCGTGTGTAGTTCTGCATATATTTTTGCACTGTGACCACTTACTCTACAACTAAGGTGACTTAAGATGTTAATTCAAATATAGATAGTTTGAGTTATTACTGAACTGGAGATGACTATGACACTGACTTAGAAGTTGAGGAGGGAGGGGCTATTTTCTTTAATTTCTTAATATGTACTGAATCCTAAATTAGGGCCCCCTATTTTATTTAAATTTGCATTACATCAAAGTTGTCATCATATGGACTGTACACAAGGCCTAAATGTACACACTACAAGGAAGGTTTTCAGAGGGGATTAGAAGAATTCCTTTAAAATCATAATATCATCATATATTTTGACTGTAGGAATTTAACTTTCAGGCTTGGTTTATGCTTTTATATGCTTGTCATCCATATCTGTCTGCTTTCTTAATATATGTCTTATTAATCAATCCACAAATAAGGAAATTGAGAATTATTATATCTTAGGGATATGTGTCAAAGCAAAGCCTTCAGACAGGCTCATTCACTTTCTGAAAATTAAATGAAAATAAGAAAACAATTTTTAAGTCTTTGAAATCTAATTTTTTTAACAGGTATTACCTACATAATAAAAAATTCATCCAAGACAGATAGTAAAAAAAAGAAAAAAAAAAATCTTTATCCTTACACTTTATTTACACTCAGCATAGGAATTCCAATTCCAATTGCCTTACTCCTCTCCTAGCTTTTCCTCTCATATTTTTAGCACCACTTACCTCCAAACCTCATACCTTATCCAATCAGCTCTTTTTAACCCCATACACTCGCATTTTAGCACCTTGACCACCCCTTTAACAACCATCATAGAACTGATTAACCTCATCCTAGGACATACATCAATAGGAAACAGTGAATAAAACCAGGTAGGTATCCTGTTGGAGATAGATATTTGCAAGGAGAATTCAGACTGTTTTCTCAGAGGTGAAATGCAAATTGAATTAATCACAGCTTACAAGTGCATTTACAGAAAGAAAAGACTGCCAGTTAATCCAGCAAAGGATTTATACCACAGAAACGATTAATGACTAGAGGCTCAAATCAAAAAAACTCAAACTGGAAATGACGCACAAATTATTAACCAAGTTTCATAGTTCAAATTCACCACTGTAATGTGTTACCAAGGAAATTTAATGTTGGATAATTCTGAATATCTTCCCATTATACACAGTAACTACTTATTGTTGGTAAAATCCAGAGATGCTCGGTTGATATGTGAAATACTGTGATATCCAGAATTCAACTAAATGCATTCATAACTAGGAAAGAATCAGGGAAAGTGTAAATTTGGTAATAAGTGGAGGGTGAAAAAAAATAAGTGACAAAGTGATGTTGAGAAAGCTGAAATGTTTGTTTCACATTTTTGCATCAGTCTTCATGAAAATAATTAAATGGAAGCATGGAACTACCTGATACTAATCAAAGGTAACAAAGAAAGTATCAGCCCAGAACAGGGAAGAAAATGTTTACCAAGTAACTTCTACATCACATATTTTCCAAACCTTGAGATTTGATGGACTTCTTCCTGAGATACCTGAAGGATGATCTGAAAACTCATAGTATCATTCTCTTTACAAAATCATCAAGGAGTTAAGCACCAAAATACTGGAAAAGAGTAAAACTAATGTTAGTAAATGTGGTAAGTGTAGTGTTTATGGGAAAAAAACCTAAAAAGTAAGTAAAGCGGAACTACAGTAATATAACCAGCTTGTGCTTAGTTCTCAGAAAAATCTGAGCAAACCATTTACAAACCATTCTGCAGAAGTAATACAGGTCATATACTTCAACATCATAAGAAACCAGGAAGCCCCAACGGATTTAATTGTTAGATGGTAGGTACAAAACTACTTGGATAACGTTAGCCCAAGAGCAGTTAACATAATGAAATTCAGAGTGGTTTGGGGGATATACACAAGCATATACTTAGGATCTATTCAATGACTTCATTACTGACATGAATGGTGGGGCAGGTGATGCTTAATGAATCTGCACTAAAGTAAGGGGGATGACATCTAAACTGCAGAACAATGTGTAGGAGAAAAACTGGAAATTGGTGTAAGACATTACTCTTGTCCTACAGCAGCCAATTCCATACAAAATAAAGGGGAAAGGATGCAAAGACCTCATGAACTGAGTAGACTTAGTTACTGCAGTCCTAGAAAGATGATAATTAGCTGAATACAGCGTTGAAATTATCAACAGGTGGTCAGAGGACCAGAAAAGACAGGAAGACAAAACTGGACAGCTTTTTAACCTAAACACAAAACTGAATGGGGATGTAGGTGTTAAGGTATGGTTATTAAAATTATTAGAGAGATGCCTCTGCCTGAATTAGGTTGCAAATGAGACCATATGCCAAAGTCAATAGTACAGATTTATATTTATTAGTAAATGTGAGGTAGAGAGAGATAGAAAGAAACAGGAAAAAGAGAGAGGAATGGGGAGAGAAAGATTGTGACAGAGGGAACGATTCAGTAGAAAAATATCGCCAATTTGTGGATTCCAATGGTGTCCCATTGATCCTCCTCTCCTGGTCTTCTGGGTAGTGAGGGTTCCAGTCTTGTCAGAGTGATGGTTGCAAGCTAAACATGTCAAGGGAAGCCCACAGGTGAAGGAAGGCCCCGACGAAACACAGAGCCCATAGGGGTTTTATTATGCTTAGGCTAGGTAGAAATGCCCCAGTACCTCCCCTGGGGCAAGGAGTTTTACAATGGATGATGTAATACTGCATCTCGGGAAGTTTCTTGAGCCTTTAACAGCTTCTACGACATTTTAGCTGCCTGTTACACCAGCACAATTGAGTTCATTACGACCCATTGTTGCCCAACAGCAGAGACATCTCCAGGCCAGCCATGAATGTTTCAGTACTTCCCCAGATGGGAGTTATCACAGCTGAGTCATTTGTGTAAGGACAAAGCAACATTACTTCACCTGGAAGGATTTACTTCTCTCTTTACCTTGTTCAACACTCAGCTTGTAGCCTGAGGTGACAGCTGTCCATGCCCTGAGCAGCTGGGTGGTTACTTTGCACATTGTCAGCTTGCACCCGGATTTTTTGAGCCACTAGTATTCCAGCCTCTCACACTTGTGGATAAATTCTTACGCTTTGGATAGATGGACAATAGTACCACCTTTATCTTATCTCAAGTTCCAATCACAGTCCGAATTAGTAGTTAAGCAGGTATTCTTCCCAAGAATGCCAAGGCAGTGGAAGGATTAAAAAAAAAAAAATTATTTCAGATGCAAGAACCACTTTTTTACTATGCAGCGTNGGTGCATCACTTTTTTACAATGTGGGCCTTCAGGGGCAAAACGGGAGTTCCTGTCCCCTCAGGGAGTCTCTGTTTCTGCCCCACCTTCCCAAGGCCTCTGTGCACATCTGTTAGGGCTGTCTGTCTCCTCTCACATATCAGAGAGAGGCTGAGAACTTCCCTTGCTGTGCAGGGCAGGGGGAAATAGTTGAAACTGCCTCTGAGAAAGAGTTACCACTTAGGCAGAAAGCCCTCATATGGAAAACCGAGTTCCAAACTTTTCGTTACAAATTCTTCCGAAGTTGTACCTATACCTACACATATTCAGGGTGGTGTGGGCTTTGGTGAGCAGTTACTTCTCTGTATGATTTGCTACAGTGGACAAAAGTCTTTCAGTGATTTTAACAATGTTTAAGTCATTAACCCTTTCAATCTCTCACAGTAGGATAGGTTTTAATTATGTTAAAGGCTGTGAAAAATGAGAATAAAATTTTTTCTTACATTGCTGAATGGGGACATGGGATAGGTTTTAATTATGATAAATACTGTGAAACAAAGGAAAAATAATTTATTCCTGCATTAGAGAGACATACTGGACAAGAATTAACAGGCTTCACTAACAGCAAAAAGAACAGGATATTAGGAAAGAATTGGGATTAGAAGGACTGATCTAATGGCACAGGTTGACCAGTGAACTAAGGGAATTTCCACTATTGGAACAATTCACGGTCTAAGCAATACAAATGTCTGGGTAAATCAGAAACTAATACTGTTGATACCGGTGAAACTGGTATAGCTGATACAAGTCATAATCTATAAAAAAACCCACAGTACCTAGTAAGATGATGTTATAGAAGTGGAGTCCCATCAAATGCATTTAAGTTTACGTAACAAGGAGAGGCTGGGGCCTCCTCTGGAAGGTGAAATGTCATTCTTTCAAACTTCTATAGCATGTAAAACATCATACCTAATCTTCACATAACATTTTCTCAAAAAAAGGAACTTGAGAAAATAATAAAAAAAAAAAATCTATAAATTCATATTAAAATGTCTTGAAGAAAAGACCCCTATAGAGATCAGTTTACAGCCACATTTTATAAAGCACTGGATTCACTCTTCTGTGTTTTATTAACTGAAGATAATTTGATTTAAAACAGTCCACTTCATTAAAAAGTTGTTTGAAAATTACTATTCAAGAAATCAAGATTTCAGAATTCTTAGTAAAACTGTGAAAGTTTGACTTTGAAACTCCAAGTACCAAAATCATAAAGGGATTATTATGCTTTCCTCTAAGTTTTTTGCTGAAGAATTAAAAGACTTACAAAGTCGTATATGCACCAAATACTTGACACAAACTAATTCTGGACAATTGAAGAGATATTCTGTTGGGTTTTGCATTAAAAATGCAAATAAGGTGAAAGAGGTGTGCAAAGGAGATTAAATGATGACCAAGTGATTTTTTTCCCAAGTACATATTTGACAACGTAGCAAACTGAATTATTCCTCCCAATCCACATTTCATACTTATATACACATAAAAGCCATTGTCTAGTGCCCTCAACGGTTTTCAAAGTTGTTATTTACAGATTTTCAAGTTGACAGTAATGTAGCCATAACTTTTGCTGGACTTCACTTCATTAGTCTGTTCCTCCCTGTGGTAATTTCATTATGTCTTCAACCTGCATTCTAACTCCCACTGCTACAATTGGTCATGAAATTTAAAGCTACCAGATTGTAAAGTTATGCTACCTACTACCTACTACCCAAGGGTAATTTAACCATTAATTACTGTAGCACCAGCTAACATTCCTCCCTTCTAGTGAATGAGATCGTCAGTGCTCATAAACTTTCTATATCCCTAGGTGTGTACTTTGTTGATCTGAGTCTGAATGTCCACACTAATCTCACTAGAAATAACAGGACTTAAAAGCACTCCTTAAATTGCCCAGTAATTTCAATGAAAATAAAACAAAAAATGGGAGAGCTGGATTAGAAAAACACTGTGGAAAACTGACATAGAGAGCAGGACCTCTGTGATTCTGGATGCTTTTATTTGGCTGCATTTGTCCATGGATGAAAAGCCAGAAGGGGCCATATACTGAATAAACACAAACATAAATTCTGCTCTTGAGTTCAGTGGGATTATACTCATGGAACATAAGTCTCTGAGAACTGGATCCTTCAGCAGTCAAATGTAGGGGAAATGATGGGAAGGCCAGTTGTTCACCCTGTTCTATGTCACTGTTGATCATCAATATGATCACACACAAAGCTTCAGGAAAGTGAGGTTGAGAGGTGGTAGTAACTTGGGTTTAAGCACTTTGTGATCTTGTGGGGTTCACAGTCTCACCCAGTCTGTCTCAGCCTTGGGAACAGGAATCAGAAAACCCAGTGTCAGGCTGATAAGGAGGAAGTGATGAGGCAGAAAAGGTCTTACATCTCTTAAGTGAGGTATCTAAATCAGGACACTAATCAGTAGCAACTACTTGCTATGCAAGTGAAAACCTTCTCCTGGATTTAGTCAGCTCAGCATCCGTAAAGAAATGCAGGCTTTCTACCAGGCACTAAAGTACTCCTTAAACGAAGAACCTCACTTATTGCTTAGGCTTCTTTCCTTCTCAGATATTATGTCCTGAAGCATCTTTTCTTTTAAAGGATTTCCTCTAGATATAGATATATATTAAGTTTTGTCAGTTGTTTTGTTTACATATCTACCATTCCATTAGTGCCTATTTGCACTACCACACTGGGCATCAGAGGGCCTAGTAGAGCCCTTCTTTTGCAGCATACAGTAGTTCAGGAAAGGAAAGAGGAGGAGACATGCACTCTTTCAAGTGCATGGAATACCACAGTAAGCACTGTTTAATAATAACTGGAACATTTGTGTCCATTCTAGTCAGAAATTTAAAACTCAGCTCATATGGGCTACTATGAAAAAAATTAACTCCATTTCAGCCAAATCCAGTACAACCAGTCATGAGATTTTTGGTTTATTACTTCTGCTGTAATGACTGGTAGGACAATTCAGATATTTCCTACTTCAAGCATTATGCTGATGCAAGGGTCTTAGTTCTTACTTTTTCTTTCTGTTTCTTACCCCTTCTCCTCTGTTTGTTTTTTCTTAAATCCTCTGAAGCCTTAAAAATCTAAGCCTTAAAACCTTGGCATGTGTAGAGCCAGTAGAGGCATATAATATATTGTTTAGATGTTGTTGATGCTGCTGCAAACAGGCTGTTAAACTCATAGTAGACACTAAGCCTAGAGGGTTGTGATCTTGCCATTGTTTCTGTGGCAGTAGTATTAGACTTAATATCATCTATTTGAGCTGGTTTCTTTCCTTTTTGATAGAAAAAAAATCTTGCATTAGTTTCAAGGTAGTATATCTCTTCTACCAAAATTCCTCTTTACCTACACCTTTCTTCCTTCCCACTGTTGTATACAGTATATATACATACTATATATAAAACACAAAACTGTCCATTGGCTGATACATTACGGATGTTTCATAGTTTGTATTAAAAAGGTCTTGATTTCAGACAAGGGAGAAAAATGTCAGGAGACAGTAACGAGGACACTTTACCCCAGAACACACAAGAGGGGTGTCTGAAAAAAAAGAAAAAAAAAAGGGTGAAAACATTCTTTAGGTAGAAGAAAATGGAAACAAATTTCATGCTGTCCAGGTACCTGAGCCCAGGATGCCTGCTGTGTTAAGGGACTGAACTTATTCATCATTGCCATAGAAGAACTAAATCATCGAACTGCGGGAAAGATGCAAAGTGCATCTCTACAGTAGAAAAAGACTTAGAAAAGTCCTAAGCACATAACTTCCACTGACACACTACCACAGAAAATATAATTTTTTCATAACACAGTTTACTGCTTTATGTTCTAATTTAGAATTTTTTTTCTCTAAATTTGGAGGCTCCTGTACAAGGTTAGTCTGTAGTTGGATGTTACTTATTAGGAATTTATTTTTTATTTTATCCCAGTAGGGTTGTTTTATGTTTGACTTTCTATTAGCTTTGACATTTCCTCCCTAAGGGTTTTTTCTCCTTCTTTTACAACTTGATTGGGAAAGTTTCGTGGAGTTTATGTGCTTCTATCTCAAGGAAAATGTTCCGATTTAGTTTGTGGTTATTTTGCTGCTGACATTTGGTGACATTTTCTCTTTTGTTGACAGCTTTGTATGTCATTAGAGAGCAGGCTACTCGAGTGAAGGTGTTTAATTTGCTTTGTCCAGACTTTTTCATATCCAGCATATAAAGTACTCTTCTTATTTCATTCCTGCATTAGCTTTCCTCTCTGATTGCATCTTTTCTGCACTTTGCTTTCCTCTATTTCCTCTTCCCTGTGTGAAGTATTTTTTCATTTGTAAGCAATTGAATATGTCTTTGCTGAATTTTTTTTTAAATAGTTCAGCATTATAGCAGAACATTTTGGAGCTATTTACTTTGAAACTCTAGGTAAGCAAATCTCGTAACATTAAGATTCAGAAGTTCCTGTTATAAAAGGTCAAACACCAAGTCTTTTAGTCTTTTTGTTGCTCCTGCAACATGCCAGAGCTGAGTGATTACTAATCCTAAGACAAAATACTTAGTACACTGACTAAATTCCAAGATTTTTTTTTCTAATAGCTGCTACACAGGTGAACTAGAAGAAAAGATTTCTGTGCCAAAATGGATGTGACTACAACTAATGGCAGGAAATACAAAATACGACCAAAGAGCTTTCAAGAATGATCTATCCTTCAGCCACCAGAGATTAAATACCTGCCAAGCTGAAAATAGCATTGTCTTACAACTGTGGGATCATAAACAACTGATGTTTATAACAGCATTTTTAGAAGCTGTTAAAGTCTGAGCACTAAACAATAAAAGTAATTGGTTAATTGCAGCTCAGTTATTGAAAATTAGAAGTTTTCTGGAGGTGATAGGCTCTTTCTTCTTAATTGGTGCTAGATTTCAGAATAACTTTGGTGGTGAGAGACAAGATGGCAATTTCAATTAGCTGTACTAAAGAATGAAAGAAATTATATTTTCTGAAAGCAAAGACTTAGCCACACAGCTGTATTCTGTTATTTAATTTTTAACCAATGACATCATGGTTTTGCAGCTTCAACTTTCACTCAATTCAGAGCAACTGGTCTCTTGTGATGTATAAGAGAGAGAAACAAAAAATTTGGGAAGGAACTGCATTTCCCACATGATTAAAATTTTACAGAATTTTCCCAGCTCTTGGAAACTTGGGTAGCTGGGGGAGCCGTAGGGGGACTTCTATGGGAGGAGGCCAGGAGCTGCCCTGTGCCAGATGCAATCAGCTCCAGTGGACCCACAACAGGACACAACTGAGCACATCAGCCAAGCTGATGACACCTCCATGAAAACATATTGTAAAAAATTAATAAAATGCCAGACAGAGAGGCAGAAAAAAAGAAGTGTGAAACAACAGAGAGAAAACTGAAGTCAGAGGAGAATGAGCTTCATGGAAGAAAAGATATCCGCTGCAGCATGTGGAGTGTCCATGCTGGAGCAGAGGAGCGTAAGGAGGAAGGAGCAATACAGAGGAGCAAAGAAACTGCCATGTACTGACTGTAAACTCCTGCGCCACTTGGAGTAGGGTTAGAAGAGTCAGAAATGACAGAATGATGTTGAGCACGGGAAAGGAGGGACAAGGTGGGGTTGAGGGAAAGTTGTTGCTTTGACATTTGTCTTTTTGTTTCCCACTACCTAAATTAATAAATACATATTTTAATTAGTAATAGATTACATTGATTTTTCCAAGTTGAGTCTGTTCTGCTCATGACAGTAACGGGAAGAAATCTCCCTGCCTTTATTCTGATCCATGAGGTTTCTGCCTTCCATTCTTCCTCTTTTCTCCCCTCTCCTGCTGAGGAGGGGAAGTGAGCAAGCAGCCAGGTAGGTGTTTGACTGTTAGCCACCCCAACATGCTGCAAGAAACTCAGAATGCATAGCCCAGACCCACACAAAGCATGATTTGAATGTTGGATTCGTACAAAAGTGAAATAAAATGAGCCATTTGTCTTGCCTACACACATACTTTCACTCACATGTTCGCTTCGTTCCTGGATCTGATAATCATTTCTCAATGAAGACTCAAATCTTTATCTGAGCAATCAACCATAATCAGAATGTTTCAATTTCCTAACATTTTTTAGCAGTTACACAACATCTTTCTACATTTATCATTTTACAACTCAAATAATGAAGATAAAAACTGAAACATTTCTTTATGCAGTAGGTTTATCCATTCTCTGGAATACTACAGTTCTAACCAAGTGTAACTAAATTTTAAAATGTGTGTCTGTGTGTCGCCTACTGTGGATTTACAGGCCTAATAGGCTATGAAAACAGATTAGGAAATTGAGCATGCTGCTCAGTGTTTGAGCTCTGGTTTTTTTGTTTTTTGTTTTTTTCTTTTCCCTGTTGCTTATTTGCTTGTTTGTTTAAATAATTTCCTGAATTTTAATCATTTTTATGTGTTTACATATTTTGGGTTATTTTCTGTGCTTTCTCCATTTCTGGAATACTAATGGCTCTGAAAAAGACAGCACCCATCTGCCTTCTGCTCCTGTCTGTAGCACCAGCACTAATATTGCATGTCTGTCAGGATCAAAATAAATCCCACAATAGTCTTGTTCAGTCGGATTTTGACACAGATAGCTGACACTGAAAATGAATGCAGATTGGTTTTGACTTAAACAATAACTTCTACTAGGATGGATATTTTCTTACTTGTGTAAGTTCACCTTTTGAATAAGAGCTTACCTGTTGTGAAGCCACCAGCAACTGAAGAAGATACAGGTACCAATCTCAGTCTCCTTTGCTGGTTGTCACTTTTTCTGGCATACATAAAAGAAAACAATCTCTGAGATGTTGTGCAATATCTTTTCTACTCCAACAAAATGGAAGAAAAAGGAGGAGTTGAAGAGTTCATATCTTGGGCCTTCTAGAAATGAAGATACACTACCATCCAACAGGACATTGAAAGTATCAGGAGATAAAAAATCTGTCAGAAGTTCTGCTTCTACAGTTGCATGACAAGGCCAAGAAGTTATTGTCCAAGTTTGTCCCATCTACTGATAATTTAACATGCATTTGCTATGGGGCAAGGTCAGATATAGATGATCTGTCCCTATGATTTGTCCCTGTATATAATTTGTGCATGTGGATCATTAACATAGTCATAGTTGCAGTCATGTTACCTAAGAGCTATTTGCTACTCAGCCCCCTCATCAAGAGGAGTGTCTAAGAGTGTAAATCTGTATTGATAAATGAAGTGCTTTCCCCCATATAAACATTTCTTTGTACCTTCACGTACCTTCTCACTCTGAAGATGAACTCTGAAATAATGCTGTTCCCTTTTATACCAGTCTGTACAACAAAGTTGCTCCTAGATATATGATACCATGAAGTTCAAAGACCACAGAAATATAATGAAGTGTCCAATGCTAGTGTAAAAAGATAACTGCAGTGAAAAGGGACTTTATAGAGATATTGTGAGGACGAATGGATGGCTGGAACATACAACGTGCTTTACACTCTCTTAAGCTTTAACTTTGTTTCTGTTTTTTCATGGGAAGTACAAATTGTATCCCTGGCTACCATTTAAGTGACATTTTGCAGATCAGATAAAGCTAGATAAAGAACTTATAAAATGCACTTCTGGAACAGGTTTAATTCAGGCTTGATCCATTTCAAGTAACTGCATTCTCTCACTATAAATCATGATTTATAGCTTTTCCTGTTAAACCTTAAGGTTTCCACAACAGCTGCCTGTTTTTAATTGCACTGCCTTTTCCAAATTAAAGCATTACAACTTGCTTGTTTTCAATTAATGCATGTTTAAATTGATCTTTAATTTATCCTATTATTTTTGTAATGTTAATAAAAGCAGTCATACTAAAGAAATATCCAATGTTTACATATTTATTGTGCCAAGGGTTGTTCTAGAAACAATTAATCGCAAGAATTTTCACCTTAAACTACTTAAAGTCTGTTACAATTAAATTCCTACAAGTAATGGAATTTTTAAAAAAATTAACAGAATTAATTTCTGTGATAATTCCAATAAAATTGTGTTAGACTGGATGGTATTTTAACTGTTTGGGAATATAGAACTAAATCTTTCCAAAGAGAGTAACATTCTTTTAAGCCAAAAGTTGATAGTTTAAAAAGGTAATAGGTTTAAATCTTCTCTGATTTACAACCTGAGTGTGTTCATATCACTGCAATCTATAACATCAGTTACATTAATAGGGTTAAATGAGCTAAAAAAGTCAGATTCAGATTTTGGGATGAGTATAAATTTGATCCAGTATTTCTTAACTTTGGAGATTTATTAAAAAAAACCCACATAAAACACTACCCTCTGCTACGTCATCTGTAGAATAACATTTCCTAGTCCAGAGCTTCAATAGATTTATATTACTTCTGGGGCACAAGAGAACATATTTCAGTTTCAATTCATGTCCAAAATTATCTATAAACTGTCTTTAATTAGCTGCCATTACTGTGCTTAAATAAGGGAAGAGCAGGGTATAAGAATATCCATGGGATCATGTAAGACTATGGTTTGATGTGCTCTTTTTTGGCTGCATCTGAGGTAGATTAAGGCAATACTGTTCTCCACTCCGCATCACTCTTTCCTTCCCATTAACATCCCCTCAGGTCTATTGGCTTAACCTGGGTGTCAGCCCTCCACATTAGCATAAGCTAATAGTAGGACTGTTTTCTAACCCAGATAACTTTACAGAAGCAAATCAGTGGCGTGAGTGAGTGGGCTCCTAGGTTGTCAAATATAAGTGCTGATAATTCTTGGAGGTGATGGCATCATAGGAGAAACTACGAACCAACTTTTTTAACCAGCTGAACTTCATCTGGAACAACACATCTGAACTGCAAACTCAGAAAGATTATGAGTTTGAGAATAGCTGTCAGATGCAACTAGAGATTGTAAAGGGTCAGATATGTTCATTATGGATAATACATAACTGTGCCACTTCATAATGCACTTATTAATCTTTTTATTTATTTATTGGTTCGGGATTATTATTAAATGAACTTAGGGTTTTTGTTTTCAAACAGTTCCAGGGTCAGTCCTCAGAGTTTCATATATATTTTCTGAATATTCACACTTCGAACGTGAAGACACCGGCCATTTTCAAAACCTTAATATTAATAAATTATTTTAGGACATAAGTGTCAACAATAAATGGTTTGGCTCCAACTAAACAGTCATTTATAACCAGAAAGAAAGTCTTTAAGTTTTGGGTTTGACTTTGACCCTCAGTCATTAACAGCTCTGGTACTGAATGACACAGATGCTGTGGGTTGTTTATTATTTTTGTTTTTCAGTCTAGACAGATGGCCAGAAAGTGAAACAGCTGTATTTGTTCTGAAAGCCTGGAGGTACTGCTTCTTAGACAGCAAAAGTTCTTATGATGGACAGGTTCAGATTTTAGGGACAGTCACAAACTCTTGCAGCAATAAATGAGCTTGGATTCACCTACAGACCCCAGTAATGTCAAAGAAGATAAGGACATGGGAATCGTTTTGTGCCAGAATGAGATTTTTCTACTTCCTCTCAGTGTAAGGGCTACTTGCTGTAAACATTTTATTAAATCAAAAAAGGTTTCAAGGAAATCACAAGTAATTTGAGATTCAACATGATTTTTTTTTTTTACACAGACCAAACTAGAAGATTTTATGAATTATTGAAATGCTTGAAAAATTATTTGCATGCACTCTTCCTGTTCCAGAAGGATCTTGCAGCCAGAAAGCTAACCATGCCCTGGGCTGCATCAAAAGCAGCGTGTCCAGCAGGTCTAGAGAGGTGATTCTGCCCCTCTACTCTACTCTCGTGAGACCCCACCAGGAGTACTGCATCCATCTCTGGGGTCCCCAGCACAGGAAGGACCTGTTGGCGTGAGTTCAAAGGAGGGCCACCCAGACAATTAGAAGGATGGTGCACCTCTCATATGAGGAAAGACTGAGAGAGAAGAGGAACTTCCAGGGAGACCTTATTTCAGCCTTTCAGCAGCTAAATGGGGCTAATACAAAAGACGGATACAAACTTGTTAGCAGAGTCTGTCGTGATAGGACAAGATATAACGGTTTTAAACTAAAGGAAGGGAGATTCAGACTACAAGTAATAAAAAAATATTTTACAATGAGGGTGGTGAAACATTGCAACACGTTGCCCAGGTAGGTGGTAGATGCCGCATCCCTAGAAACATTCAAAGTCAGGCTGGATGGGGTGCTGAGCAACCTGATCTATTTGAAGATGTCCCTGCTTATTGCAGGGGGATTGTTCTGGATAACCTTTAAAGGTCACTTTTAACCCAAACTATTGCATGATCTCTATTTGCTATTGGATTATTTTAAAATATTTTATTCTCTGATAACATTTGCTGATGAGACAACAGAGACCTAAGCATGTTTGACCTAATATTACTTCTCTTCAGTCTAGGTATGAAGAATTTGGATGCTACAGAAACGTTATTCTGAAAAATTGTGAATTACATATGATAGGACTTTAAGGGATTATAACCTTTCCAGGAAAAACATGTTAACAATAACCTACAGAGCAGGTTTTATATAAAAACTACAGAAAATACTTTTTTATTGCAATGAAGAGGCAACAGTGATGAAAAAATCCATATGTTCCAAAATGTATTTCTGAAAATTTAATGAGAAAAACACCAGCACTAATGCTTTGTTAAGGTTATAACTGCATGGTGTAATGACCACTGGTAAAGTACAACATTTTAAATTGAATGCATTGATTAAGATCCATATAGTAAAAAAATTGATCTACTGTGTAAGACAAAAAAGGGCAATTTAAGAATAGTGAAACCAGTGAAACTTATGGTGCAGGAGAGCAATCAACGCAGAACTTAAAATAGAGTCATAAACATATTATTGCTGAGAACATCTAGATTACATATTGATGCAACAGCAATGACTTAAAATTCTGGCTTTTAATGAGAAAATATATGAAATCATAAAAAATTCCATCTGCCCAACCAGAAAAATCATTCTTCAAGAATCATCATTGGCTTTCATTATTGCATGGGCATTTTCAATTATAAAACTTCCGTGCTTGAAAGACATAATTTTAAAATAATTTTCTTCTGAAACAGCCCTCAATTATCAAATTCATGTAGAGATCAGCAGGTTCAAGACATGCAATTGGACATTTGGAGTGATTAAAAATGCAATTGCTGATGTGCAATAATTTCGTACATTTTCTGAAGTGCATTGTGTAGACCGTTTTTGAAGTTAGCCAACCTGTTTAAGCACTTTTCTTAGTGAACCTTTCAATTTGTACAAGCATAAGTTTTGCATGACTGGATAAAAAAACAGAACATTTGGATCTGCATATGAACAGATGAATGCGGACTCTAGAAAGGTAGCACTTGGCCTAGTTATAAACTCACAGGTGATAAAGCTGCAGTGATGAGGATATTGTAAGATGAGATATAGCCAACTGTCAAAGCAATGGAATAGGACACTAGAATTTTATGTTATAAAGAAAAAGACAGTGTACAAGAAGATGATGAGAGCGTACAACAAAGAATGAAAAAAAAAGTTAAGGTCTTGGTGTTTTTTAAGAATAGTAAATGTACATTTGTTCTACCTGAACAAAACTTCACAGTAGATCAGGATATCCCAAATACTGTGTTGGATACTAGCCAAGCTCATAAAATTGCCATCAGAAGAATCTCCCTCACAAACACACAGTCAGAATATTTGTAATGCATTTAGGCGTGATTGCAAATAAAACATTAGCAAAAATACAGAACCCGAGTTCACTAGTATAAGACAGAAAAGAAGTATAGAAAATTATTTAATTATTTTACTTACTGGTATTACACATGAAAGCTTGAATAGCAGTAGAGAGACTCATCCAAAATTTTGCTTTGCAGAGAGAGAAGTAGGTCTTTCTCTTTTCATTACAATTTTCAATTTTATAATTCCATTAACTTCATATCTGCACACAGTGAGTATGCACACCAAAATTCTCTGATGTGTGCTTAAGGAAGATGATTGTCTTATATCTTTTAAATACTAATTCAAACCAATGCAAAATACCTGTCAAGAGGAGTCTTCAGTGTTATTAATTCCACCATGATATGAATTCTCATGTATATATAGTTGCATATGAATTTACATCTTGTGGATGATAGAGAGACCAACCATGGACCAGAAATAATTTTGTGGTAGAAGCAGTCATTAAATATCACAAATGATGGATAGCAAATACTAAAATACTAATGAATAAATAAAACCAGTTGTAGGTTGGCATTGTGTAAGAACAACACTTTGGAAGAAAGAGTTTTCCTTCTACTAATGTTGAATATGATTGCATCAAACACCAAACTAATTCATACAAATCAACCCATTCATGAACAGAAGAAAAGAGAACTCACTAAATAAAATACTTTTAAATGATCATTTAACCTACTTGCAGTTAAGATTGTCTTCCCGGATTTCATATTTGGAAATGTTATCTAATGAAGCTTTATCGTTACCACTTTGTGCTGATTAAATACCGTAATCCTCTTATTTGTGCAGATCCCTAGTGTTCCCCACTTTCATTAAAAGCAGGGTTCTAATGAAGCTCATGAGGTGTCACTAGATAATTACTACTTACAGTCTGAAATGGATCTCAGTTCCAAACCATTTGCATTTATGTGCTAAAACTAAATGATTAATGTGGATTTTTACACATTTTTAGGTTTAATTTTTCAGTCTAATGAAACCATAAATTTCAAGCTTTCAAAAATATTCCTCTCTCTTATTTAATTCAATATGTAATTGAGAACATGCTTTTGCTACAGATGGAGAGTCCTTTTCAAATTTGAATTAATTTGGTGTTTTGCTGAGCTACTAGACTAAGTGCTACAGATTGCCCAATGTTCACTATGCTAAATCTTAGCTTTCAAATTAATGGAATGAAATTTTGGAAATTCACAAGGTCAAAAATATTTTCTGCAAAGATGATTGCTATATTTTCTGCCCATACCGAATGACTCCTACAAAGTGGTAACAGCTGTAAACAGTTAAAGGCAAAATTCTACTACACCAAAGTGAATAAACTCCAAGTTACATATTCACTATGTGCAATGTATTCAGGAATAATACCTCATTTTAAAGAAGTGGATAAGTTTTATTTAGCTGGTGGAAAAACACTCTATGCAAAAATACTACAACAGATTTATCCTTGAAGTTCAAAGTAGCATACCAAGTTGTGAACACCAGGCTGACACACTGGTTTCAGTGAGAGACTTTTGGAAGGGAATAAAAGAATTCCAAACCAAAATGACCATGTACATATTTTTTCTTAAGCGTTTCCTCAAAGCTTGCACAATTCTGCCAATGAGATATCTATCAGTGAAAAGAATGACAGACAAGATGCAGAAAAAACCTGAACACCAACAATCCAACACTCTTTCTACATCAGTATTCAAAACTGTTGAAGAATGCTGTTTTCTGTGCCTTATATGAGCATTCTTCTAGTCTTCTGCTCCCCTGAGCTAGGAAGAGTAAGGATATGTCATTACCTTGACTATCTCAACTTTCTCCACCAGTTTCTAGTGGCATGTTTCACTGAGCATGATGAGAGGTACAAACCTGCTCTCTGCCTCAGAGTGTCACTAATAAAGAAATGCTCAACTCTCTAGTATACCTACTACTACAAACAGTGTATATTTAAGGGTTATTTTATCTATCAGTATTCAGAGACTAATTCACAAATCTTTCTTTATAGTAATATGTAACTGTAATTATTTTGCAAATAAAGAATTGTTTAATATTCAGTACTATCATATTTTGCTTTTGAGAGAAGAAAGTAGTTATCATTGAGAAGATGTTAAAGGGTTAATCACTATATCCCGTTACAAAATCTATAAACAAAGTGTCTCGAACATTCCCATAGTAATAATTGTAGTTAACAAAATTGCCATTGATGATTACAGCTAAATCCCCAGGTTCTAATTTTCTAGTCACAGCAGTGTAAAATTCAGGACAATACCTCATTTTTGCTCCATAACATCTGTGACAAGGTATAATGCATCACTGACAATCTAGTGATTCATGAAATGAAAACTCCTTCCTGTTTACATCACTGCAGAAAATCCCTGGGGGTTTTTCACAAAACACCTGTCCGGCTGTACAGCATGCAAAGCATGAGACATGAGCTATCTTATAAAATTCTCTTATTTCTTGGTTGTTTTTTTTTGTTTGTTTTTGTTTTGTTTTTGTTTGTTTGTTTGGGGTTTTTTTTTGTTTTGTTTTGTTTTGTATTGTTTGGGGAGTTTTTGGGGTTTTTTGTTTTGGTTTGGTTTTTTTCAGAAGCATTAGCCTTACATAAACTGCAGTATCTATTTCACTTTCTGTCACCAGAATTTAAAGATGCTCTCAGTGGGTGGAAACAGCAGACTGATAACCTCAGCACTGGTATTCTCTACAAGCCTTTGAAAGACATATGCAGCATTACATGTAATTCAAGTGGTTGCTTTGCATTTATTTCACCAGCCTCTTCAGATTCCAACTTCAAAAAAAACCCCTCTTACCTTAGGCAAAATTATACTTCTGAAGCGTAGATCACACATATGAAACTAAAAGTGTGCTAGTTGATCCTAATCCAGAGAACTCAAAGACCTTCTTGGCTTCCTATAGGCAGCATGGAAATAAATTAGCCACCTGCTGAGAAGAATCCTAATGCATTAGCTGTGAGGAGAAAGCAGTCTGGAGCAAACCAACAAACTCATGTATGTATCTAACTTCCTACCCTGCCTTAAAGCATGGAGCCTGTGTCCACTTTGAATGCAGGTTGGAGCCTATTCTTTATAGTGAAGGTCTACAGGCATTGTTTTCTTCTCTTTTTCCAGAAGAGGTAATGCCATGACTACTCCATGCTGAGCAGCTGCTGAATTCCTTCTGACTAAAGAGATGCTACAGCACAGCTCTCCGGTACCCTGCAGCTTCACCAGTCACACCCAGCATGTGGGACCATACCAGCAACACTGCATCAGTCACAGATTGTGTGACAATTGCTGGTGTATCCATTCTGTTTGGAAAACACTTCCTAGATTGGGTTTTTCAAGGGACTGCAGTCCTTCTCTAGTCAGGGTTTGGATAATTCTTCCAGAGCAATTCTGGACATGTACGCAGAGCATACCAGGGCTCCTGCAAATTCCAGGTCAGAAAGGCAGATATCTCACAAATGGAGGCATTAGTGAACAATTTTCATTTTAGGAGGTTAGCACCCGCATAAACCCCTTCAGATGCTTTGGCCTCTTGCCAAATTCTGTGCTGTCTAGGGGTGCTGAAGTGCTGTACAGTTGAGCAATTTAGTGCTATGCGCACTGTAAAAATTGTGCTCTACATATGCTGTATAGCTGAGTGACTCGCATAGCTCATAAAACAACAGAAAGAGCTCGTTAAAGTTTTTGCCTACTTTTCATTTCTAATGAGTGTTCTCTCAACAATGTTTAAATAAATGACTGAAATTGAAAGCACAATTTTAATTCTGAAAAATGTAGAGATGGAATGATTGCAAGTAAATGATATTAGACATTAGACATTACATATTAGATATTGTTTTGATCCAGTTCAAGAGCTCTTGCATTTTTTCACAGCCCTGTGAAATAGTTAAGAATTCATTCTTTGATGCAATGGGACTACTCTTCATACTTGTGACAGTACTTGGCCAAGAGGGACAAATTTCTGGTAAAAACATGATTTTCCTGAAAACTAAGATTTATGTTTCCTTAACACAGAAAGAAATATCAGCATATTTGTACCATACAGTCTGTCTCTGAGCTACCTATATTCCATGGACAGTAAATTAAAATATTAGGAATTTACTGTAAGACAAATTACTTTCTCTACCACATTTCTAATAATGCACAGCAGGGAAGATGACTGATAATGTAGCACGAATTGCTTTAGCCCCCCCACAGAGGCACATTTTAACACTTCCTTTAATCTTTTTCATTCCTTAAAGCACTAAACCACTCTCTTCCCAAAGCATGAGCTGCTACCTCAGGTTTGTGGCAAGTATCCCCAATAAAACCAAACTTGTAAGCAAGGTTAGGATTCGGGGTAGTAATTATAGCTAGATTTAAAATTACATGATGACTTTCACACTCTGAAAAAAGCAGGGTTTCCACTTATAGAATAATAGACTTACTGAAAAAAATTTATAAAGGACTGTATTGAATTTTTTTGTCAGAACTGAAAACTTCATGTAAAGGCCTTAAGAATAGGTAAAATGCTGATGGGACTGAGAAGATCAACACTTAAAATAGACACTAGATTCCTCTTGTCACCCTTGTTCTCTGATTTTTTAGCACTAGCAATTTTTTTTTTAGTTTTAGCTATATGTTATCATGATAGAGTAGGGTAAAACACAACTGACAAAGCCACATTTTGCTGGATTCTTTTATTTCTATTCCTTTTCCCCTGTTTATGTTCATGTGACAGGAAGACTGCCTGCAAATTAGAACACAAACAAAACATGTCATTTTCTTTTTTTTTTTTCTTTTCAGATGAAAAAGTGTTCCTATTTTCTCATTTCTGTCTCCATTTTTTTAAGAAACAAATTGTGAAATGACAACATTTCTAAAGTCATTGGATTTTGAAGTGCACTCTAGTTGTAAAGTGTGTTTTAAAAATACCTATATCTCTCTGTTTTGTTTAGCTGTTCAGGCAGATGACTGTAGGACCTTTGAAGAAAGTCCACATTTTCTGAAGGACAGTGTCAGATTTATGCCTCTAGAAAAGTCAAATTGTATTTTAAAATGGTGATTTTACTGCATGCATATAAACTAGAACAAAAAATTTTCCTAAAATATTATAATTCAATAATTTTAAAGTGTTGCAGGAAAAAAGAAAAAAAAAATTTAAAAAAGAAGGAATGACCTTTAAATTGTAGTAAAACTTGTACAAACCACATGTGGGAACTATTTTCCAAAGGGCAGTCTTAGGTATGCAGCATTAGTACCAGACATTCAGGTTGGGCCATTCAGAGAAAAAATGTAACTTTCCAAAGACAATTGAGCATTTGGGTATTATTCTGCTCTTGAAATATGCCATCAATCCTCAATATGTTACAATGGCAAATGAACACTTAGTCAATGACATTTTCAAAATCTCCTCCTACAGTGTGTGTTGCTTTCACTGTTCTGCTCATTATATTGGGTGCAAAATCTTCTGACATAACAGCTTTCCTCCGGAAATGCTGATTCAACAAAGCTGGAACCAGCTGATTTCCAATTTCTGAGGCAACAATGACTGACTTCTTGCCAGTCATCAACCTACCTATGCTAGAAACTACTCCCTAAAAGTGGAGCTCTTTGATTTCCCAGGTCCCAACAACTTGTTTTATGGTGTGGCTTCCAGTGCTTCCCACCACGCCAAACAGGAGTGGTAGCAGGATGCTGCCGAAGAACTGACCTGCACTGTCTCGGAGTTCTCAGGCACACCATTTGGCTTGTTAGCTGCGTGGGTAATGGCAGCCTGCACAGAGGCAAACTCTGAATCCCAGGGCACAGGAAGCTGCCTTGTGAGAGGTTTTAATGGCTGAGTAGGTGCAGATATTGAAAACCTGAATAATGCCAGTTTTGTGGCAGCTTGTTTGTGCGTGAGCTGCTTAGGGACTTAACTTGCTGCTGCTTCTCTGCTTCCCTGCTACCTGGCTATGTAGTGGGATGCCAGTGTCTGACAAAAGGTAGAGAGGAAGTGTTTGGACAATTTGCTCTTAAAACCAAACCTCATGTTTATGTCTTACAAATGGTCTGAACTAAGAGCTAAAAGCAAATCGGACGTTACAGATCTGATTGTAGGCATGCCTTGTGAATCAGTTTTATGAGAGACTAGAGCTATAAACTCCTTTAACAGGTGAAAATTTTGTGAGCATTTAGAAATTCACTTCAGCCAGAAAAAACTTTTTTACGGATGACAATGCAATTACAAGCACAGGGAAGTCCGTGGAGCAGGTATTGACTTTGTCTTCAAGAGGCCACAGGCAACATGAAAAGCATAAGTGATCTCAGCCATAGCTGTGCCTGCACTATGGCTAGATGAAAAGTTTTGAATAAAAGCAGGGCAAGAAGTATGACAATCTTGGACAAAAGGAAAAGAGTATGAGAAGCCTGCTGTGCCTATTTCTGAAAGCCACTGTGCAGGACACAGGGTGCTATTATTAGGTAGATATCTCAGCTGCAAGTGTTATTTTAAAGGTCAGTATAACTAGACATTAGGCATCCAGGGTAAAGCTCTTCCGGCAAGTATTAATTAACTGGGTTTCAGAGCTGGTGACTGAGTGCCCTTTTAGCAGTAAATTCCAAACAACTCAATTGTCAGTGTCTAAGAAATTCCAAAGCAAGCCCTAGGTGTCAGCTTGTTTTAGGTGCCCAGCTCCTGGGTTAATTGGTTCCTGGTGCTCTCAGGCAGCCCAGGTAGCCTTGCAGCTTAGGGCACAAGCCATTGTCATTCACTGCAGGAATTTCCAGTAAGTTAAAAAGTTCCACATCAGTTGTTAAAATATCTGGAAACCCTATTGAAGACAATGTGTGAGCTGACCTTTTGTTCAGATTTGTAATTTAAAAAAACAAAACCAACAAAAAAACCTAACTAAAACACAGACTTCTTAATAATAAAGATCTGCATTTTCCACTTAGCTCTATTGTCCAGTACTTCAGAAAGTTACATCAGTACTCAAGGCAATATCATTCTGCATGTTTGTGACAAATTCTTTAAAAATGAAGCTTATATGGAAATCTAGAGTGTATATATTCACAGAGCACATTTTACAATTTTACCAAGTTTTAGTGCTCGCTTCTTGCAAAACAAGACAGTGATTAGATAAGGGACATCATCTACACCTTCTGCCCCCAAATGGATACATCTCAAATAAAAACCTTAACATCATTCATTATCTGTCAGTGTAACTCAAGACCCCAAGGCAAACCACTGCTGGGGAGGCTAATCCAAAAGCAAAGAGAGAACACACAATATTAACGTCTGCTTGATTTTTCACAAAGCTTTTTGTAGTGTGTAGTGAGCAGAAACCCACAGAGCTTTCACAAACTCAGGAAATAGAAGGAGATGCAGTTTGAGAAGCAGGGTGGGACATGATGAGACCTGAGCTTGGAAGCCATTCCACAGTCTGCAGAGGCATAACTGTCTAGCAAATACAAGTTACTTGCCAAGTTTGTGTTTAACAGACATGATGAGACCTGAGCTTGGAAGCCATTCCACAGTCTGCAGAGGCATAACTGTCTAGCAAATACAAGTTACTTGCCAAGTTTGTGTTTAACATCTCTTAAAAGAACCATTCACAGTGACAAGCATGTGATCTTTCTCTCTCCCTCCATATATGCATACGTATAGATAAAACCCTGCTAGACTGTCCTCAGCAGCGACGTGTTCAGAAACCTACTGAAGGGGCTGTATAAATATGATTAATATAGCCTGTAATAACAAAATAGTATTAAACCTAATATGAGTACACTAATTGCAAATTTCCTTTAATTCAATTAATTAAAAAAATATTAATTTCAACGTGACATTGAGTAGGGTAAATGTTGTTGGCTGCATATACATTTTTTATATCATTTCGCTGTTTCTGACCTATAGTTCACAAGCAAACTTGGGAGCAAATATCCTGTTCCTCATCATAGGTCAGCACTTTACACAGACAACCATCCATGCTTTCTTTCTCTCCTGCCTCCTGTATGATTGCATTAATTCATAAAATACATCTTGATCACCTTTTCTGACAATTCCAAAACTTATCTCTGGCTTCTTCTGAGCTGACTGGAACTAGCTGACTTCTTCTGAGTCCCAACTGGATCCTATTGTGTTACTTTTATATCCAACAACTTGGCATGAATGTCATTTCCAACATGTTTTCAAAGCTGTTTGGAAACTCTTCTAGCCTCTTGTCTTTTAGATAGGATGAAAAATAAAAAAAATTCCAGGAAACATTTCTGAAAGTTACAACATCAGTTTCTGTTCTCATGGGTAAAGGCAAGGTATTTCAAAGTTTATCACTGGGGAAGAGGAGACAATTACACTTTAAGGTTGCTTACAACTAATGGATAAATCATCAGACCACATCTTCAATGAATCAAGGAGGCTTAAGTATGGTTGAATGGACAACTGGCTTTTCCAGAAGTTTGATGCTCTTCTCAATCATCCGACACCTTAATTATGTACTTGCTACAAGTCTAGTGAAATGCCATGGTGTTATTTACATATATACTACATAGATAAATTTTTTTTTAATCAAAAATCAGTCCTCAGAATACTGTTGTAATACAGCAGGTGCATTCATGGCCCAACACTTACAGAAACACAGAAAAAACCTTTGTACTGGCCCTAAATTTGGAAGTGGTTCCTGCATTCAGCTAATCACTGATTTTGGCTTGTACATTTAATTACTGCTTTAGAACTTGCTGTTAAAAAAGGTTAAATAAAACAAGTCATTAGCAATATATAAGCTCCAAATGCATTGGTTTATATGCATTTATTAGTGAAGATTTAAAAGAATTTAAAAGAATTATTAATTGATCCTCTGCCCTGTCAAGACTTATTTATTTACTCCAATTAGGTTTTTTTTCCCCATTATGTCTCATTCAAAGACATTATCAAGTAACTATGCTCAGATATTCACTTCATCATATGAATGTTGCTCACACAGTAGAGCTGGGAGCAGGATTTGGTCCAGTACTTTTAAGATTGAAGGAGAAAAGCCTCTTCCTATGTGTTCAGCATTTTTTTTTTTTACTAAAGGTAGATTTCATCTGGATACTACATAATACCTGATGGTGAGCATTACTGTGCAGCAAACATCACAAGGGGCAGTGTGATTAGGGGGAACAATCAAGCTGGTGCAGGGTGTGAAGGAATTGCCCTCATGTGTACTTGTCTAAGTTTTGCTCACAGGACAAATCCAGGCTGATGTTCATGATCAAGCTGAATAAATAATTTTGCTGTATTGAGGACAAGGTTTTCTGGGAGGACCAAGGGCTGAATTTGGCTATCTTTGTGGGGCTTGGGGTTTTGATTTTTATGTAATCATACAGCTAATAGATAGTTTTTTATAAACATTGAAGTAACAAAAAGAAATTAGCATTTTAGTTTAGAGATAAACTTTTAACCTAAATCAAAATGGTTTTGTTACTTCATTATACCACTAAAAGGAAATTAGACCTCAACATTGGCTCATTTTCAACACTTTAAAGTCTATTGTTATAATAAAGAAGAAACAATAATGGAGCAAGGAGCCTCTGTTAATTTGACAACTTGGCTAATATAGGTAACGTGGTTTCAATATGATGATCCAAGAGATATTTTTCAAAAGAGGAGATCTGCCAATTTTCACTAACAAGGTGAATTAAGTGTCTTCATCTTTCATAAACTTTCTAAGACCATTTAATCATAAGCTAAATGGATTATTTTAATTTTTTTTCTGTATAAAAATGTTGAAAGGAAATCCTGCTTCACCAGCTAAAAGTGGTATAAATTTTACAGTTTGTTACGCTTTAATTGCCCAGTCTGAGCCAATTCTTTACTCTTGGCTTTCTACTAACACCCACAGTTTACAGAATATAATTGTTTGAGTTACAGCAGTGTAAAATAGCCACTAACTCCATTTATCACGAGAGAACAGTAGAGCGAGCACAAATGCAATCAAAACTTCCATCAAGAGGGAAAACATTTGGACAGCAGAATAAGAAAAGAATAAATACTGACCAGAAAGTCTGTTTCTAAGAAAAATGTAGGTCTTATCCTCAAAAAAATCATGAAGAAAAGCAGTCCTCAAATCTCATACTCTGCCAAAACCAGACATCTGTATGCCAGGCACTTAAAACACTTTACAGATAACTTTACAGATAACTTTACAGACAACACTAACTTGAACAGATACTTTGGTATGGCTAGCTACTGCTCTAAAACACATTTTATGTACATTTTTGCATAGAGGTTATGATGTGCTTGAATCTTTAAAATATGTGACTTTATTCTCCCTTATATCTGCATCCAACACTTAATCTTGTTTCTCATTTTGACATGCCATGGATTTAACCTGGTGGCTTTTGCTTGGCTCCTGCTTGCTTGACACAACCAGAAAAGAAGTACTCGTGAGAGAGTGTCCTGCATAAGGAAAGGAATCAGCGGTGACAAAAAATTATCTAGTGCTGCAATAATAAAGTAAATTTCAATTTTGTAGAAAACAGTCAAATAATTCCCTCATTGTTTATCACCTTGTTACTTTAAAAAGGATTTCAGACATGATAGGGAGTGAATTGGTAAGTATATTTTAGCACTTATTAAAATTATAACACAAAGCATGGGCTGCTTCTCAATATAACCTGGTTTGCTTCTGAACAGAGCCAAGACCCTCTGAAGACAGATTTGCCAACCTGATGTGACATACCTTAGAAATGGTTTCAATTACAATCATTTCAAGGGGTACAGTTTTCACAGCCAGCCTTCTGTCATATGTTAATCTTCTCTACACAGTACTATAAGATAATGGACTAATCTTCTTTTACAAGTATATAAAAATAGCACAAAGATAGCAAGGGCCAAACACGTTATGACTGATACATTACAGAATTCATCTTGAACCGTACTGTTTTTGTTACAAGCCACTTGGACTTGTTTTCACCTTCAACTTATGGCTCCTTTTTTTTGAGTACCAATTGTCTTAGATCAGTCTTTAAAAGCAGGAGAAGATTTTCGCCTGTCTATTTCTCTTCCTAGACAATTTTCTATATCTGTGGAAAACTTCAATACATCCTACAGAATAAGTTGACATTGCAGGAGATAAATCAAAAAGTATTTGTGTACTTCACCTTATTAACCACCAAATGTCTTTATTTTCTCTCAGGTAATAACATCAGCCCAGAATAATTTGTGGCTTAAATAAGGACAGAATGTTGCAATGATATTTCAATCTGAAACTCATGCCCACGCATCTGATTTGGAAATAGAAATGTGAATCTAGACTAGACATTTAATACTAAAACCAAACTTTTTTAACCTTAAAGCTGGGCTAAAAAAAATCAAATGTAAAAATGTTTTGATGAAATAAACTCAGAAAAATAAGAAACCACCTGAGGGTCTTTGCAACCATGCTAGATGTCTTTTCATAAGATTCGTGGAAGCAGCAGTTCCCAAAGAGAAAAACAAATAAAGTAAAATTTTCCATGTATGTGAAAATTCTTGTGGGAACAAACATCCACAGCTCATTCACAGACAAAAATAAGGGAAAACATATGTCTATACGGATATATGCAAACCTCTTTTATGCAAACAGAGACATTTAAAGACAGTTAAAGACCATAAAAAAAAAATTCAAACTTGACATAATATTAAACAATTTACTCATTCTCCCTTGTTTCCTCTTCTGTAGCTCCAGAGAAGACAATTTCAAAGAGGTTGCTAGTTCAAGGACAGCAACAGTTGTTAGAATACATGTTCTCTTGGTAAACCTTGTTTTCCATTACTCTAAATCTGCTGTTTTGACCAACAATGCTTAATCCAGCAATGCTTACTATCAGTAGAAGATAAACCTTAATTTTTATTAAACATGCTTTTTCCATCTTCTAGATGCTGTACCGCATGATTGTATAGCTTAAAAAAACTCACATCCCTTTTATTCAGCAAAAAGGTTTATTTTAAATGATTTCTTATATTCAGTCTGGCACAAAAGTCTCCCTCAAGTCATAAGACATGAGACCTTTAACAGCGTTGTCTGAAAAGGCTGATGGTACTTACAGTCTGGAATTGATGATAGCAAATCCTTGAAATAGCACAGCCTCCAGTAGTTGGAGCAGAAGTTCCAGTCCCCTAAAACTCAGATAGTCATCACATTAGTTAAGCAGACATAGGCAAGCAAGGAAAAACATGCTTCACCTCCACCTTTTTAGGACATTAGGTTTTATAGAGAAATGCAAATAGGCCATTTTAAAAATGTACAATGCTTTTACCTTCAGCATTTTCAATGTGTACCTACTTCAGTGAATGCTGGCTTCCAGTTCCTTCTTTAAATGAGCCATCTTGCTTTTAAAAAAGGTATCATAAGCTCATCTTAGGCTGGGTATAATCAGTCATTACTGTAGAAGGATGGCAAGGGCTGACGAAGGGATGATAATAATTCTTTATTTCTGCACAGCTTCCCACATTACCCATAGAAAGGCTTTAGGCTGTCATGAATCAGGAGTTACTGGTCGGATTGGAGCTTCTGCAACAGTTCATAGTAATACTCTTTAGAAAGGTTCAACTTTGCAGGTGAGAACGAGTTTATCCGTTGTTATCCATAATAGATCATGAGTTTTTTACATTATAACTCAACAATAATAAAATAGCAGTAGATAAAAATGTGCAACATTGAAAAGAAGAACAGAAAACCAAACCCAAAAAAAAAAAAATCCCAGGTCTTGAATGTGATTTTATATCTTAAAATCCTTACCTATCAGAAAGATTTTTTTCGAAGGAATGAATATCAGATCAGTTTCATAACAATAAATTAGTGTTTCTGCCTATGTAACATCTGGCTTAAAATTATGGATTTACAGCTATAAGTAATATTACAAGTTTGGTGCATGGATGGAATGATTATAGTTATCTAAAAGCACACAAACTCATCTCTAAGAAATGTGGCACTTATGGATATTTCATTTCTGAAGCAAAAAGTAATTTCTCGTGAGTGAAGGGAAGAACATGAACATAATGAGAAAAAATCAATAGTCAGCAGAATTATTTAAAGTAACTGAGTAAGTAGCTTTTATTTTAAAACGGGTATTTTTAAAAGTGTAATTCAATTTTAAGGTTTTAACTGAACAGCAGAAAGTCAAGAATTTTACTATGATTACTTGCAGTATGTTGCTATAAAGTCAATAATCTTTAGTACTGACAACTATTATACTGGAGTAAAGAAAAAGCTACCTTTCTGCATTTGTAGTTCTTACTATAATCTGTACTATTTCTTTTCAAAAAGGTTTAGCTATTAAAAATATATATATTTATAAAGAAATTCCAGAAATCTGGTACCATTACAGAATGTTTCACAGTGTTTAAGAGAGTGTCAGCACTTTCTTTATAAAGCCTTGCCTTCAAAGGTTTATGACTGAGCCATAAAAATCAGTCCATTGTATAACTTCATTTATTAACTCTCATTTTAGGAGTCTGTTCCCCCACCCCGCTCTTTTCTCCTCACTAAATAGCCAGAATTTCTTTCTGTGCCCATTACAGATTTATTTTTAGAAAAACTCTTTTATGAGTGATTTTCTTCCAGTCACTTTCCTTCACAATTACACAGCATGACTTTTTAAAAATAATGTAACAAACCTTTTAATATAAATGTAAGATGATCTTTCAGCTTTCAAAGTCATAGATTATTAATAACTGAGTATCTCTAACACATTTAATCCCCAAGTCCTGAGCTTCTATTTTAGCTCGCCTCCTTCATTATTGAGTAAAAAGTCTCTTAGTTGTTACTTCTCTTTGTTGTCTCTGCAAGCCAGCATTCCCACCTGATTCTCTAGCAGTCTGCCAACATATGTAGAAAGCTATGAAACAGAACTACATTTTCATGAAATATTTGCAGAAAAAACACATCTTGGTGCCTGCCTTCTTTCTACATCTCTGTGATACAGACACAGGCCATAAAACTAGCCTCACATATTATTAGAAGACTGGTGTTCCAGTAGCACCAGCATGTCTAGTAAGAGTGATCCACTCTATGTTGTGAAGAAATTTCATTAGATTTCATATGAAATCAGAAATTCTTAACATTTCAAGTCCTCAGCAGCAAGCTGCAAGCCACCAAAATGGACGGCTGCCAGTCACAGCTGCAATAATCTCCTGCATGTGTGTTCCTACACATGTAGGGTCCCAATCCTACACTATTGCCAAGCACTCAGGTGTGCATTGTCCAGGACTTCCCAGCAGCCCTCTTTGACTGCTCTACCACAATAAGCACTGAAAACAGGAGACTGATCTGACTGTTGCTGGCTCAGTTGGGAACAGCCCTATGGACTAGCAATGGTAAAATGACTTGAGCACCCAGACTTTGCAGAATATCTGCAAAGGATTCACTTGTCAGCAGCAGTCCATTCTAATCTTCTGAAGGAAGCAAACCAAAGTGAATAGCCCTGAAATACAGAAAAAGCTGCCTGAGGTGGAGTTGGTGAGACAGGGGTGGAAGGGTGAAAGGAGAAAAATGTTCTCATATAAATAGATCTCATCAAAGACAGCAGCTCATCCAGTAATCCTTGTCCACCTTGTGTGGGCTCTAGATGAGTCAAGCTCTCTCATGTCTGCTGCTGGGTGAGAGCTGCAGAGAGACCCTGTGGGTCTAAAGCAGGACACGGCTGAGCTTTATGGTGCATTTATTCCCATTGCTGCATTCCTGAGTGATCTAATGGAGCAGAGGTTTCTTCCTCAAGGAGTTTGTTGAAGTAAAGTAATAAAAAGGATTGTACTGATTGACTGTCAAACACAAAGATAAACTCAGACATTCCCAGAAATAAGGCAGAGTTCTGTTTTCCCTTTATGCTTGAAGAGAAGGAAAACACATCACATTTCCATACAGTGAAACTTCCTGTTTTCACTCTTTCTTATATATCTATCAATTTACTTGCTCTCACCCATTGTGCTGCCTCAGTTTTCTCCCCTGAGACATGATGCTTTCAGCTGGCCTGTTGAACGTAGTTCTTTTATCAAGAAAGTGATGACTGAAAGCAACTAAAATTAGGCTGTCTATTTAGTTGTTTATGATATATTGATACTCTCCTCGATTATATTCTCTTAGAAAAGAGAGATTCATATGTCTATATATGTCTCAGTCTTTCTAAATAGCTATCTGGGGAACTGACATAAAATCAAATAGGCTGATTGCTCTTAGTTTCTCTATCATTTTCTCTTCATGTAGTCCATGCAGAGTTTAAACTCCTCTGGGAAGGTATCTGATTTGTATATAGTATTTCTAATAGCACACGTATTTCTCTATGAGGAAAAAACAAAGCAAAACAAAACAAAAAAAACAACACAAACAAACAAAAAAAAAACCCAACCAACCAAACAAACAAAAACCCACATACAAATAAACAAACAAAAATCCACCAAACAAAAACAAACAAATAAAAAACCTCAACCGAGATATTCTAGACTCGCATTGCTTTTCACTCACTGTGATCTAGAGAATATGCACAGCTTGGTTTGTTTTTGCACAAGTACCACTAAGTTTCAGAGTAACCTTCAGTAGATCACCCCACCCCTTTTTCCCTTAATTATGACATGGTGATAGAAATATTCCATAAACCACAAAGGATTTCAAGTCTTATGTGTGATCATTATTATCTAAATAACTTAAAATTCAATCATTCCCATCACAGAAATACATGCATCCCAAAACAAAGCGAAACAAACCTCAATCAACCAACTGAAAAAACCTAACTTCTCATGGACTTTTTTGAGGCCTTTTCCCAGTAAGTGAAAAATATTGATCCATCGGTCTTTATGGTGTGGAACAAGGGAACAGTTTCATCAACAAGACATCACCAAATGGCAGGGGAGGAATCCAAAGAAAGTTACCTGTTTCAGAAATCTTTGGATAAAGGCATGTATTTTCATTCAAATACGTAGCAGGTAACAAGAGAGGGTTTCCATTTGTTTATAGAGTAAGAATACTTGGTATTCAATTGTATCCCCTATTCTATGACATTAAAATTACTAAGAGAAATGTTTCAGCTATAGCTGCAAGGTTACATTCTTTCTAAGAGCACAAGAAACCTGAACCTGGGCCTTTCCACTAACAGATCTCTACAGTGTTATATCACAATTGGGAAAATGGAAAATCAAAATTGAAGCTGATGCTAAATTTTCATATCAACACACTGAACAATCAGATTTCAGAATGAAATGCAAGCAAAAACATTTTCTATTAATTTTCTTATCAAGTTTAAAGTTCAAAGGTAGTTTTGCCAAGAGACAAACTCCATTCTAGAAATGCTAACATTGGAATCAACATTTCTGGAACATTTACTAATGGCAGCCACTTTTCTTAAAATAATGCTATCTGTACTCCAGCAAAACAAGAACTCGTTAATCATAGAGTTGAAGTACACATGAGTTGGCTAGAATACAACAGAGCTTAAAAAACAACTGTTTAATTTTTGAAATATTTTCCTAATTGCAGGGAGTAGTAAAGCAACAAAAGAATCAAATTTCACAGCTAAAATTTTACTGCATTAATGTCAGTGACATATTTCTTTTAGCAAGTCAACAAACAAAAGAAGCTGGTTCTGTTCTGAGCCATCTGCCTTATCGTATTTAAAATTACACATAATGATTATACGAACTTGAACATTTAACGTTTCTGGCTAGTCTGAGACAAAAATGCAATTTCATAGCCCAACTTTTCATTTACAGTTTGGCTTATACACTCACAAAGGAGAGAACAGTTGCTCTGTAGCAGTTGCTCAGGTCCACAATCATTAAGTTAGAATTACACAGACTTTCAGGATTGCTTCAGTCTCTACTGAATTACCAATAGCAACAAATGAAAGCAGCCACAAATTAGATAGTTTTGCCTCCTTTGCCAGGGAAATGACTCAGGATCAGTGCTCAATTCAATCAGATAAAATAAATTTATGGCAACCATCATTAGGGACTTAGTGTATGCAAGAATGTGACTTTCAAATATTTATTTCTATGGAGAAATCATTCCTTTGAAGTCTAGCCAAGGCCAAATGTTTGAAAACAGTATCAGACACTATATGTGAGTCCTCCTTGTTTTCATTTTCTTGATTTCCATTTTTCTTTGTTTCCTTCTCATCTTCCCACTCAAAATATTATCAAAAGCAACAGGGGAAGGTAGCTGAATAGAGGACATGGTCAAAAGAAACCTATTCAAGTGCATTGGCAGGAATAATGTAAGTAAAGTAATTACTAGCCACTTTATTCTTAATTCTTAATTACAGCAACCCTAGAAGTACAGCAAATCAAAAAGCTTTTTTTTTTTTAAACTGAAATGTCTCCGTGAACATTTTTGAGTTTAACTTTTACTTTGATTTGTGTAGTTAAATCTATGATTAGTTAGGTGTCCTACTACTTCCTTGTATCTCACCAAAGCTATCCTTACTTTTAATTACATGACGACTTTGATGAGGTATTACTGCAGATTAATAAATTTACTGTGAATAAATGAAATTAACCACAGCACAAGGAGTTCCACTGTATGGATGTACTGCTAGTGGGTAACTTATTTAATCACTGGTTTGACAAACTTCATTGGTGAATCAAAAGTAGGCAGAAGGAACACTAATAAAAATCCTGCTAAGCAGACATGTAGATTATGGCTAGTTATTTGCTGAGAGTTTGAGGAAGGTTTGGTACAAAAGCTGATGCAAATAGGCAAATGCTGCTGAGAAACCTTCTATTCAATTCATGACAGATATATTCTATGAAATACTGCCAGTTGTATGGATAAGGGGAAATTCGTATCCATGCATACAAACTACAAATCACTCCCATATTTTTCACATTTTTATGATTACATTTAGATTTCCTGTTAAACACTTCCTTGTCTTTATAAGACTAGTGTATTTCCAAGAGGAAGTATTTTCTGCTGCAAGAAGGTTACAGAGTACAGTTACTTTTGTTAAGATTGTGAGATACAATGCAGTATCTTTATTGATCAGTAGTCAGATTAAAAATGTTGAACTAGGGGATTTTTTTATGCTTCTACAGGACAAAAGAACTACATATATGAGCTTTTCTCATAAAATATGTATTGGTCGAGTGTTACAGGTATTATATTCGTTATAAAATAGTATTACAATACACTAGTAGAACTATAATATTTTTTGACAGATGAGAACACAATGACTATAGAAAATATTTCCGTTGCCCATTTTAAAGTATTTAAGCACTGTTTTGGAAAAACGTTATGATCTTTATCCTGATATGCTGCACATGATGAACGTGCAAAGGAGTTATAAAACTTCTCTAGATTAGCAGCTAACGGGATCCCTTAATTATGGATTGATGACAGAGATGTGACTACATCTGCTTTGTGGCAATGAAATATAAGTGAAGACTTGATGGCAGAGGCATGCCACTTCACTCTGGCTAACTTCTAGCCTGTAACTCTTTGGTTACACTTAGGGACTGACATAATCTACTACGATATGGTACCAAAATGAGCCTAACAGAAGGTTAGAACAAAACCTTTGCCCCCATCTGCATAAAGTCAAGATGTGTTGAAACTGTTTCTGAATTTGAGACTTTGTGGTACAAACACAGTAGAACTGAGTTAAAATTCTAAGTACTTCTCAGAATTTTACCAAAATTGCATTACTTAAACTTTGTGCTTAATACGTCTTGTTAAAAGTATACAGTACACATGGAAAGAATTAGGATAGTGGTGAACATGTAATCTAAATGCAGGAACAGTGAGGAAGCTATCCTACACAGACTAATCTAGAGGATTAATGGCTTGTTTGCTCATTTTATTTTTGTAATCTGCTAATGTATCATAACACCCGACTATCTCAGGGAGGTTACTATTTGCTATCTCATCTAAAAGAAGTAGAAGTAAAGAGTAACTTGTAAATGTTGCTTAGAAAACTGAATTATATTTCTCTTTCAGGGATCTTGTTAGTGTTTTTTCAAAATGTTAATCTTTGGTATATTTTCACATTTCATACACAATTATTATTTACAAACAGTATGAATTCATTAGCTTTATGAAACTGGTAATTGTTATGCATGAGTTGCTTCCCGTTCCACAGGATTGAAATGAGAGGAGATACTGAATTTCTGAAGGTTTTCCCTTAGGAACTTCCATCATAAGTAAATAGCATAACTAAATTTTTGTTAAATCTACACAAGTTTATCCTAAATCGTGTCTTACCTAATTTGAAGAAAGTCTTAGCAGGATTTCAGCTCCTGAATTTCCAGTGTCAGTCTAGAAGACCTACACGTAGTGATGAAATTGCTCAGAATGATTTTGGTTTTGCCTCTGACTGTAGACTTGTTGACACCAGAAGTCCCCACGTTGTTCTTATTCTTAATAAGATATTTATCAAAGTAATGTTGCTCAAAGTTTCTGACTGGAAAGTTTCCAAAGTTGGATATTTTCAGAGGAGAGGAATACAGAGGGATCTAAATAAGAAACCTTTCTACTTCTACAATACATATTTTGACTTGAATCTTTCACGAAATCAATTGTTCCTATCATTGAACAAAATAAATGTGAGCGATCACAAAAATTTTATATAGCCACCTTTTCCAGTGAATGGACTTGTGATGAACAAGCAGCTAGTCAAAAATAAAACTTCTCAGACAGTTGTCAATAAAATCACTGCTGGTGCACTCCTTACAGGCACAAGGAAATAAAGTTTCATGTAACATTATAGTTTATATCTTAAAAAGCAATATTCTCCAATCCCAGTTAGAACAAGTCACTACAGTCTGAGGAAACTTGTATTACTTGTTTGAATTAAGTCTAGCTTCCAACTCTCAAAACGTCTTTTACATATTTTTCCATTTCCCTTAGCTTCTGTTCAGCTGTTGTAGCACAGGAATATATTTGATGGGGTCGTATGGATCTTGAAAACCAGGACTAATACCTCTCTGAGATGGTGTCAGAGAAAAAGCCATTTAACTATGTTTTTTAGAAGCTGCCCACAAGACTTAAGACAGTAGGGGAAAAAGAATATTTCTGACTGTTCAGTTAAATTAAAAATTTTAATTAGGTGCACTAACCTGTTTCCCTTATGAGGAATGTCTTCTGGCCACATAACTGAACAGTGTGAACAAGACAGGCAGGGATATTTGTTTAGCAGGCTTAGGAGCATCTGTCAGCTCCCTGACACATTCATGCAAGCACCAGCCATATCTCCTGTGCCAGAGAGGAAACAAATGCAAGAGTTTACAACAGCCTACCCCAGTTAGGCTCAGTGTCCTGATAAACAGTGAATTGTGGACTTGTAAATCATCCTCAGATGTCCTGAAATTTATATAAAGCCTTTTCTTGGTTTCATTTTATTTCTTAATCCTTTGCCTTATTCTTGGAGTAACACTCAGCATCACACATATTAATTGCTTACCTTCATGGACATTTACTAGCTCATTAATGATCACAGCACAACCACACTCGATGCAGTGGAAGAGAGCGAGCAAAACAAATTAAGCACAAAAGCAAGAAAGACAATGAGATAAACTGGGTACTGATAAATCAGTTGCACATATTGGTGACTGAATTGGTTGACAATTGACCCTTATTGTATAAAACATTGATCTCGAGCTACTATTGCTAATCTTATTTCTAGTACTTCAGTTACATGGAAAGAGTATTAAAAGTATTAAAACTTGCTTTTACACTGGACACATACTCAGTCACACAGGCACAAGGTCACACTAGCTGACCCATTCAGCACTCCACTTCTTCCAGCCCACAAACCACACTGTCTAGCAACAGTAGGAATTCATGCTCCTGCAGACTGCCTGAAGGGTTGCTGGGAGAGGGTACACATGCTCATGATGCTAGAGAACTGTACGTGGCCTCAGGAGACCACTAATTGTCCTGGTTTCAGCCAAGGACATGGCTAACTTTTCATAGCAGCCAAGAAGAGGCAGAGCCTGGAGTCGTGTGGGAGTAGCTAAACCCTAATACTACTCAATACCGTCTCACGTTGTTGCCAGACACAGGGGAAAGGGAGTCTCTCTCACCTCCGAGAGAGGAAGGGTGTTCCTCTTCTGACTGGGAGCAAGCTTGGTGGAAAGAAGGCCGGGGTGGAGTGCTTCTGGCTGTGATTGGTCACACCGGGTCAGGCTCAGTGAGCATTTTTCATGTAAATACCCTCTCCTGAGGTAACCTATGCCAAGGTTACAGGGGGTCTCTGGGCCAGTCACAGGGGGTGGTTTTGCCATTCATTCCCAATCAGGCTCGCTTCAGCTTCCAGTGCAGTCACCTGTTGGGGTCTCCCTGTCACCCCAGGAACAGAGATGGATTCTGCCCCTACATATACAAGATTTTCAAGTCTTGGTTGGATAAATCCCTGAGCAACCTGGTCTCAACCCACAGCCAATACTGCTTTGAGTAAGCAATTGCATGACAATGACTCCCAAGGTCCTTTCTAGCCTGAAATATCCTATGATCCTAATTTATGATTTCAATAAATTTAAGAATTCAGAAAAATGCAATTGTTAGTGTTCTAGTGCCAGTATTCTCTTCAATAGAAAAGCCACATTATAGGAAAAAGTACAGCTGTATTGAAAGACAGAAAATTAAAATTCTACAACAAAGTTTAGCATATATTACAGTTAATGGGGCATATTTTGAAACTGTTAAAAGTCCATTCATTGTCACTGTAATAGTTAAAATGGGTTGAGGGTATGTTGTAACTTGGTGAGATTTCAGGTGCCTAGCTAGAGGAAAAATCTTAGCCCACAGAACTGTTCCCTTTTTTATTTGGAAGGAAAACAGTTGAGCTAGCTTGTTCAATGATAGCTTCATTAATAAAACTCCAAAATGAGAACCTTGCTTGTGCACTGATCCAAGGGTAATGTAAATGGACAAACCAGGCTGTCCATGAAATAAACTACTTTCACATCTTGTATAAGCAGGATTCACAAAGGTCTACCATGGTTTTCCAGTGAAGGGACAAGACAATTCTGTTTTGCCTCTTACCTGCTTTTTTTTCTCCCTGCTCATCTTAATGTTAAAGGGCAAAGTTAAAGTAGATAAATCAATTATGTTTCTCATTCTTATTCTAGATTTGGCTTGCTTGGTGGCTTCCTGAGCTCATAGTAGAAACTTGCAAAATCTGAAACTTGTTCTTCAGAAATCCGTGGCTACTTCCCCTTCTTTCCAATCCCGTTCATGCATCCTCACACATTTGGCTGTTGTTATTGCCACATTCACTTTGGAACACAACAACCCACTCCCACCTTACAGTAAAAGATGGAAAGTGACAAGCATATTATCAGCATAAGTGGTTTTACTGAATTTAGTAGTCACAATATCTATCAATAGTCATATTGCTACAAAGAACTCAGTATTACAATTCAATTCAGTATGTCTCATGAGGAATGAAAAAGAAAAGGTTTGATTTTCCTCTTCTCTGACTGAGTCTTTAAGAAAAGCTAGAATTCGTCCTAATGCTCTGCAGCAGCCCCAGTTTAATCAGCAGCCCTAAGAAATTTCACATTCACATTATTCATCTACTTTCTACTAAGTTCAAATATTAGTTGGGTTCAAAGTGATACTGGATGATAGAGAGAAAACCTATGGCTTCTTTCACATCCAGAATATAATATCTCAAAGTACCTCCGATTTTGAATACCAGCATCTGTCCTTGCCGTGTCAATAGTTCACTCTAAAAGGCTCATGACTGAAACATTTATATCAACTACTTTATTTCCCCTAGGAGTGAGTCACAAGCTGGTGGTAAAAACTGGTGTCTTTCCATTGATTTTAATGGAGCTATGCCAGCTGGCACCACCTAAAAATTTCATGCCTTATCTCATATTCCACACTTCATATGACTTAATTCATTATGAAAGTAAAACCTTGTGGGAAGAAGCCATGCCTCTCTGCTGCACTGTCTCATTACTAACACTTATAGAAGATTAGATTTTAGAATTCGTGACCTGCTTAGTCCTTCAGAAAGAAACAAACCTAGAACAGTAATGCCAAAAAGAAAAAAAGAAAAAAGGAAAGTTTGTTTTAGTTTTATTATCTGGCTTCTGTGTGCACCACATATGCAGCATCTTGGCTTCTCTGTCCAAATGTCTAGAAATAAACAGATGGCAAATAAAAGTGAAACATCTTTGAAATATTATCCTTACATTCAAAAAAAAATTCCCAAGGTCACCTATACCGTAAAACATTAAACAGGAGTGAAGAAATTACTGGAAAGAGCCTGTATAGCAAACCAAATTTTACACTTCATTTTTAGATAACCTCCAAATTTTTAGGAAATGGCAGAGAAATTTGCTCTGTGTGTGTATATTTTCTATGGCATTTTTTTCTGATTATGATTATTCATGTAGAATTAATTATTATGGAAAGCCTTTATATCTGAGACAGATCTTAGATCCACATTTAAGAGGGGTTTAAATTCCACAGCACTGAAACATCTGTTTTTTCTTACTTGTTCCCTTTAATGAATTCTATATCTTTGACTTAGTGTTCTAAATTCAATTTAAGAATTGCATGGACAAAGAGGAGTCTCAAAACCCACAAAAATCACAGACTGTAGCTGGGAGCCAACTCCACATAGCATTTGTAATGGAAGTGGACTCGACAGTGGAAAAGGTACTCTGCAGTCTAGAACATGGGCTACAGCAAGGGACAGATTTCAATTTGTATTCTACTTATTGAAGCAAAATCAATGAACAGATTTGAGGACTGCATTCCTGTCTAAGACCACATCCTTTAACACAGCAAACATCCAACCTTAAGAATGCAGTTATGCTCACATTTGCTCCAAATCTCTTCTCTCCACCTTTCCTGCTTTCTCTCTTCCCCTTTCTCTCTTCCCCTTCCACACACACCCAGGAACTCGGACTACAAAGCAGTGTTCCTTTAAGACCACTTCCACCAAGTTAGTCAGTTATACATCTGATACACAGATATAACAAAATTCTTCAGCATCTCATCCACAAGATGTAAAACACCCCTCAATGCACAAATTATGCCTCAGCATCTGATCACAGAAAAGGGCCTTTAATACAAAAGATTCAAAGGCCTTTAAAACGAAAACCCACAAGAGGAGGAAGTCTGCAGTGATTAAAGTGGCTATCTACATCTAGAGATTCTGCAATAGAAGGGAACCTTTTGAAGAAAACTCCCAGATGATGCCTGACACAATATCATATAAAAAGCTACAGGGTAAAAAAGTCTGACAAAAGGGAAAATTCCTTTTTCCCTTTAAATCACAGAATGGGTTGTGTTCCAAAGGTTGGAACCACGGGTAGGGAGCCCTGGCCATAGGTTTAATCTAGGGCAGCAAACTAGAGACTTTCACACCAACCAGCTGTAGGTAACTGAAGGGTCTAAGAGTGACTGCAATGAGAAGCTTTCCTGGCGTCTGTCCTTGCCATCCCCTATGTAGCTCCACTCTTTCAGAGGAAGGCAGTGCAAGCCTTTACCCCAGCCACCATCCCAGAACTTCTCCCCAGACTAAATCACTTATCAAAGGAGAGGATATTCTTTCTAGCCGGGCCAGAAAACTTCAAAGACAGCAGTAATTGAATTCAACACTGATATGGAGGAAGAAAATAAAAAAGAGTGATCATATCTCCTTTCAATTTCTGTTTGGTACTCATATACAGGGGTTGGAACAAGTCAGACTGTACCTTCCAAACTAAATGACAATGAAAAAAGAGAAAAGGAGGAAATAAAAAACATCAATTTCTCAATATGCCATTACAGTCAAGAAATTACCACATATCCATCTAAAATGCCATCTCCTCCAGAATAATATGTGCAGCACTGATCACAGTGTTTCAAAAAAACTGTTAAAGAACTGGCAGAGGTTCAGAAATGGGAGTTCAAATCTCTGCAAAAAGTTCAGAGAAATTATCAAATGGATGGAAAAAGGCTCAGTAAGGTTAGAATTGTTTTACTTCAAAAGCTGACAGAAAAAGGTTACTCTTGGTTTAAAGCTATACCTATCACAATAAAAACATATGCACTGATAGTCCGGAAATGGTTGGGAGCCTCTCATCTCCATTTCTTGTAATAAATAGCCAGGAAATATGGCAATTAAAGACTGGCAAACTAATCATAAATACTTGTCAGCAGAACATACATAGCAGAATAGAAGTCACTGTTCCTCGAAGGTGCTGAGGTCAAAATCTTAGCTATCCAAAAACAACATATATATCTGATGAATATCCAGAATTCCTACAAGTGTCAAAAAACTTTGTTTTGGAATATGCATAAAACTTCAGAGCAAAGGCTAAAAGCTTTATATCCAGCAGAAGTCAGTTTAAGACCTAGAGGAACAGAAAAGAAAAAAAGAAAATTCTTCCAGATTAACCAACCAAAAAATTCTCACATTTCTTTTTTCAGCTTTCTTTTTTCTTTTCTCTGTAGCTACAGATACAGTAAATAGTATCCTTCCTAAGGTCAGGTGAAAATACTAGACTAGACAGACACCTGGACCAATTACTCCAGCATTGCAATTCCTAAAACAAAAGAGATTATATTTATCTAGAATATATGAGTGACATTACATTTTCAAACAGAAATAGATCAATAGAAACAATAGTATCTTTTCAGTAATTCTACTGCTAAAATATTCATTTAATAAACTGTATGGTCTCTTTCTTATGTAATGTTTAGGTTTTTTACTAAGCAATACTTTTTATGTGATTCCATTCTTGCATCTTCAGGTATAACTGTTTTGGGATTATTTCTTTTTTTTTGCATTTGAGTCCACCCATGGATCATTGACTTTACCTTGGCTCTGCTTTGATGCAAACTTTATCCTAAAAAGCAGCTTGGTGTATGATTACTAAATTATAATTCATGGTGCATACTTTATTGTACATATTCATCTATGCATCACAGATATTGGGCTTTTCATTGTTTTAATGGTAGCATAACTATTGAATAAAAAACAAAGAGATGTCTGTTAGTAGGTAAGGGAAACATTTACGGCCTCACTTCCAAAGTTATGTCCAAATAAATATGACAAATAGAAGAATAAAGTATCATGAATTCCCCAGTCACTGGGTGATGTTACAGTATGTCTGCGATAAACAAGGCTAACCAGACTGTTGAAAACTCTATTTTTGTACTCCTTGAATCTCTGTGCTTTAATACGCTGATTCACTTTAATGAAATGCAAATTTAAAGCCTTATTTTTCCATTTTCTAGTGTATCACTAAAGCATTTTTCACATGTTCATTATAATCCTCTATTTCCTTTGTCATTAAGTCATTCATTCTTCATTCTAGTCCAGAGGAGATCAGTGAGGATGACAGGAGGACTAGAGCATTTCTCTTATGAGGAAAGGCTGAGCGAGTTGGGCCTGTTCAGCACTGAGAAGAGAGCTGACAGGGGGTCTCATTAATGTGTATAAATTTCTAAGGGTGGGGTGCCAAAAGGATAGATCCAGGCTCTTCTTGGTGGTGCCAAGCAATAGGACAAGAGGCAATGGGCAGAAATCGATGCCCGGGAAGTTCCACAGGAACAGGAGGAAGAACTTTTCTGTGTGAGTGACCACGCACTGGAACAGGTTGCCCGGAGAGGTTGTGGAGTCTCCCTCACTGGAGATGTTCCAGAACCGTCTGTACTCAATGCTATGCAATGTGCTGTAGTATGACCTTGGACCAGACGATCCCCTGTGGTCCCTTCCAACCTTATCCATTCTGTGATTCTGTGAATATGTCTGGTTTTCCTCCACAAAGTTTATTTCCTTAAAGCTTTTGTATTTTACTTCCACATGTCCAAATTGGTTTTGTTATTAAAAAAAAAAGACACAAAACAAGCCCTACTGCACCAATTTTCCCAACGTTTTGCCAAACTGCTTTCTTGTTATTATCATTATTCCTGAATTACAGTTCATTTCTAAAATGGTAGGAGAAAATATCAAGAGTAGGTAGGAGTTTTATATATCCTGCAATATCTTATAAAATTAAGCCATTGATTTTCTAAAAAAAATCAGAGGAAAGTGAACATTGCTATGAAGCTTTACTCTTTATATTTGAAATCAACTGAAATGAAACAATCTTCCTGTGCAGCTGTTATTACATACAATCACAATCTTTCTTACGTTAACATTTAAGTAGGTACAACTTTGACTTTATTTCATGCCACATTTCTGAATGTTTAGTAAAGTACCTCAGCACTTTTTTTTCTTTCATGGAATATCATACAGCTTTCGTCAAAAAAAAACCCAAACAAAAACAACAGAGCATTTAAAGACCTATTTTAATTTTCTTTTTTAAGCAACCAAAGCCATCTCAGAGACTTGAGGGATTAGAAACAGAGAGGTGTTTTCTCACTTTTTCCCTGTTAATTTACAAAATAAAAAAAAAAGACCAGTAGCATCTGGTAAGTGTCATTTTATTGCTAATGTTAATTTTTAAAATTAAATATAGTAAAGGATTTCATTTGGAAAATTCTATGCATGATCCATGCTAATTTTTAGAAAATTAAGCCTGGAAAATTATATTCAGGTATATTTGTTAACTAACGTTTTAAGTTTTTTTTTAATAAATACTATAGATAAATAACAAATCTTCACTGTATTCACAGAACTTGTCCAGGATACTGCCATGTGTACCCTCTGGATAAGCATATGAGTTTCAAATAATTTGGTGATGCTCACATGATGAGAGTTACGAAGTAGTGAAAGGATGAGAGCATCTATTGTCTCACAATAGCTGTAAATGAACATAGATTGGACAACTGAAAAAAAAAAAAATCTTGATCTCACTCTAATCAGTATCAAAATTTTCAGTGTAGTGATGAGATCATAGTCAGTCTTCACTGGTGTAACATAAACATTATAGAGAGTGGAATAATATACAACTTGCATAAAGAGAGTTTGTTCAATTTTGTTCATATTATGTTGAAAATAATTTCAAATATATCTCTCTAAAGATCCCTAACTCTATTTGTTAAGTAGTATTTCTGTCTCTGAGTAAGAGACCTTGGCATACCTTTCTGAGAGACCTTATTTTCCTCCGTGTTGGCACTCACACCATTCAAATGAACTCAGCCTGAATCTAAGCAGCTGATAGGTTTCTGAAACTGTAAAAGAAGTATGCCCAGTACAGGAATGACTCTCTTGGAAATGTTCTACTTCCATTCTAAAGCTCCCATTCTCCTATAAGTTATAACTCAGCAATTTGGGCCACAAAAATCAACAGGGCTCAGGACACTCCCACTACTAGCAGGATTTCAGGTCAGAATACTCAGCACTGTGGGGTTTCAAGATAAACCCTCTTATTATGCATTTGAGCCAGATTATGAACATCCAAACTTGTTAGCTATTGCATCACAGGTATAAGAGAGGACAAGATTTTCTTTGCTGTGGGACTATGCGCGAGTTCTTACCTCGCTCAGCACCAAAGCACACCCACACCACGTTCAGAGAGAACAGTATCCTTCTGAGGAGACTGGGCAAGGGTTTCTCAACACCTGCAGAGAGAAAGAAGCACTTCTGTGACCACAGGAGACTCAAAGGGCCTTCAAATTTCACAAATCCATCTTCTGATCATTCCAGGTACAGACACAGAAAAAAGATATAGATATGACAGATACTAGAGCCTGCCAGAAATTCAAGGTTTGATATGATTGCCCTCTGCAGACATACCAAGAGGCACTGTATCAAAAAGAGAGAAATGTTATTTTATAGCCAGGGTAATGTGACAAGAACAAATGAGTATAAATTGGGCCTGAAGAACTGAAATTGTTCTGGAAATTCAAAGCAAGTGCATCGTTACCAAAATACTGGAAAGCCCAAACATCCAACTGCTTTTAATGTGGACTTTAATAAAATGACTGCTGGCACCACTTGATGAAATTTCTGGTAATATTAAATAAAATTTTTAAAAAAGGAAGTAAAAAAAAAATCATGCTTAGCTAACCAGGATATCAGAATATAAAGAGGAATATCTGATATTTCATTGTTTGCCTCACAAATTGCAATAATTAAAGTCACTGATTCAGGCACCTTTTCAACCAAGTTGATCATCCAGCTTGTTTGAGACACCACTGCTGGAAGTCAGCTGTTAGTGTCCCTGTTCTGATGTGCACCTTCCTCTGCAGCACAAGAAGGATTCATCTTTCCATTCTTCTATCAATAATTGCCAAGTAATATAGAAAGCTACCCATATTGATTGTTTATCACATGCAGAGGACAATTACCTAAACAGGTAATTAAACTACACTGGACACAGAGCATCACGCTATGCTCACTGTCTCAGTAATCGCTATCTTATCGATCTTCTGCCATGAGACAGCCTTGACTTTCGGCATCTGTAAAATTATAATTTTAGAAATCACTGCACATATGATCCAAATGATCCAAATAGGTGAAACCAAACAAATGTATGATTAAAAAGGAAATCTTACATGGGGAGAACAATGGAAACATCTTGGTTCAACAGCCGATGCCTATAAAGATGCCTAACCCAAAGGAATAATTACATCAACATAAGATACGTAAACTTAGAGAGAACAGGGCAGGCATACAGAAACAGAGATTTGTAAAATTGTATAAAATTTTATAATTATGAAGACAAAACTCCTGAAAATTGATTTTCAAATCTCTGGGCCAAATCTAGAAATAGACATGTTGACAACACATGTTAAAATCTCTGAAAAATGAGAGAGATTATATTTTTTACTCAAATTGTATAATCTTCACAAAAATTTATAACTGAGCTTGGAAAGTAGCATTCATTTGCACTGATACAAGTAATGATTACCTATAATGTTTAGTGACAAGTTGGAGCACTGAAAGCACTTGGTGTCACATTTTTTTTTTATTCTCTAGGTTGTACAATATAAAAAGAAAAACCCTGCTTTTCCAGCAAGTGTGAAATACATGACAGCACATCTTTAAAGCACATTTGTAAAGGTGATGTGACATTTGAATCAATTAATGCTGTAGAATTACTGATTTTACAGTTGAGATGTCTTTTACCCTATCAGAAAACCTGATCTTCATATTTTCTTTTGCTTGATTTGGGGAAGTACAGGTTGAATTCATCCTGTCTGATATAAGACACTTGTCATCAAAAATTACCTCAATTGTTCCTTTAAGGTACATAAAGATGTGAGATTTTGGGGGTGTTTCAAGTCAGCAGCCCACAATACACATCTGACTTTTTCTGACCTCTTCTTTCCCTATCTTAAAGCATTTACCCACAGAGTGCTTTTCAGGGATCTCATTGACTTTATTGACAGCCAGTGTAACATCAGGAAAAAAAGTACAGCTGTGAGTGTAGCATTCCTGTCCTGAGAGGCTAGAGATATGAAGGAGAGATGTTTCTTGTGATAGAAGGAATGTGGGCCTCTTCTGTGGTACAATCTGACTTCATGAATGTTACAATTCTTCCAGCTGAGGATTAGGCTACAACAGAATTTCTCCCTTTAGCCAACCTTTTTCTCTCCTTTCCATCTCCTACCTCCATCTCCACAAAAGGTGCTGATCGAGTAACTGACAAAACTGTGAAAGAAGAGAAAAAAAGACCTAAATAGTAATGGACTGATCCCTTCCCTCCTATCAAAATTTGGCTAACTTTATGTCATTTGACTTGTTTAGCTAGAAACCCCCACTTTATCTAACATTTAGTGATGTTATGTAGTCATATACACATATCACTTGACAAGGATCTCAAAGCTCTTTACAAAATGAGTGTATACCATACAAGAATCTTTTCAGACCCAGGAACTGCAGCTAGTTTTAGGATAAATTACAGGGGCTATAGTGATTTTACACAATACTTTGTAATAGGAATTAAAGTTGCATCTATTTGGAACTGCAGGTAAAGTTAGGTGAGGAGAAAATAATTACACAAATTGGAATAGGAATACAGTAATAACAACTCCATTCTTTCAGAACAATACTGACATACTTTTTGTTTTATTACTTACATGAAAAATGTAATCACCTTTATAATATGGAGACCCTTACTCACTGTTGAGTTATAGATTCAAAATTGACTCAAATGATAACAGGGTTTTTTTTTAAAAAAACAGCACTACTTCTTGATTTTCTTTCTGGTTTTCTTTTCTGGTTTTATCAGGAGGAAACCAGCATCTCTGGTTAGTTTTTGTTTTTTTTTCATTTCTTTTCTTTGTTTTAGTGTGTTTGGTTTAGGTTTTTTTCTTTTGCTTTGGTTTGGATTTGGTTTTTGTGCGTTTTTTGTTTGTTTGTACAGGAACCAGCTTGTTTGATTACAAAACTGAAAAAAATATAGCCCAATATGGTTTTTGCCAATAGAAGAAACATTTTAGATCTATCTCAGCAGTTGAGCCCTGTTCTCTGTAGCAGCACTAACATTGTTTTTTTTTGTTTGTTTTTAGAGCAACTCCAGGAGCAAACATTCTCCATACATACTGTGCACAAGAAAGACATGACCTATGTGTCTGAACTGACTATAACTATCTCCCTCTGTTATTGTCCTTCAAGATTTCTACATATTTTCCAATCATCACATTAAACTAGCCTATTGACTAGAACAGTTAATGTCACAAGTACTTTCCTTACCACTTTCCCACCACCTTGACACTCCCCTAAAAGAGCAAAGCAAAGCTTAGCAAAAAGCTTTACATAAAATCTAATCAGCCCACCACTGAGAGTTTAAATTATTTTAAGATGTAGTATAAGACCAAGTCAGGCTCTTGACTCACTTCACCTAATTATTGCCACTGAAATCAGAAGTAAAATTCCCACTCACTTCTTAGGGAGTGGAATTAGTCTGATGCTAAGCAGTTTTAACAGATTAGCTACAACTGCAACTTTCCTCCATTTTTTCAATTGTAACTGCTCTCTTGCCCTTTCTTTTTCTTAGGATGACTTGTACTCTCTAACCTTCTTCTGTTTAATATTATTTCACTTGGACTGTCCCTAATCTAACTTCAGTTTTTAATCCGTGTTTAAATTGATATTCCTACATTAAATATCAACACACGACTATGCATGGTAAGGAGTTTCTTTTAAAGTTATCTTCAGTGTCTTGCTTGTTCTCTCATCTCCTCATCTAAGAAGTAAATTAGAGTAATTAACAAGCAAAACTCATAAGAAATTTACTTGTGACTGACAGGTGATTTCTGCAGCTTATTGATGATATGATTTCTGATATAAAACAGATAAGAGTGAAGATTATCAATTCTCTTCCCTAGGATTAACTCAACAATCAATACATATTCTATAAAAGAAACAGCTGAATCCCAGTTTAAAAGATTTTTCTGCTAAATAGAATGTGTTAAATAATTCTAACTAATCTGACACTCAGAAGATTAGCCCTCTAGTACAGATTTCTGAACTATGCCATACATTCATCTTACCTAGAAAATGTTACTACTAAAATCTTTCTTTAACCTCCTGTCTTTTCAGTTTGGAATTGTGATAATTGAAGTTAAAACAGATCTTTTGATTCTGGCTGTCCAGATATAAACCTCAACACAGCACACCTTATTTAATTTCTGTGTTTCAGTTTTAGGTTAACATTTTCCAAAAAGCAAAAAATTCTACATTTTGGGCTTGACTTCATAAATGCAAACGACAACTTCAGAAAATGTTAGGTTGAATGCAAGGAAAGTACTGTTTCTTTGCAATTACAGTACAAGTCTCATATATGCAGTATACTAATCTTCACTTCATTACACAACTGCAGTAATATAAAATACTTCACACACAGAAAAAGAATGATTTGGATGTGATTTCATGCAACAGAACAATTGCATCTACAAAACATTTTCTATTTAGAATAAGTGCACTCTAAACGGATTTAATTTTGGAGCTACAACTCGAAAAGCTGCTGTTTAGGCATTATTTCCTCAGCAAAAAATCTGCAGTATATATCCCTTTTTTATCTAGCATATAGCAACTGAAATTTATGTTTTATATAGAATTTTTGTTATATTCTATCACCTCTTGTTCACAATATGTAAAGTCAAAGTACAGAATGATATTGCCCTTGCCTTCAGACCCAGCAAATAAAGAAATACAGTTCCTGAACTGACAAGAGAAATGTTGGTCCTTGTATGAACTAATCCTAGCAATTTCCTGTGGATCTATCAGGAGTCAAAACTAACGTCATCCATAGACAAGTAACTTCCAGAGTTCAAGTAAGATTTGGGAAGAATTAGGAAAAAGGTTCTCTGGAATACACTCGAGTGGGACATTGTCAGACGTGTAAGTGAAATTTATGGCTACAGAGTGAAAAATGAGATGCTTATTCTAAGTCAAACCTAGACTGGATTCAGACTAGAGATTTTTTTGTTAACGTTCTGTATTCCACTTGTGGCCAGAGCTGAGTGATGAACACTTAAATGGCAAAATCAAAGCCCAAGAGGTAGACACATATAATAGATATGTCTCAAAATCTTTATAAGAGGTTTTAAGGTACATTTTTATCAGAAAGTTTCAAGTTAACTGCAGATAGCTTACTGTAAATTCTTAAACTCAAGAGAAAAAAATAGGGGTTCGTAACTATGAAAGTAATTCTACAGCACTAAATCAATGTAATAGAAAAAGTTTGGGGTGTTTTTTAAGATTGTTACTACCACTGTATTTGTTGACCTTGTTAACATACTGAAAAAAACCTATCATGAATGCTAGAGAACTTTTAAAAAAATCATAAGCTTTTGAGAATGGCATTAAGTCCTCTGGCAGCTTATGTGTTTGCCTTTTGATTTTTCCTTTTAAAATTATTCTCTTTCAAACCTGGATGAAAATTGAAAGACCTAATTATAGATAATGAGGTTAACATGGGGTAAGAAAGAAACCAAAAGAACTGAAGCTGACAGAGTCTTTGGTAAGTAAGCTCAAAGAGGATTTAAGGCAGAAAATGATGATATGCTACCACAGAGAAAAAATGCTGTCTGCTTTCAGACTCTTCTAAATAGGTTGGCAGAAGTGGTGCACCTTGTTCATTGGCCATCTGCAGAGGGTACAAACTGAGAAAGGAAAGATTAAAAAGCTTTATTGTTATCTAAAGGGCCCATAGTTATTATATTTGTGGGGATTATATTTGTGGGGAATATTCAGGGTCTGTGCTGAGTGTTGCTAAAGAACACACAGCAAAACAGAAGGGTAGAGCAGTTGAGAAAAGAAATCCCTGTTATGATGACCATCAGTGCCCAGTGTGATCATCTTTTCATGTTGCCACTGCAAGACACAATCCTACTGGTAGTTATCTCAAACACACACTAAGTGAGAAAATGTCCACGGAAAATGGACAGATCTTGTGGGGAGTGGCCTGTGGTCACTGGAGTATATGTAAATCACCACAAGTCACTAATCAAACAAATGCCAAATAGTCACTGAGAACTAGTTCAGAAAAACAATCTTGTTGATTACTGCAGTTTAACCAAGTCCCTATTTAGTAGTGCCAGTATAAGATAATTTAGGGCATAGTTCTAGCAGTGCAGTTCTGCAAGTCTTTGTTTCACAGCCATGCAAAAAAAGTTCAAAAGCTAAACATGGAAAACTACATAAAAAATCCATTATTTCAATCAACTATGTTCTGTCAGAATCTATCACACATTCTGCAGTATGACAAAGATCTACACCACATTAGCTGGCTGATACATGTAACAAACTTTTGCATAACATCTAACTCCAAATGGCTCAGGCAAGAACCTCATAGAAAGATAATCTTCCACATCGTCTACCTATCAGCTATTTCAGGCTTAAGTGCTGCAAGGGTCATACACTTTCTCCTTTAATGAGGAAAAAGTTACCTTATGTTCACATCTGTTCTTATTCAGTAAATGAAACTTCTCTTCAATTGATTTTCTTGTTGACATATGATATCTTTAAGACCTTACAAGCGATACGTCAAATTGTGAGATGGACACATATAAAAAACACACTGCTGGCAAGAGTGAAATACAAACTTCAGAGCTAGAGACCTGGCTAGACATATGATCATTTTTAACTCCAGCCTTAAGAAAAGATAATTTTGGATATGGGCCATAAGCACTACTGAATTTGTAACATTAATTATAAAATAAAATACCATTACTTTTAGCATACAAATGAGAAGAATTCAAAAAGTGAACTGGGCACAGTCAATGCTGCAAAAGAAGTAGAAGGCAACATTTTATATTCTCCACACTTTTTAATATTCAGGAAGGCAAATATCAGAGGAGGAATTTACAGCCGAGGCAGCTGCAGTTGAACAGGCAGGCGGGATGCACAAGCACGTTTGAAAGCTGCCTGCATTAAGAAAAAAAAAAAACCAGAGGGAAAGAAGGGCGAAATATTCCATTAAAACAAGCTTACAGGAAAATGGTACTTTGTGGTCATTTAGGTGATGAGTGAATGGTTTGCACATAAAATAAATATACTGTCAAGAGCCAAAATGGTATGAACACTACAGGTCTAATTGAAGGGTTTGGAAAGGATATGGAACCTCCAGAACATCATATTTCCACATTGCTGAAGCAAATAGAATTGTATTCTTCTATTTCTATTTCCAAGACACTTGCCATTTCTCCATCCCAGACACCAGGCCTGTAGACAACTCATTTAAGTCAACTGATTAACTACTCGCTGCTTAAGATCTACTTTGAGTTACAGCAGAAATACAAAGAGGGCATAAGGGTTGTATGAATCCTTTTAACCCAGCTGCTCAGTGGTGCCCATACAGAAGAAATGAAAGCTGAAAGAAGTGTGAGCACATTTTAGTGCAGTACGGATCAGTCCAGCAGAGGCTACTGATTTGTACAGTCTCAAGCTATCAAATTGTCCTTATTGGGAGCAACAGGTCATCTGCCTCAGGAACACATCAAGAGCCAGGGACTGCTGTCCTAAGATGATTTGGTGGTTCCCACAGAGTTTTGAGTAGTGTAAACATTTACAGCGTACAGCAGTCAGTTATACAGCTCCTTTGGTAATTCAGCAGGAGCTGAGAGCAATTGCTTCATACAAAGGCAAGATGATAGCCTTAATTAATTGATAAATCAGTGCTGTCAAGGTAGGAGAGTGACTATTTTTAAGGTATTGAGGGTAGCAAAATATCTCACACTCACCATTCTTTTTCTTCAACTGAGCTTTAGGACCAAAAGCATATGCTTTTGAAAGTCTGAATGGACAAAAACTACAGGAAGAGTGTACAGAGGTGTTTTTCTTATGTTGAGAAATTATGCCATGGCGAGTTTTCTAGCAATAGTTACAGAAGCCTAATTCCTGCAAAAGTAATAGATGTTAATTTCAGTCACTATTAGATGTAAGGACACTCAATGCACCAAAACACAAGATTACATGTAAACTTCATAGTAGTTGGCACCCAATCAAAGCTGCCAAAATAATCATTCAGACTAATCATTGTTTGGAATAATCATCACTTGTAAAACAGTAATAACCCAGTGAAGAAGGGTCAGGAGCTTCAAGTTTTAGCAAGGCCCGGCAGAGAGTGAGGATTGTCATTATAAGTATTTATACACTAAAATAATCCAAGACATACCATGTTAATTCCCAGGCCTAAACTATTCTCTTAGATGGAGAGTTCAATGCTTAGCAGTCTCTCCCACTGATCTCATAAACCAGCCACTTGTTTAACTATGTGCCAACATTTTCTCTGCTGTCTGAAAGTCACCTACAAGGGGAGCACTGCCCACAGTGAATGGTGGTGCCCTGCAGCTTGACAACACTGTTGGTTTACACCTCATTCCTTCAGAACTGCTGAGCTGACCACTGAGAAGGAACACCACAGCTGGAAGTTGCCCTTTGCTGCCATGCTACTGGCTATCTCTGTATGAGATTTAAAAATGCTAGAAATCTTATTTAGATCTTATGAAAATATTTCCACAGACAGGTGGGGAGCATTACCTGATCTGCATTTTGTTTTTAAATTAAATCACCACACTGAATTCAACCAGTTCAGGTTTTTCAGAGCTGATAAAAATGCACCTAACTTTATTACTGGTACCTTTTTTTATTTAGGAAATCCCTAGACACAAAATAAGGGTAAAATGGAAAGGGGCAAACCACAGACTTACCTTGTTGGCCATAAGATTCCAGGAGGACAGGAGAGTCTTAGGTCTTTCAATGCAAATGCACATTCTTGTTATGGACAAGGCAGGTGCTTGGTGACACCAACCGTGTCACAGATGGCACAAAAAACAGTATTGCACATTAGCCACTTTGGTTCTTTCTTGCTGTTGTTACATGTGTAGGACACCAAAGTTTGCTGTGTTATTGATAAAATCTATGTTGCCACAGCAGTAACAGCTTGCAGGACTGCATCCTTAGATACGTCGCATATATTTTTACCATCCTCAGGATAAATTTTTAGTTACATTGTACCTTACCTGATTTATTAATCCTTTCCTTACTATTACTTTTGTATTCACAAACATCCAGAGCCCATTTTTAAGTTCTGAAAAATATTTTACCTCATTGTGCTCCCTGGATATCCAGCTTGTAAATTAAAAAGTAATATAACAGCTATTCATTCCATTCTGAAGAAATTAAAGTTAGAGCATTATGATTGCAATTATTAATGAATCCATTTCCCAAAATTACTTTTTTATGATGTGCAGAGAAAAAAAGGATATAATAGCATAACAAATAGGTAAAACACATAGCGAATGGAGCATGACCAGCATTCGATTCTGATAATTAAAAATACTGAAGAGTTATTTATCAAACTTGGGGGGGAAGCATGGTATTAGAGGCCAAAGTACCTTTATATTTGCAAGAGACGCACAGAAAAAATTCTGCTGCTGTTTTGTGAGTAATTCGGCTTTTGACAGGGATAGTCCCAAAAAAATGAAGGAAAACTTCATTGAAAGGTCTGCAGTCAGCATAGGAAGCTGTTGCCTTTAGAAGTGATAGAAGTTTCGCTGGATGCATACACTAAGTCGAGTCAGTTTTCCTCATTATAATGACACCTACTGAAAGACTTCATTATACTATGTTTTATCATAACTGCTTTCTCAGAAAGGTGAATTATGGTCTGTGGTACAAAGATAGGTAGTTAATCAGTGGTGATATTTTGTACTCAGTATTTTCTATACATCAGTGCACTGCACTGTCATTAGTTTATTACAGCGGCCAATTTGATTTGACAAAGTGCGATGATTTATTAATTTTTTTAAAAAAGTTTCAGACTATATTTCAGTGGTAAGTGACACATTCGGTTGTCATTACCTTCAGCTAATTAGCATTTCTGGATTTACTTTTTTACACAACTGACTGAAGACGAAGCACAATACCAGCAGAAAATTGCCCCAGTCCTCTATGTGCTCAAAGCCTGGTCTAGTGGAAGGTTAGATGGAACTAGATGATCATTAGCGTACTTTCCAACACAAATCATTCCATGATGGATGTGACACAAATAAGATTGCAGTTCAAATCTTTGTACTGAATTAAAATCTTGTATTTTAGCCACTGGAATGCTACTGGGGAAGCAAAGATCCTCTGAATATATCACATCTGAATATGGCTTCTTAATATTAAACTATGCTGCTGCTCCTGACTTTTTTGCAGAAGATCTTCACTCTGGATAAAATTCATCTCAGTGCAATAGGTCAACAAAAAGACTATGATTTAGTTGAGTCCCACTTACCTGTTGCTGAAAATAGCACTATAAGATAGTCTTTTAGTCATCTTCTGTAGAAAAAATTCTTCATCTCCACCACTCACTGCCAATGTCTCTCCGGGATATTCAGAGGTGTACTTTTCTGAAAAATAAATATTGGATTTTCCATGTTAATTTACATAGCTGGATAATCTATGATGAAGGACATCCAACAACAGTAATCAAATGAAACGCTGAAACAAGCATGTTTAGTATTTGACAAGGGAATAAAAGGAAAATGTTAACAATATCTTGAAAAGCAGTCCTGCCAGTAGCAATAAGGAATCTGTCATCATGACTAGTAAATTCTTCATAGCTAGTAATGTTTTATATCTCCCTCTCATTTCCACTTGTATCTGTATCATCAAATGAAATGTTGATGGAAAGGATGAAGGAAACATGATCAAAGTTTGAGCCTGGAGTTTGCATCTTATCTTCCACACATACCGTGTCATTTTCTCTAACAGTTGTTGCAACTGCATTGTGTTTTGTTTCTGTTTTCTTTCAGAAATGTATATGGATAGACTGTTAGCTTATGCTTTCATTAAATTGTTTTTCTTGTCCTGTTAACTTTTAAATTGGCAAGAAAAATAATGTGTGATAGAAATTTAACCTACTGTCATCAAATTCCTTCCTTTTCCCATTCTTGCTTGCTCACTCTTGCACAATCAAGGCCTGGCATCATACAGTCAATTTTATAACCTGTAAGTATTTTCCTCTAAAGCTGCAGGATGGCCACAGGCAACGTACTTAAATCCACAGGCAGTATCAGATCAGTAGAATACACTTGATATACCAGCTTTATAGATATATTTTTTTAAATAAATGTTCCACTAATATAACTCTTAATTCTTTGGATAACATTTAATTAATAGATAATTTATTACTGTAACATTCTAAGCTATGTTTATATGTAGTATTTATGACATTGTATAGATGTAGGAAACCTTGACCTTTATTTCCAAAGTTACTCATAATATTTAACAATAGACGGTGCAAATAACATACTTATGCTCATAGCAAATTTATTTTTATCACTATAATATACTCTCTGATTGTGATGGCACTGTGATGACATCTTTTACCAAAGTCAGTATCAGTTGCTTTTTTTTTAATATTAGAAATATGAATGAGAAGTAAAATGCAAATGGAAAGAAAACAAACAAAAAAAGTATAATTGGGAAACAAATGCTTTTTTGATACCTTCTTTTAATGGCATGAAATATCAGGAAAGCAATGAAAGATAATGTTATAACTGAACAAATACAAGAACACAAAGAGACTTATTGTTTCAAAGTGACTGGTAAATTAACTAGCTCAAAATCAGTTTCCAAACTGGAAAAACCTCAGAATATTGTGAATATTTCTGGTCCCTTTTTATTTGAAAAATGTAAATTTAAAATGGAATGGTTTTCATAGTAGGACTAGTAAAATTATTAGATGACTGGAAAACTTTTTCTTTAGTTGAAAAATAGATTAAAAGAACCTGGATTGTTTAGTTTACAGAAATAAAATTGAAAAGAGAAGCTGATAAAGATTGCAAATATTGAAGGAAAAGGAGCAAACATTAAGATGAGAGAAGAATTATTTCTGCTATAAGATGCAATTGTCTATGGTCACACTAATATAAATGTTACTTATAATAACCCACTAGAAATGAAGTGCTTTCCAGATCTTCACAGACAGAAGTTTTAAAATTGAAATTAAAATGTGGAGGTATCACTTATGTTCTTTGCAAATGAGAGAAAATATGACAAGTGATCATGGAGCAAAGCAGAAAGCTTGGATTTAAAAGCCTTTCCTAGCCATCTTTTTTACCTCAAAGATAAGGTTTGCAGGAAGACAAATGCTGTTTGAATGTCTGATCTCTCCGGTTTTAATCTTGTGGAAAGTTACAGTTGATGTTTTTTCCACTTTCTGTAGATCTCAGGTTTATCAAAGTGCATTTTATTAACTGTGATGAGGGGGAAGTAAGTGTTTAGTAACATAAATGTATGTGAAAACATGAGAGTGAGGAAGGGAACAGGGCCTCAAGTACTTCAAAAAGCCCACTCTATTTTTGTTCTATATATCATCTTTTTTCTCCCTTTCTAACTGTACATCCACAATCTGTAATCTTAAATCATCATCCCTTCCCCCCTCTCATCCATGTGTGCTCTAATAGTTTTGGTTTTGTTAGGGGTTTAGAGCTACAGGAGGAACCAACACAAACACGTCAGTCTCCATTTCACACTCAGTACTTGTAATCCATAACAATTTGCTAGTCTTATGAGAAGAAAAAAAAACAACCTTCTTTCCTTCTAATCTGTAAGCAGCTGACAAGTTTCCCTTTCCTCCTACTGTGCAGTGGTATGTGCAGCTGTGATACAAAAAAAGTTACCAATCCAACTCAACGTTAGCCCAGCTTATGTTTACTTACAGGGCAAATAATCAATTATCAGCTCTACTAAGTTTTCCAGTCTCAGCGTCAGTGTTCATATGCCTCACAAAAACAGAAGGAGAAGTTCCTCGGCTCACAGGGAGAGATTGCACAAACTAATTTATGGAAACACAGAGACGTAAATGACTGTAAGGAAACAGTATCCCATTTTACTGAAACAGAAGGAAATGGGTTTTTTTTGAATCTGGCCCAATAATTGACTTCTTCAACATGGTAATTATCAAAGATATCCATTCTTATTCTTATCATGTTCTCTGTCAATTGGAAATGAAGCCAATTCACTGTACTGGAATCATTACTCTTTTTAACATTAGAGACTAATGAAGTAGCATCTCTAATTTTCCAACAGCAAACTGAGACAAAGATAGTAATGCAAAAATGCTATTTATATAGTATAGTCCCACCAACTCAAAGCAAAAAGTCCTGTCTAAAAGAGTATGAAAAAACTAAGGGTATGATAGATTTATCAGTCCATGCAATTGTATAGGAAGTATATTCTTTCCCCTAAAGATACTGGGGTTTTTTTAAAAAAACAAACAAACAAACAAACAAACAAACAAACAACAAAAAAAAAACCCACATAATTTAACTACTTTTCGGATTGATTTCCTTTAAGAATTTATAGTACTTTATAGTCTTTATGGTAGGACAAATGACTTTTCTAACTCAGTCTATGAATAACATAGATTAATGTACTTTAACATGAGATATGATGGAAAACACAGCAAATATGGCAAATATGCCAGGAAGAGATAACAATTCAGCCAGATTTTTTTCAGGCAAACAGAAGGCACATTTCCCTTGAACGTTGTTTAGTATTACCCGATGAAATCTTTTTTTGGATAAATGATTTGGATTAAGGGGACTCTTTTTTCCTCCTGCAGTTTACCATACAGCTCATGTAATTTCTTTTCTAACCGTCGTCTTCGTGGCTCTGAGCATTACAGCTGTCCAGGATGCAAAATGCCAGGCGCTAATTTACTGCTCTGTTTAATTTAAGTAGCATTTACCAGTCAAGGTAAAAGAAAATAGCTCTGTTAGCTGCCACGAAAAATGCTAAGACATTTGCATTTTTGTACAAAATGCTCTTGCTCCCCTAACTGTTTCTATAACTTGCTGGACATATTTTAAAAATGGCTCAGATTTCCCCATGCAACTGCCAAAATATCAACAGCCGGTGTTTCACAGGTAACAGACTTCTGCTTTAACATGAGCACCATGCTAAAAATGTGGCTAAAACAAACATAAATTAAAAAGGCACACTTCTGGAAGACTGACATGTTCACAAAACGCTCTGATATGAACATGCTTAGAGTTCCATGTTGTGATCTAATTTCCTGTGTTGAATCACTCTATCCTAAACAATAATGAAAATAAATCAGTATGAAAGCAGGAAGAAGATACAACAGGAAGGCTTTTGCCTTTACAAATTACTCTTACACATTACCTTTACAAATGTTTATCCAACGTTTGATCTTTTCAGAATTATTGTAGTTTGTTTTTTTTTCTTGATACTTCTCTTAAGCTTTTGTGGGCTTTGAGAGCAGTCACTAAATATGCGGAAAAGGATGCTGCCACTCACAAACAGATGTAAAATAAAACAGATGGCAAAATACAAGCTTTGAGAACAATGTAGGATCACAGAATCACTACATATGCCAAGTTGTAAGAGACCCACGAGGGTCATTGAGTCCAACTGCTGGCCCTGCACAGAACCATCTCCAAGAGTCCTACCGTGTGCCTGAAAGCATCATCCAAAAGCTTTTTGAACTCTGTCAGGCTTGGTGCTGTGACCACTTCCCTGGGGAGCCTGTCAACCTCTGGGTGAAGGACTTTTTTCTAATATCTATCAGTCTCCTCTTCTCCAGGCTGAACAGACCAAGTGACCTCAGCTGCTCCTCTTATGGTTTCCCCTCAAGGCCCTTCACCATCTTCGTTGGCCTCCTTCGGACACTCTTGAACCCCTTAGTATCTTTCTTATATTGCAGTGACCAAAACTGCACAAAATATTCAAGCTGAGGCCACACCAGTGCAGAGCAGAGTAGGACAATCCCCTCCCTTGACCGGCAGGCAATGCTGTGCCTGATGCTCCCCAGGACACGGTTGACCCTCCTGGCTGCCAGGGCACTGCTGACTCATATTCAACTTGCCATTGACCAGGACGCCCAGGTCCCTTTCCATGGCACTGCTTTCCAGCATCTCATTCCCCAGTCTGTACAAAAATCCAGGGTTGTCCCATCCCAGGTGCAGAATTCAGCACTTTCCATTGTTGAACTTCACATGATTGGTGACTGCCCAGTCCTCTAATTTGTTGAGGTCTCTCTGCAGGGGCCCAGAAACTCCTCTGAGTTTTGTGTCATCTGCAATATATTCTTTGCATCATGTTCTTGTTGAACACTGATGGTATTAGCCTCTAGTCAACAAAGATCTGCCCACATCTCCTCAGGGACTGCTGATAAGGCCAACTGAAAACAAATTAAAACAACCCCTGCAGTACTGCAACAATATTCAGAACATTTGTTCAGATTAAACAGGAAGTAAATTTATTTTCTGGATTTGCTTTTACTCATTTCTTGACACCAAAACCACTGACATTTTATGATGTGCTGTTAGCTGTTGAGAAAGCAGGAGGATGATAGCCCTGAGGGATTATGAAATCCAAACTGCTTGACCTGAAACGTTTATGGTGACCTACGGTCTTCCTTGTCTCCCACTTGCCCCAGAAAACAGTATGAATAACAAATACTGCTTCATAACTGTAGGGTTTTGCAGGTGCTTACAAGGAAAGAACATAGCAACAGAGCTAGAAGCTGAAAGCAAATAAATCCAGAAACAGTCTGTGCAATAAAACTACCTCTGAAGCATGATTTGAAGATCACTATGACAGCAGCATTTAAATAAGTCAAGAAGGAATAATTGCAACTAATTTTTTCTATTTCTTTTGTTATTTCTGCTAGCAGAATCACAAATGTTTACTATTATTTCAGTAAAACACATTTTTAAAAATGGATGCTTGAACCAGTCTAGTGAGCATAGTGTCAAAGGTGTGTTTTTCTGACAGCAAGGTTTTCTTTGATTGAGGAAGAATTCTGTAATTCAATAGTTCAGAAGTACGTAAAATATAATTAGAAATTCAGGTATATATTTAGAGAAATAGGGATCTCAAAGAGTTATATTTTTAATGTATTTTATTTTGAAAGCCCATTATATTTACTAGTCTGTGAATCTGTGTTGATTTGCAGGGCAGCATGTTATCCTCGTAGGAGGATTAACTGCAAAAACCTAAAGCCCATCCATGGTCTCCATGGATCACAATCAAACTCAAAGTATTTTAGTGTAATGCCAACAGCAAATAAAGGTTCTATATTAAGTGCTATTGCTCTTGAGAATAGAGTGAATTATTTTTTGTTCCAAACTCTTCTGAATGTCAATTTAAAATTTCAAGCTTGAGTGCTTCAAAGTCCTAATATTCTACCAGATTATTTCATAGAGTTTTGAAACTTTCCAAAAAACATAAAACATTCTGATACTTATATGGTTAAAATATCTGATCTGAATCATTCTTTTTTAATCGTTGCAGGCTGCTGAACTCTTTACATTTTTAAATATATATTTTAATATCAAATTGAAGACAGGTTGTAGCTTTTCAAAATTTAGGAACTGCTTCCTCAAGGTTTTTAATGTGCACTATAATGCAAACACATGTTTATTTTCACCGACTTAAATTAAAGGGTAATGAATCTTAGAGCAAATTATTCCTGTGCTTGTCAAAAACTGATGAAAATAAATTTGAACCATCCTTAATAGTAAATAATAGTTATCTGCCAACATATAAAAAAAATGTTGACTTCCCTCTAGATAATTTTAAATTTACATCTAACATAGAAGATTTAGAAACACTGTCCAGCAAGGTTGGACAAGAAACCCAACAGACTTCAAAATTCTGAATGTGTCCTTTTTCACCTTGGTTTCCAAAAGTAGCCAAGCTATGCTTGGTCTTTGAAACAGCTATGAAACCTTCCGCCAGATTTACAGTACAACTGGCACAGAACCAGCAGGACAAGCTACCATACACTGGAGTTTTACGCTGACTAAACTGACCAAATTTGAGGCAGTAGGTATTTAAATCCCTCATTGACTTCCATGTTTCTACCTTTCCCTAATCTTGACTAATGTCAAAAGACTTGGTGACTGTACCTGAACTGCATTGTCCAGATTCTCTTTTCCAATTTCCTGATGGCTATATGAGAATTGTAATTAGTGTCCAATGAATCTATACCTACACAAGAATCTCTCAATCTTTTGTTTGTTTCTGTTTCAAGCTAACTCTACTAATCCCATAAACTTTCCATCTTTCAATGAGCTTGTGCACAGTTTCCAAATTGATATTCCTCATGTTTCTCTTCAATAAATACAGCTGTCATGTGTGTTGTCTAACCACCAGGATATTCAGTTGTATTTGCAATTGTGCTCTTCTCTTTCAGCCCCAATAATTTTAGCATTTTTTCTGCTTTGGGGTAACAAACCTGAGTTTGAATTTCTTCACACAAGGTATAGAAATGGTCTTTTTCCTCACTCTACTTCAATATGTATTCCAAACTCTAGGCTCCCAAACAAAAGGAAATGTATCTAAGAATTAACGTACTTTTAAAAGAAAGACATTTTCTCCCTCTTCACCTCACCCCCGCTTCGCTCCCAATTTCTGAAAGAAGGTAGGTTGGCATCTACCACTTGAAAGGGTTTGTGGGCTGCAACATGGGCATGACTAGGTATGCATTGCTTCTTATAACCTTCTGTAGGTGCTAAATCTCTGCAGGAAATTTCCTGCAGTCTTCTGTAGGACCTAGTTTTAAGACATACTTCCGCATATAATATTTTCCATTCACTATCAGAACATAGTTTATTTCTGGGTCATGTAAGACTATGTCAGCACTGTTATCGCAACAGTTTTGAGATATCCTACCTATCTCTTAAGGAGAAGGATAATTTGGAGATTCGAAGATCAGTGCAGCAAGCAAAATACAGATATCAGCTTATTTTTAAAATCATGTTTGCTAGTGAACTCCTACTTGAGATACCAAAAGTCACCCCTAAGCAAAACCAAACTACAATAAAAGAGGTTGCTAACAGCATTTCTCCTTCAAATTTCTTTCATAATAATAATAAAGCTAAGATGCAGCACACTGAATCCAAGCCTAAACAGCTTAGAGCAGATGATGATTACCTACAAGGGGTGAGATATGACAGTTCTAACCCAGCCAGAACTTTTGAAAGGTAAAATAGATCCTACAGAGAATTAATAAAATCCTTGTTTAATTACTTCCATAAAAGCATGAAAAATTAAATTAATGAAACAAGGGCAATCAAATTATTGCTGGCAAAGTCAGACAGACACTAAAAGACTCTGAATATGCAAAATGTGAATAAAATATAAAGGACCAAAATTCACATTATTTGTTATCTATCTGTTGTCATTATGCAATAACCCAAATAGAATGAATTAAAAGATGAGCAAATGAGTCTTAAAAAGATTATGAGAAGAGAATGAGGGGCTTAAATTATTGGCATGCCAAAATTATAAAATATTCACATTTCTGCAATATCAGAGTGCACAAGACAATTTTTGGCTTAATGGAATTTTCCTTTCCTGTAATTACTTCAGTGTCTGGGTCCACAGAGAAAATACTTCTAGTACACAAGTATTTTGCCATTTCTTTCTTATTCTTTACAGTTTATTGTTGCTTGACTCTATTTTTACTGGTGTTCTACTTTCTACTGTGCTTGTTGGCTGGGGCTTTGTCTTATGCAATAGTCCAATCAAAGGGAAATCTATTTCTTGAAGTGTTTTCTCTATATACAAATCAAAGAATTTCACTAGATTAACAGGTGAAGTGATGTTGACTTTCTTAAAAAGTCTATTTCTTTATTAATTGCAGATATTATTTTAAAGTGTTGACTGTAGCATGGTTCATTATTTCCTATTAAATTTTGCTCTGTGTTGATGCACTATCAAATAACTGCTTCATTTTAGTACTGAATAAAGTGATGTTGCTGTCATTTGTACTCCAAATGATAGTACAAGTTGAGTACAAGTACTGGAGGGTTCCTACCGAATTGTTAATCAGTTGTATGTTAATATTTAGGCTGATTAACAGACCTTCTCTAGCCTACACTACTTGAATAGCTGCCTCCTCCCATCACTGTACCTTGTACCCTGCATAAGCCAGTTTTTGCTTGTCTAATTCACAAAGGAAATTTTTGCTAGAAAGCTGACTGTGAAATATATTCCAAATTTCTGTGTAGTTACAGAGAGGGAAAGAATGGGAGAAGTGGAAAACTGGAAGCAAGGCTCATTGCTGACAACTCCACGCTGCACAAATAGGTTAAATGTCTTTCATTTCAAAGAATCAACCTCCTCCCCAGAAGCAGAACACCAGAATTCTACTTCTGCTGGATACTTAATGTAAATGTTTACACTACAGGTAGTTGACAAGCTTCCATATGATTTTATGTGTATGGTAAAGATACGTAACAGGGTGACTGGGAGCTTCTTAGGAACTTGCCCTGAGAAACACTGAAGAGAGTTTCTTAAAAAAATTAAATTTTTATGTGTTTTGAAGTGTGTTTTTTGTGAGTTGTTTGGTACTTTTTTTAATTTGGCAAACATCGTCAGCACCTTCATATTACATTCTAAAAGAAGATTCTTTGTATATTGTGAGTCAATTCAATATCAAACTGCATCTCCCTAAGGCACAATGGATAGAAGTTACTCTTTATCTGAATTGACATCGTCTTCTCTTAAGCAATGTGATGAAATTAGAAAGCCACTTCTACAGTGTAAGAAAACTAGAACAAAGAACAAAAGTCTAAGCAATCTGAAAAAAAATAAAAATTCATTCCTAAGTTGGAAATACAGTTCTAAAAGAATAGACATCTTAAAATCATACTTAAAAAAGAAAAATTTTTGATTCATTCACTAAATTGGACAAAAGTATTATGGTTCTGAACTCTCCTCAGAGTCTCCATCAAAAAAAGAACAGATGTTTTTCAAAAAGTGTGCAGCATTTCCGCACATTGAAAGACTTATTTGAAATAAAAGGCACTATAAAAAATAAATTACCAGTTATTATTTCTAAGATCAATCAATCAATCAGCATTTTCCAAAGGGAAAAACACAGGTTTCATCACAGTATTCCTTATTACATCATGATTACAGAATGAGAGAATGGTTACCATTAGTAGGGAAGGACCTGTGTAGATATAATTTCTCCAAAGGCAATTCTTACTTTTGCCAAAGTAAATGATAGTAGCAACTGATCTTTGCATTTCCAAATAATAAACATAAAACTCTAAATATGTAGCTTTGCCAGCCCATATAATTTGCCTCAGAGTAAGTAAACTTGAAGAGTTTATATATATTGACAGACAGTACTGTTTGGAGCACAAGAACAGATAAGAGATACTTAGAGCAGTACTGCTCAAGAGGAAGTGTTTGAGGATGTACCCTACTCTTCAATAGATGTTTCTCCTTTTTTTTTTTTTAATTCATCGTGCTACTTCTCACCTTTCTATTTTTCATTTATGCTCTAGATCCACAACAAAATTTTTTTTCATGACTTAGTATTTTGTGAGCGAAGAGCAGATTACAGTGAAATCCATAATCTTAATGATGATCATAAATTTTGCTGTTCTGTGATGATGCAAAAGAATCAGATAAATATATTCAAGTCACAAAATGGACAGCAAAAAATTAGAAGAAAGTGCAAAATATAGTAGAACAAAAAGAACTCTATTAGACACAAGTTTCAGAAGGATAATCTCAGTGACAAGAAACAATTTTTCTCAGCTGTTTCAATAGTGTATTATCAAATCATTACAGCCATATGACCATGTTTGCATGGTTTAGATTTTTGGTTTTAATAGCAAGTAAAGTCAGATGTTACACTATTGGGAAAATTATTGGGGCAGATCAGCAACAATTTTATAAATTGAAATTATTATTTAATGCATCCAAAGAAAAATAATGTCTATCTTTATATAAATTGAGCATTTTCATATGAATATTTCAGATGAAGGTCACCTTAGAGTTTAAGTCTATGATTTTATTACACTGTAAAACATTATTTGTAGAATCATTTAATAAATCAAATTGAATACTACCCATAAATAAGGCTGATAATTCTCAGAACAGTAAGATCAAAATGTTCAGAAAACAGAGTGATTTACTTTTCCTATTTTCTTACTGAAGTTACAGACCACAAATCTTTTGATACAGAAATCTTAATAAAGGCATGTATCTCTATTAAATTTTCAGCTAGTTAAATTTCACTTTCTATATTTTGTCTTTTCAACTATAGATCTTAAAATCAGAATAACCTGAGAAATGTGTCCTTTACAATATTTTTATTTTTTGTTTGTCTGCTGACTCCTGTTTACTAGCAACAAAATTTGCAAATATATATAGCTCTGTAATCAAGCAAACCAGTATAGGTCAAGAAACTGTTTAATTTTGGTACTGAAATAGGATAACAGCAGTTGCAACAAATATTTTACGCTTAAATATAAATTTCACTTTGGTCTCTGAATCCTGTTGCAATTCTGTTCAAATCCTGTTGCAATTCTTAAATATTATTACCTTTTAGAGGGATTAAAATAAATTACGTGTCATAATGACCAGTTAAAAAATAAATTACACAGTACTTTACATTGTTGCACAGAAAGTTACTATCACTCTAGAATCGTTACTATGATTGGAAGAAAGGCTTTTAGAGCTTCACATTATTTGAGATTGTGACAGGATTAATGGTAGGTTCAGTTTTCACAAGCAATCAGACTCTTCAGACACCTTTGAGGTTTGCCCTGGTCTGACCTTCCAATATAGTTTATGACTATATGGGATTTCTACTCTTTTACAAAAGCAACATCTGTTCTACTATGTAAATTACCAAATTATATAAAGGTCTACATTAATGTGAGAAAACACCTTTATTCCCCTGTAGTGGCATGCTGTAGAGCATGCAATCACATCTCTCTGAGAACTAGTCCATGGCTCATTTTCATTTCTTTACAGTCTGGAAAAAAAAAAAAAAAAAGTCCTAGATAATCTCCTAAGAATTACATCCTCTATGCTCAGAAAACAGGCTGGGTGCTTTCTGCTTGCAATAACATATTTAGCTGCCAGTATTTTTTTCTGGTTTTATGGTCAAGCTACAAAATAAGAGAATTTAACAACTGATCTTTGTTTCACTTTTGAAAACAGTGGATCTGGGTATTAAAAACCTTGATGTCACTTCTCTGATGTATATATGTTTGGGTGTATAATCTAGCCATAGAAACAAACATACATGCATGATACACTGCCACAATATGATGAGCAACAGCAACATCAACAGAAATTAACTTCTCTGAGTTCACTACTACATGACAAGACATAAAACAACATGAAAAGATTTCAACAATACTTCATCTAGCTATAGCAATCATGTTTTATTTTCTGAACTATTCAATTTCCAGAATTCAATTGATACATTAAAATAAGCAACCACCCAGGTACAGTTAAACTGGGTTGTTTACTTTGCAAAAGATGTGGAAAGACATCTTCAAGGCCTCATAGTCTGAAGATTCAGAAGAGCCCACACTGAAACCAAAGGCTTCAGAAGGTAACTACACATCCAGCTGTCTGGAGAAAAAAATCCCCAAACTCTTCCTTTATGAGCAAGGGTCAAAGGAACTGAGACACCTTGCATTTCCCTCATTATCCTGTTCTCACCCTGCAGAAACTGCTGTTGTGCTGGAATAACCTGAGACAGTGAGGTAGTAAAATACAGGAAAGGGACAAGGACGATTCCCTTCTCCTTTTACTGTCTTCCCCTGAGGGAAGCAGGCACTAAGCTTGTTATCACCATACACTGCAGAAAAACGTTCTAAAAACCATTTAATGGCTTTGACTGCCTTCAGCAGGAATGTAGGTTTAGATGCACCCATTGATCTGAGCAACAAAAGTAAATCTTGGCCTCCAAGTAAACTCATAATTTAGGTAGAACTGGGGCTTAGTAATTATTTAAGTTAATTCTGCAATGGAAATTCCACTGCCTTTTGTTATTTGAAACAATATGAGTAACTACAGCAAACTACATTCCTCCATCCCCAATGTGTAGCTTGTGACAAGAAGCAAGTATCTTTAACTCTGTTTTGTGCCATTTTAACAATATGTTTCAGCTAAGAAAACAAAAGAATAATGAAATTTATTGAATGCACGGGTACAAAGTTCACCTATGGGCAAAATACCCACAGTTTGACAGGATAGTGAAAATGTGATTCCTTTTTCCTTTTAAACTTAAAATTAATTTTACTTTAGAAAAGGGACTAATGGCTAAAAGAAAAGAAAAATGAAGCTGAAAACAGTAAGTGCAGTCTATATTCATCGCTTACTCATCTTGTATATCTGAGTGAAAATACATTAAATTTTTGGGGCAAATATCAATTATATGTTCCAATCTCCATTTAGATAAAGCTTTATAAAAATGATCAAAATTTCCTTTTCCTTCTAAAATTTACTTTTTTTAAGCTCAGTTAACTCTCCAGTGAATCGTACAAGTTTTAATCCTTATGAAAACATAAAGCCTTCCTTAAAGAGTCTTAGAAACCCGTTATAATTTAAGGATTTGCTAAAATGCTTTTCGTCAGTTCAAAATAAAATTGAGTTGGACAAAAATATTCAAATGGGTTAATGTGAATGTCTGGATCCTTTCTTTCAATACATAGAAGCAGTTCCTCTAAAGTCAATATTCTCCTAATAACATAATTTTATGTTCCCATTAAATCCTCATCTTAAATCCACCCTAAAACATTACCATACACCTTTGGACTGCAGAAATACTTGGTTCTTATCTGGTAGGGTTTTGAGAGCACACAGAGGGCTATTATAGATTACTAAAATGGAACTGTGCAATAACAGTGCCATCTGTGTAACAGCCAGTCCATCTCTAAAAAGAGATTGCAAATTCAAAGAGGGAATCCTTTTGGTAAAGGGCTGAGAGCTGCTTCAGATGAACTGAGACTGCTCATTAGGACGACAGAATTCAGGTTTTACAAATAGGATAGAATGCTTCTAGCATATTTGCCATTAAAACTGTGTTTCAGTGAGTTGTTTAGGGAAATGAAAGAGCTTAAATACTCTCCTTTATATTACAGCAATTATACCACTCAACACTCGGCTCTGTTTTATTTTAATCTTTCTAATCTGACCATAAAAAATTAATTCCAGAGACACTAGATCAGTGGAGAGAGTTACTAGGGGGCCAGCTGATTTCTAGACCATTAATCCTAGTTGAGATGAGGTCCACAGTGCCTGAAAACTATCTCTCGAGGAATATTTCCTAGTTTGTTTGAAAAGATACGATATTTTACATCTCACTGAAGTAGTGAGAAAAAAACACAAACAAACAAAAAAACCCAAACTACATTCAAAAGCTGGCCCCTGAATACTTAAATCTGGAGACCATTTTATATTTCTTTCAAGAGGTAGCAACTCCCCACAGAATTTGTCTTCTCCTTCATTTCCTGTCCCATTCCTTTCATTCTGGTTCACTGATACATTTAGCAATTTGAGATTCACATTTCACTAAATGCCTTTTAGATAATTACTGAAATATTTGTTGTATGTGTTTGGTATCCTAAGGTTCAGTGCAATAGAGAATGACAGTAATAATATCTTGCAGAGCAGGTACTTTGATATCAGCCACAATTAATTAAAGTAAAATTTTAAATAATTCTATCATTACTATAAATACAGGGCCATCTTCATAAAGGTGTCCATAATGTCACATAAGACTTTGCACAAAGAAGAAGTTAGTACTACAAGACACCACTTTCTCAGATGAAAGACTGAAGACCAAATAAAATATGGAGTTTTTTCTCTTCTATTCAGATTTAAACAAAGCTTATTTTCTACTGAACCAGTGTAATACTGTCACTACAATTGCCATATTGATACTTAAGTAAATCATGAATTAAGCAAATCACCTTCCAGTCTTCTTGGCTTCTTTCCACTACCACAAACAGCTTGATTCAATTCTTACTCAATACAAGGAACTTGATCCTGGGAAAGGATCAGTATTAACAACAGAAATAACTGGGTTAAGGATGCAGTTTTCACAAGATTAATCAGCTGGGGTTTTAAAATTTTTAGTGTTTTCTTGAAAGTCTGAAGTAAAATTTGTCCTTGCAGAATTTAAGGAGAGCTTTTCATGAGGTTTGAACTGAATGAACTGGGTTAAGGCTGTAACTGGAGTATGATTCTATCCTTTCAGAAGCTACAATTCATAAATATACATATTAAACTAAAGGTGGAAAACACAATCTAGTTAAAAATATCCTCATCAGATCATACATAAAATACCTGGCTCAAGGGGATAGAAAATGTTCTTATGGCTGGCTAAGCAGGGGAATTGCTTCAACTACCATCATCTCCTTCAAGAAACAGAGATGGTACTAAGCATAAAACCTTTCAATAGTTCCTGCAGCAATGTCAGCTGTAGTTCATGCAGTAGAAGAGACTGCTGGAGTGTCCTTTACATGGCAAAGTTACAGTCCTGTTAATGATCTGTTGTGTTTTCCTGATAATGCCATTTGTCCTGGTTTATGCCTGACTTATTCCACTCTTAAGGACATAGGTATTTGCAACGATATAACATTTTAATACTAGACTTCTTCCAAGCTCATGTATTGTTTTGGTGGAGGAGGTCTTTATTTAGTGCTTCTATGAGGGTAGACTCAAGCTTCTGAACTGAGCTTTTTTGTTCAGATTTAATGGCTCTTTTATAGGCAACTGTATCATAAATTGTTTTAACTGTTCTATTTGGTCCTTTTTTCTGTTAAGAATTATTATTGTGCCTCTGGCTTAGGAGCTTTACTTGCTAATTCTCCAGTTTTCTTACACCAGTTTGAGGGCTCCACTTTCTGCAAGGCTCCTAATGTTTTATGGGGTAACATTTCTTATGCTCCAATTTCATGTGAGAGGTGACCTCTTTCTTAGTTTGAGGTGGACTGTCTAACTAGGGCAGTAACAAGACAGATACTGAAGATTGATTTTAAAAAAATCTGAGGCACTCAGTTATTTCCTTCTAATCATCCCAGAGGGACAGTTATCAGAGCTGGAATTATAAATAGTTTTTTGGAAGTTGCATTAAATTCATACCATTAGAGTAGGACTTTTTGTTTTCATGCAGGTGTAAACCAGTCATTGAGTAAGTCTCAAGTATTCTTTAAAAGTGTTTCATTCACTGGGCATAATGATAGAAAACCTTAAGAAAATTACTTGGAAATCACCATACAGTACATTCTTTGGCTATTACAACTAGAGAGATGGTAAGAAAGACAGAAAGTAGCCAGACAGGTAATTAAAAGCTGGCCAGGGCACATGAAGGAAAAAATGGCTCTAGCAACACTTTTTGTAGCCTAAGAGGTTAAAAAACACTGGATATTCCAGTAGAAAATCCACCTAAAACCAGAGACTGCGGAGAAATACTGTTTTCTGTGTAGGAAAGGTTGGAAAGTGAACACCTTTTGTTAGACCTTGAAGGAAAAACCCATTCTTGTAAGACTGCTTTCAGAAAGAAGCAGGGTGGGAAACAGAATTAATGTTATTGGTTCTGTGGAAATAAGAAAGCCGTACATATTTAGTAAAAATTAGGTTGTTTGAGGAGTGATATTTGTTTTGTTGAGTTTTCTTCCCAGAAAATATGTTCATTAGCCTGTTTAAGTTTGGCTAGTGCACCTTGCATATCTGTTTTCTTTCATCTAGATAGTGGCATTTAATTGTCTGATGGAGCACAATACTTTTAGTGTATTTCGCCCCACTCCTCTAGCTCAGATTTCTGAGTGAGGTTGGGTGCTACCTTCTGCTATATTATGCATAATGTAGATCCAAAACACTATCAGAAGCAGCTAGCAGAAATGGGATTCTAGGAAAAGAGTCAACAATTTTCTCACATGCGTGTTTTCCTAGGTCCAGTACATATTTTAATGAATTTAGAGCTTTGGCCAACAAAAAATGCTTTTATTCCAAATTTTGCAGAATGACTGCAAACGCTCCCAAAAATTGCAATAACAGCAGTGACAAAACGTCTTCCAATTGTATTCTTACTCTGTTATCCTGGGTAACAAGTTTGCAGAACAACCTTAATGGAAGAGAAGAATAAATGCTATTGTCTGTTTCGAGTTTGGCAATGCCTGAATGTGCCCAGGTAATGCTAAAAGAAGTGACCTAAACAAAACATCATGCAATAAAGAGCCTTCTCTTTATGTTATTGCATTTTGAACTAAAAATTGCTGTAGCTGAACCAATAGTTTTGTCCTCCCATTTCTAGTTATAACAAGTCGTAAAAGGAATATTTCGGTGATAATTTCACGTCTACACACATATGCACACACGTGTATCATGATACCCATAAAAGGATGAAATAGCATCACAGTCTCTGTAGCAAAAAAGTAAAATCAGAAATGTTCAGCCTTATTGAGACATTACTTTTTTCAGGTGCTTTGGACAAAGAATAGCAGCACCTGCCCTGATTAATTCCCAGGGGAAAAAAAATCTACAAATCTGAATAACTTCAAAACTTACTGTACATGTTTCTTTGGTCCCAGTTAGCCCCATGATCATAGCAAGAGCAGCAGAACTGAGTAGACTCAATAGAAAAAAAAAACTTGCTTGAGGAGGAAAAAATAAAAATTAGGTAAATTTTCAAAATACATATGATAAATTTTTAGCCAAATTACACTTTTTCCTAATTGTTATGAACAGGCATGATTTTCCAGATGGTGAATAGGTTACTTACTACAAAGCCAAACCATGACGCAAACAATTGTCTAACTTTTACTCTATACATCTGTGCTAACATTTCTGCCAGTGCAGTGTTAACAGTCATATCCATCATCTATCTATCCTGGGTGGATCAGGAAGTGAGAAGGCATCTGATTGCAACACAGCTGATGAGGGAGACTGGAACCCTGCAGGAATATTTCAAAAACTATACCCTTAAGAGGTAGATACACCTCGATCCTCCCCCTTCCACTATGACTTTTCTCCATCCTTTCCTCCCTCGCAACATTTTACTAGGGATTGGTTCTGTACCCTCACAGTAATAGCAGTACGCTTTCCCAGGATCTAGCAGCTTGTTGAAAGGCAAGTCATTCAGCCTGGAAATGACGAAGGGAAAATACAGGACTATAGCACTTTGTGGTGTCCTGCAGAGACTCCAGGGATGCCTTATTTAGCAGTGTGCACCAGCTGCAGCACAATATTGAGTTCAGATTCATCTGCCTTCTCCGCAAGGAAAATTAGCCAAGACAGAATATCATGCTGTTACAAATCTCATGCTTTAAACAAACCTCAGAAGTACCCCTTCTAGATACAGGACATGTATTACCTATCTGGAAGCATGAGAAACCTCTTTCATCAGTATATCTGCAAAGGTGTCACCTCCAGTACTTGTGGCAAGTTATTGCATACTTTTCTTTTCTCTTCAGCCATATCTTCCACCAACAGTATCTGTATAGATCAAAATGGTCTACTTGCATTCTTTGAAACCCCTTTCTTTACCCTATTTTCATCTGTAGTGTCATAGAAGGCTGTGTCTATCTGACACAAGAATAAGGGAAAACCATGTCCAAGCAATTCATATATTTAAGGGCTATACAAACCATTGTTGTTTCTTTTTCATGTGTACCTAGGATGTTTTAATAAAGAGCTCATAGAATCACAGAAAGGGACCTTAAAGTTCGTCCAGTTCCCCTCAATGGGCAGAGGGACGCTTCTCCTAGACCAGGTTGCTCAGAATTCCATCCAACCTGGCCTTGAACACTATCAGGTGTGGTACATTCACAGCTTCTCTGGACAACCTTTCAGTGCCTTGCCACCTTCATAGTAAGGAATTTCTTCCTAATATCTAATTTAAACCTACTGTATTTCTGTTTGAAGCCATTCTCTCTTGTTCTGTCACTACAGACCCTTGTAAAAAGTCTGTCTCCATCTTTCTTGTAGGTTCCCTTCAGGTACTGGAAGGACGGAATTCCCAAAGCCTTCTCTTTTCCAGGCTGAACAATCCCAATTCTCTCTCAGCCTTTCCTCACAGAGAGGTGCTCTATCTCTCTAATCATCTTGTGGTCCTTCCTTTGGACTTACTCCAACAAATCAGTGTCCTTTCTGTGTTTAGGACCCCAGAGCCGGATGCAGCACTCCAGGTACAGTCTCACCAGAGCAGTGCAGAAGGACAGAATCACCTCGCAAACATTCAGTAGACTTTCATTTTAACTGGTAGATATATATTTTTCCAAATCAATTACAAATTTTTGCCAACAGTGGAAGATCTGAGAAAGAATCACACACGTTTTGTGCAGTGTGTTGCATGTCCTCTATTGGCCCTAACCCAAACCCAAATATCTTCAATAAATGTTGGCAAGCCTAAGCTGGAGCCATTGGTCTCATCTAACAATGTCTGAACAAAAAAATTATTTTATAAAAATGTTTATACCTTTGTTCACAGTGTTATTCTGAAAAACAGGACAGAACAACCAAAGACATTATTTCCTAACTTTCTCATATGTTGGTCTCCTCTTCCTTCCGCCTCTGACAACTCATAAAGATTGTTTAAGTATTGGTAGGTAACAGTATTTAGGAGAAGCTCACAGTTGCACCACTGGTTTCACGGCAGATTATTTTCTCCCTGTGAGACTCCTTGGCCTGTTAAGGATATAGAAGCATTGCCCTACTCAGTTTAGGGTTTGGCTTCTCTAGGCAATGTGAGAAGGTACAGATAGTTTATATTGTAGCCATCTTCTCTGAAGGATGAGCTGTTACTTTTAACGATGGTATAATAGTCTCATGCTGTTATCCCTACCTCGGTAGAGCTATAAATGTCAATTAAAAAAGTCTGGTTACATAAATTACGTTCTCATTTTCCATCCCTCCAGAACTCAACTGGTCTAAGAAGATAGCAGACAGAATGATTCTTTTCTTCCTGGCAAACACAAAACCCCTACTAAATGTGCAGTCTGTGCTTACTATACAGGAAGTATTAGATGTCAGTAAGATCACACTGGAAACTGAAAGCGAGTAGAGAATAATCACTTGCCCTTTTGAGTCATTCAAAATTCATGGTTAACAAGTGCAGTCAGACATTCAGTTTATAAGCCTTTCAGATTTACAAAATCATATTTTTATGGTTTATGATGCATATAAATATAAATTCTCACCTGCAGAGAGAGAATACAGTCAGGAAACTGAAGGGATTTGCAAGAAAGAATTCAAGGCAAAATTTCCTTTCCTACTGAGCACTCCACAAGAGACAATACTCAGGTTGTAGGTGACACAGAAGCAGGGAAGATAACTTTAAAAATCTTGTAATACTATTAAACTACTGTGCTTTAAAACTGACAGTCCTATGTACATACAAAGGTATTCTTGAATCTATTTTTTAAGGGAAACAAAACTGTTTGTAAAGATACAAATTTTGTTTTTAATAATAAATAATAGAAGATATATAATTCTCAAATTTTAGTTAAGGGAAATATTTGATACCTAGTAGAGCAGGTACCAAAATTTTCAGTTTAATATCCAGTTTTCTTATAGCTAGGTAATTTAACAATGAATATGAATATGTTGTTGCACATAAGCAACAACAATTTTTGCTATAACAAGGGTTCACTAGGACCCCAGGCACAGAGAAGTAGCAAATATTTTTCCCACCCATATTATTTTATTTTACAATATCAGCTGCTAAACATTTATTTCAGAGGTGAGGCATATCACACTAAAAACTTAAGTTATACATCAAAGTTTCTGGCCGAGTTCTTAGGTTTTCCATTTTCTAAGGTTATAAATAACTGCAAATGTAGTAACTTCTACCATCTACTTTGATTTACTTCCCTTCTCCAGTAGTGACTGCCAGCTCTTGGACTAGTTCTAGCCATTAGATGACAAAAAAATCCCCATATGCTAGATTTATCGCTTCTATTCTTTCTCTTATATTCTACTCTTTCCACAAAATGAAATTTTCATCTAATGACATTTTCGCCATTTTAATGAAAGTGGCATGCCTAGTTACTACCTCCAACTTATACGAGAGATCACGTGGTTTTGAAAAGTTTGCATGAAAATAGGACCTCAGTCAAATTATTTCTTCCAATTATATCACTGTAGATTTCTTTCCAAGTCTTCTGAAAACAATTGGAGCAAAACCTTGGCCCTTCTCACTGTGCATCTTCTATGACACTGTCTGCACTTCAGTAACCTGAACTATCTCATTTGTCTTAAAACAACTAATTTATTATGAACTTGCAATTCACATCTCCAGAAAACAGGGATATCACAGATTTCACTCTATTTGATTCAGTGAAGCTCTGAAAGATAACCGCTATATCTGTTTGGTTATCTGTGTTTGTGCACGTTGGGAAGTGTTGACTCAAAGAATTTACAAAGAGGAATTAAGGTATGTAACCAGCATGAAAGGAGAAAGATATACTATCACCTTGCTACATCAAAGAATTTGATCTATTATGCTAATTATTTTTATTTAAGTAAAAGAATTTGAATCTAGATGCCGTAATTTCTCCTTAGCCAGCTATTAAAAAAATGACATCCAAAATATTTGTCTGACAAAGCATACTTTCAGGTAGGGTGTGATTCTGAGGCAGTCTAAAAAGTCCTAGACTCTTCTAATCCATATAACCAGCAACAGAAATACACCCCTGTATATAATCTAGGAATTACACTTTCTAAGATGAGTCTCAGATAGGCATAATCTTTAAAAGTACCTGTAAAAGAAGCAAAGCAAAAATTGCTGACTTTTCTTCCTTCGGTACATCATGATGACTATTCCAATAAAACCTAGGCACTATAGATGGCAATTCTGCAAATTCATTTCCTCTCAGACTTTCCTGGCTTTCAACAATTTCTACACGGTCTTGATTTCCTCCTTGTTCTTGTGTAATCCATTCTACTTTGTCTGGCAAGTATTTTGCTGACCCTTTCCCAGCAAATTCTTTCATCCTGAAAGGCTTCTATGCTGATCAGATAGGAGTAACCTAAGCTAAATTTCAGAGAAGTGTATAACAGCAGCATTTGGCTCACATTGCCTCAGCCTATAGCCCTGTTGTGACAGCTGCTCCCATGACAAATGATAGGCGCTTACAAACAGGGCAGATTTGCAAAGGACAGTGGATTTCAAGGAACCATTCACTAAGTTATTTGCAGATAGAGCAGCTATCTGCAATGTCTAGAGCAGTATTTACAGTGCAAAAGTGGATATGAGACCCTTTAGCATTCCCTAGCCATACTGATATTATCCTCCATTTTCACTCGTCTCCTCTTCTCTAGTTTCTTCTTCTCATTCTTCCCAACACACATACACTGGCACACATAAAACTCTCTCCTGATCAGAAATGTTTTTCTAGGAAGTTTCAAAAGAACAAATTCTGGATAAACTCACAAGATAAAGAAGTTAATTACAGGAATAAGAAGAGTGCTTGTTAATTGTTTGTGGCACTGGTGTTGGATTCTAATGAAAACTTTCTACTGCTTTCTAACTAAAATGCCATTTGTTAGTGTAATAACAAAACTTCTGACATGGAATCTAATTTAATTCCCATGGAATAATTTATTTTTAATTTTTTAACCCTAGTATTGCCCATATTTTTACCAAGACTGTGCATAGTCTTAATAACTGAATGATAATAAAATAAAAATTTCTAAATTGTCACCTGGTTTAGGCATATGAATCTTTAGCAGAAAATGCTATATCTATACCTGAACCAACTACAGTCCAAAGAAATATTTAAAAAGAAATCACAGTAGCACTGTTCACTAGTTAAAATCCTAGAACAGACTTGAGAGTTTGAAAATATGTTGCTTTGTGCAATTCAGAGAAACAAAATTAACTCCTATCCTGAACATCTGGAGATGAGAAGAACAAGTACCAGTGGTGCAGGAAGTTTAGGGAGAAAATTCTACCTTAGACAATCACATTGATGATGTGAATATACCCCCATTATTTTCTTTCCTCACATTATTTTATGTAACCAAATATTTTTATCAGTACATCTGTGACATCAAAGACCAGACCAAGAGAAACTGCTATTGATCACTAACATTTACAAGCGTGGCACAGTCGTACCTACTGATATGTGGAATTTTCTTGATTACAATGCCTTTTCCTATTGTAAAATGAAAAGTAAGCAATAGTAGAATGTTCAGACTCACGGAGTAAGGACTTGGTTGATTCTGGCATATTCCAGGTAAGTAGAGTTATTCTCTTTGAATCAAGAAATACTTAATTACTTATAGAAAAGTAAAGAACATATTAAAAGCAGCCCATTCCAGTACATTCAATTGCATGGTATGAAGGATATTCATCTAAGATGTGGATTAATCATACAAATCAAATCTTGACTCTCAGCCTGGCAGAAACTTTAATTAAAGAAGCATCTAGATTTCTAGGTACAGCTAAAGGTATAATTCATGCAGATAATAAGTACTATAAATTGGTTCCACTGCTCAAACATATCTGAAAGTATTAAGTAGGAAATGAGATATCACTTGATAATGCATTGTTAAAGGCAGAGGAGAAAAGTCTCCCAAAATACAGAAGTCATGAGAGAGATTCCTTGCATAAGCTGAAAGGAAACCAGCTTAATTGCTTTTAGTATAGACAGTCGAGTTAGCTTACAAGAGCTGTGGCACCAAGAAAAATATTTCTCCTTTTCCAGCACTTCGAGCTGTCTGTAAAAAAAAAAAAAAAAAGCAAAAAGTTGTACAGATGGTTTAGTTTTACCTTGTACCTGAAGAGAGCACAAGATCAAGGGTAAAGGATTCATCTGTGGAGAGTTTTGTATGTTCTCAATTGCCAGTGTTGTTTCTCACACACGGGCAACAGGTACATTAATCAGCAATGAAATTTTTTTCTGTACTTCCTATCAGGCCCTTTCAAATCACAGAGAAATCTTCTTGGTTCTCTTCCCCAGTCATAGTCAAATTTGAATCACAATTTCCTCACTGTGCTTTATCTGCAGCTGTAAGTTAGCCCTGTAGTAACTTTGCACATCATCCCACTCAGCCCACTTTGGATAACATTGAGACTTAGACTTGTCTACTGACCGTATTCTATCTCAGACTACCAATCAGAAAATGCCAAGTGTGTATACCAGAGCACAAATCTCTTACAGATTTGCCATGCTGATATAGGAAGTCTTAACTTTAAAAATTAAAAAATAAAAAAATTAAAAATTTAAAAATTACAACGCTGATTGTCATTCGACTTGCAGTGCTGTAAATCAAAAATAACTCTTTTTTAGTCAATTATGCTACAAAACTATAAAACTGACCTAAAAGAATAGAAAGTAAAAAAAAACACAACCAAACCACATTCTCTCTCTTATGTATGTGTGTAATAAATCGCTTGCAAATGACAAATCCTTTTGTAGGATTTAAGGCAAATGGCACTTTTCTTACAAATTACACCAAAGCATACAGATTGCTGACTGTTAGTCCAATAGAAAGACTTATCTGATGTTTATGGCTTTATTGCAATGAGGAAAAGTAGTAAAATTATTATCTCTTTATGATTGATCATGTTACATCCAGCTCTCCCAGGATGCATTAATATTGGGGTAAAACCCATACATAACCTTCTTCAGAATTTCCTTATGTCAAAAATCCTGCCAGAACAGTCAGACAAGCCGAACAGGATGCTGCATGGTCTTCAAAATGTTACATTCAGCCTCCCTGGTTCCATCTAGCATTTGTAGATGTCCCAGCATTGTCAGATACACAATAACTGTGTGTTAACTCCAGGCACTGCCTCAAGTATGATGGGGGACTTTGTCAAATGCTTTTTTTCCCCATGAAATGCGCCAAGAAGAAGTAATGGAAGTTCAGAAAGCATCTGACATTTATGCATTCAGAGAAGGGGTTTTTGTACTTTCCTATTTGTGTTTTTCTCTCATAGATGGTGCTATAGCCACTGAAAGTGAGATAACTTCCAAAAAATAGGAGAAGAAAATCACAGTATTCACATTTTAAAAATATTAGCAAGCAAGCAAAAGTCTCTATCAGGTATGTATTTTAAAAATTATTCTATTTGTTACAAAGAATTAAACCTATTTTTAATAATTGTTTTCCTAATAAATATGTTTCTTTTTGTTCCTTATTTTAGGCACTGAAATTTGAGTTAAATCTATGTTTTGGCTCATTTTGATCTATATTTGCAGAGTAATTAGTGAATTGTTGCACTCTGAAGGGGCTTGCTCAGAAACTGCAGGTTATTACGCAGAGTCATTTGAAAAAAAATATTTTCTTTCAAGGCTAACAGCAAAACTGGAAACTCCAACCTGTAATCATTTCTGATGGAAAAATATGAGGGGAGACCAAGGGAACAAATTTGGGTTTCCTTTAGGAAAAAAAAAGTCACTTTTACCTTGTTACGGAATACATAAAATTATTTACCTCATTATCTTGATACCAATAAAACCAAGAAAAACATCTTTGTAAACCTTGCAAATATGAAAGGGAAATGTAATTTGTTTCTGCAGAGGAACTGAACACCCATAGAGAGGTAGTGTGATACTAATCCCTAGGAGGGCTTTGATACTAAATCAGTTGTACAAAATCAACCATATCTGCCAATAGAGCTATCCTGGAGACGAGAAGAATCTTAAGTGCTTAAATGAGAAGTCTTAGAAAAGCACAGGGAATCACAGCTTGCTTACAATTTGCAAATCCAATTCTTTTCACACCTCTTAAAAACAAAACTCAGCAGTATCCAGACTAGTAAAATGGAAGCAAAGCAAATAACAAATTCAAAGAGGTCAATAGGGTGATGGCTTCATTTGAACTATTTGGTGAACAGATCAATAAGTCAGTGAATCAATACTGTTTTGGGTTTTTTAAATTATAGATTACGTCAAAGGTGAATAACAAAATGAAAAGTGATGTGAGAATGCAGAAGTATATCAGAGCTGACATTGTCAGGAAGGCAAAAAGACAGACCAAAACTGTCTGAACTTTCAAAACTAAATATGCCAAGTTATATATTATTTGGAGCATTAATGACCCATCTGTCATTCTATCGCCAACTCAGCAGGATCTGAGAATCTTTATTTGACATACTGAAACAATAATGACTAAAGACATTCACAGCTTTTACTGTTGTTCTTATCTAGTATGGAATGAGAACAAGCAAAAACTTTGCATGTGAAAGGAAGGATAGCAGGTAAGGGGACTATCTGAATTGTATAAAAAGATTTTATACAACTGGAGGTAAGGTCAGTGTTTTATTTTACCTTTCTGTTTAAAAAATACGTATGATGAATATTGTGAGAACTAGGCATCAGGCAAACAGGTATCTAGTTTAATCTCTAGTCCAGCAAGTCTTAGTACGTTTAGTGTCCTTATTATCAGAAGAATAAAACAGATATAAAGCAGGTTTTTAACACAATATAACTATTAGAATCACAACCAGTTTAACTAAAAGACTGCAAGATCCAGTTTGACAATTCACAGTATTCTTGTCCTAAAAGAAGTAGCCAGGTTTTCACTTTATACTTAGAAAGTTTGCTTTAACTACTCAAAGGTACTGCTGGGTGGTTTTGAGCTTATACACATGAAGAAATTAAAATACAGTGATAACACACTTCTAAATTGGGGAAAAAAATTGTAGTTGACATTTCTATGGTGTTAAATACCTCTGAAACACATCTAAGAGGAAGGTATATCTATTGCCTGGTCAGCAGAATCATAAAATATTGTAAACCTCACCAAATAAAACTCCAGTGCTATCATGCAAATTTTCTTGTGGAAAGATAACATTCATGGCTATAAGATTTCTATTAAAAAAAAAAGTTTTGAGAAAATTAGTTGAAAGTCTAAGTCCTTTCTGAAAAAGGAGTTTACTATAAACCTGATAAGTTGGACAGTTCTGCTTATAATGCTATTTTCTTTCCTTTCTTAATGTTTCCCTGATAAATTCATGAAGATCAAATATTAGAATCAATAAAACCTACAATAGAGTTCATAAAGAAGAAATCTGCTATCAAGAAGCAAACTACGAAGAAATGCGTGACAACATTCCACACCCTTGCAGAACATGAAGATCACACAGGATGGTGGTAACATGTGAAAAGAAAATCTGTTCCAAGCAATGATAAAGGACAGCATTACAGCCTGCTCACACATTAACTGATACACGTGGAAATAATACCGGCCTGACCAAGGAGAACCAGAAAGTTCTGTCAGAACAGCAACCTCTATTTACAGGAAAGTATGAGCAGAGTTAACATACATTCCACTTGCAATTCCAGAAGCTTTTTAGGTGACCAGGTGAAAATAGATAATGCCATCAAAGCATTGTCCCTCAGGAGGTATTCATACCTCCTGGGGAAAAGAAGGAAACATGAAACTAGGAACTATGTAGAGCAAAGCAAAAAGGGCAAAGTCAATTAACCCTTGCCAGCCAGAGAATGCTTATTTTCCCTGTTCCTTCATTATCAATTATATCACTTTCTGTGCATATTGTCAGGACTTCAGCATAGGAGATTTTGGTAGGCAATGGTCAACAGTTGATTCTTATTACACTCTCATGCCCAAAGCAGAAAGCCAACAGTTTGCAATAATAGTAAAAGCAAGCAATATGGTGCCGAGTCAGCTACTGTAATCTTGACCTGTAAAACAGCTGAATGTTTTTCTTCACTTCATATTTAACTGCTGACATACATTTCGTATTGCTCTGTCATGTAGCTGAAAAGTATAACCAGATTTCACTACATCTGGAGTATGGCCAAATGAAAGCAAAGTGTAGATGTAAAAATTAAAATCACCAGCCAAAATAAAGCAACACAAAGTATTATACATAGATCATCATCATCAGTTAGAGGTTTTTGGTTGCTATGAGATTAGTAATTAAAAAGTCTAACACAGCAACAGGCACCCTTACTCTCTGAAACTGTGTCAACACAGTAAAATATAAGCATGCTAAGAAACATTTTTTGATCAGATTAAATTCATTAGTGTGTGTTATTAGGCGTACAGTCAGTGTATGAACTGTAATTCTTTTTGCATCCACGCAAAAAGAATTTTGAGGTGCTATAAGAGGATTGTAGGAAACTTTGAGGTCCATAAATTATGCTTATTCTGATAGTTTTAGAGGCTATTGGATTATTCAGTTCACTATCATTTGGATTATATATGATTACAATAAGGGTTACATCCTATATGTATGAATTACATCCTATGAGGTATTATGTCATAGGATGTGGCTATAATACTTAAAATTTAAATAAAATTTAAGAAATAAAAAACCACAAACAAACAAACAAACAAACAAACAAACAAACAAAAGAAACCCCAAACCAAACAAAAAAAAAAAAAAACACAAGCAACTACTACAGTGTCATCACTGTCAGATCTGTGACTGGAGGTTAATGTCCCTGTTCTGGAAGTGCAGCATCGTTTCAGTACGTGGCACTGGCAGTAGATCAGGTATCCCTCCACACAGCATTTTGTTGATTTAGGTGGAGACTACAACTCATGCAGCTGCCTTGAAGCACATACCCCCCAGCTAGCCTGGAGGATCTCTGCACTGTGCTCCTAGGATGTCCATAGTTTTCTTAGGATCTACAGCTTGCCTGTAATTGTTGCTCTCACCTTTTCTCGGGAGGTTCAGGAAGGTGCAGGACATTTTCAATGTTTCATCAAGGTTTCTTGGGGGCAGGGAATTTCTTCTTGTCCACTAACACCGGTTCCTGACTATAGGTGAATTTTCTGAAAAACAGTGAGTGATTTTATTAGGCACAACTCTCCACTCCTGCAGATGTCACATCATGCAGTGAACCTGCAGGACTCTGGCACAGTTTGCATCCTGAGATGATTTGCTCCCTCTGTCTTCATGTAGGCCATGGTAGTAGAAGAAAGGTTACATTATGTCTGTGTATACTGTGCTGGATTAGAGCACTATTTCCAGGTATGACCTTCACATTTCAGAAAGAATAACAATAAATTGAAAAAAAACCAGATGAACCCCCAAAACCAATCAAATGATCATAATCTTTGAGTTATAAAGAAGTTTAAAAGTTAATTCAAATTAGTTCATTGCAAACATACATACAACCTAGACTTAAAAGGTAAAGAAACCAGATTTTTAAATCTATCTCCTCTGTTTTTTTAAATTAAAATATAATGAGATCTGTACAAGTTCTGGACTAAATCTTAATAAATTTTGCTTTCTTTTATAACAAAGAGTGCAATTAGCCTATTTGGATAACTTAATAAGCATTTTTCATTAAGGAAAATGAGACTCAAGATGGGTATTTGAGGGTATTTTTCTAGGAGCAGTGACTACTGATCACTGTGGATCTTCCAGTCAGATGTTGTTCACAGAAGTTCTATAGCTTCTGCGGCAAAGAAAGTCAGAACATGATGACCATGGTGTTTCTGATATCTTACCTCAAAACTTCTGAACTGAAATACATAAATGTTGGTAAAGAAACATCTGAAATGTTGCTAAGGTCTCCAGAATGATATATAAATACATAGCACACTACAAAAAAACCCCAGTAATTTTCTGTTACTTTTCCAAAATGCCTTGTAAGCTCTACACTTACAAAGTAATAGAGGTTCAGTACCTGGGCTTCAGAGTACTAGAGTTAAATAGAAATTTCAGTAAAAAAGAATCAAACAAACTACAAGCAATCTTTGTACCCTATTTTTCTATCCATGAGAAAGCAGCCAAACTGAAATAAGTCCAATTAATCTTACTTGTGAAGTAACCTGTGAATTTCTTTCTGTGAGAAATGTTCAAATGTTCTGACTTGTCCAAGCCCTCTGGCTTTGAGCACATCTAATATATTTCTTATTTGCATACAAGGAAACCTGTATAGAAGTGAATCCAACATGGCCAGACAGATAATTTTTTTTTTTCAAGAGTTGACAACTCCAAAAAAGTTCATTTTGGAGCATTCTTATAGTACTTTCTCAAGCAATGACATTTAAATGGCCTCTGACATTTCTGAAGATAGTTTTTTTTGTGAAAAGTAGCAAAACTCCTTCGTTTGGTATGCAGCTGCAATCAAGGATTTTTACTCACCATAAAGCATGTCAAAATAATGGATGACATTCCCAGAAAAGAAAATTAATTTAAACGAGTCAGGTAGAAACACATACCTTTCTGCAGAAAAAAGATTCTTTGTAGAGGTTCAGCTTATTTATTGCCTTTTTTGGAAAACTGTACTACACAATTGCTTTGGACTCATTTATTTTCGCAGCACATGCCTTTGAAATAAAACAAAATTCCAGTACTTCCACTGGTAATGTTGCTTCTCTCAACCTGTGAACAAAAAAAAAAAAAAATCCCTTTTGACTTCCAGCTGGCCTGTTAGTTAGTTAATTAGTGCAGCTTATTGCAAAATCAATAATAACATGCCTTTGTGGATACTTTTCCCATTTACGAATGTGAATATACAGGGCTTCCAACTACTTCATTATTGAATTTATTTGTTGGAAAGATTCTTCAGTGACTAATGCATTAGGCTGGCCTGAAGTCTCTCAGTGCCACGTATACAGAACAAAAAACTGAGAATGAGAAAAGACTGCTTGCTACATTTCTAATTCTATAAATTCTGTGTAGTTATCAGACTTTTCTTTAACGTATGAAACTTCAATAAAATACAGTATTAAAAGCCCACACATTCTTCTATATTCTTTAATATAGCTTCCTCTAAAAATTGAAATACAAAGAGCAACAACTTTCTCTAACTCATATAGTGCCAGAAGTATCAATTTTGTGTGCTACTGAACTCAATAACATTAGATGCACAACTACTTCAGGTTCTGTAAAACACAAAAGGGTAGATCTCTGGTCAGATAAAGACCTTGTTAGTACTCAATAGCAGTAGAGTAATTCTAGCCAAACACATTTTCTCATAGCCATTACAGTAATCTTTTCCAAAAAAAAAAAAAAACCCAAACTCCAATGCTACTGCATCAAAAATTATTAGACATATTTCAAAAAGATAGTAAAGTAGAGGTTTTGTCTTCATTTTTTTAAGGTCTCATAAATAGTTTAGGTATCAGACAAAACATTGAGGGTTACTTAACATATTTTAAGTGTTAGGTTATCAGTAATCAGTTTGGAAGATCTTAGAATCATAGTATAATTTAGTTTGGAAAGGATGTCTGGAGGTCAAGTAGTCAACCCCTTACTCAGACCGGAATTAGTAGGACCAGGTTGCTTACGTGCATGTCCAGTCAAGACTTGCCTTTGGACATCTCAAGGATAGAAGTCCCAGAACCTTACTAGGGCCCTATGCCAGTGCTTGGCAACCCTTGTGGTGACAGGAGGTTCTCTTTATATCTCTTTATTTCCAGCAGTTAACTTTCACTGGCAGCAACAAGCTATCAGAAATTCCTTGAAAATGCAGCTCTCATATGTTTCCTGAGGGAGGAGCCTGCAAACTGCTGTGACAGCTGCTCATTCTCCATTAGCTGCCTTGCTGTTAACCTATGCTGCACGACAAAAAACTTACCAGCAAGGGGCAGAGTGAGGCTTTCAAATGCAAGATGCTACTGACTAAACTTTGCTTTAATGTATTTACCTAAAGCTTTTGCCATTATGCTTAACTGAAGAGCATCTTGTCTCAAAAGCAGGTCTCTGGCTCTGTTGTTACTGTAGCTACTTTTGGTTCTCTGTAAGACCAACTTTTTGCTAAAGCAGACTGCATTTTCTTTATATTATTTTTACTTAAACATACTTTACTACTACCAAAGAGCAGACATGTTTCACTGCTCCAGCATTTACGCAAAGTCTCAAAATAACCTTCTCCCTTGTACGTGGCAGCAAGCAGTTTAGTGGTACAACACTGAACATAATGTAGAACGTTTATGTGGAACTGGAAGCTAACAGGCAAACTATGAGGCCGTACTTTCTCCGCTGCAGGCCTAATATTGAATGCAGAAACTAGCATTGAAATTATTAGGGGGCAAAAAAAAATCAGGATAATTGTATCCAGATTTTTGTCACGGATAAAATGATCCTACTATTCCGATCAGGGTTCTACCTACCTGTTTTGTTGGGTTGCCAGCACACTGGATGTGTATATTCTCCGTTTAAGTTTGTCCCACAGTGTTGAAACATTATTTCTCTTTTTGACCTCTATGACACATTTCCTGACCACTGGCACTTTCTCTTTTACTTCTTTACAGGAAGTAGGAGATCCACAATGCATGTGCTCTAGGCCAGGTTACAAGACTGATACCTCAAGGTTTGCCAGGACTTAAATTGTTCTAGATGTGTGATAATACTGGGTTAGAACGCAAATCTTCAGTAATGATTACAATGAAGTAAGCAAGTAGGATTTGTGCTTGTTCACAATATTCCACTTAGTTCCAAAAATATAAAATATAGAAAATATAAAACCATAAGCCCTGGAGAAATTCAACTTCATTCATTTTGGCTCTTCTCTAAGTTACAAAGTGTTTCTATGCATTGTTTATCTAAATAAGCTTCTTATATGGCAAATTAACAACTCATACTTATTTCACTTAGATGATTTTGAATAGTTTACATATGTTGGAAAATTTTGTTCATATATTGTGATTTATGACCAATATAGTTATGCATCTAGTGACTTACTTGGTAGTTGGAAGTCTGTGTGAGTGCTTAAATGCCTGAATGATCTATTCAAGTATTGTAAAGGGGCAGGCTACAAGCAGTAGTGCAGTACCTGGTTCTTTTGCATTCCTGCTAACAGCTCATGGCTGACAGTTCTAATATGGAAGCACAAATTCCTTCCTTCAGCAGCAAGAAATATGCCTCTGGGCATCTTTCTTTTGCACTTGTCAGTCATGAAGTTGTACTATACGGATTTTGAGAGCAGGAGAGCAGCAGTGGTAACACAAGATTACAAAAATACTGGTATTCAGGGATTTGAAGGGAGGTTTGGTTCAATGAAAAATAACTGAGAAAATGCTTTGCAAACATTCCACAGACTCTGTAGCACTTCTCTGTTATAGCAAAGTTTTGATTGTTCCTGCCCTGATGGCAGTCTTGGATGGTCTCCTCGTTGCTTTGAAATTAGTGCAAAGTCTGACTGCAGTACAACTTGATCTGCCCAGGCTGGATTGACACTCTCATCACAGAACAGACAATGCATACATAATTTCTTTGATAAAACTCTCCAGATACTTTCATCATCTTACCACAGTCATTTTAAAAGTAGACCATAAAAAAACAAATTTTTGAAAGATTTAAAAAACCTTCCCCCCATAGCCAAGTGGTCCACAGGAACAGGTTGAGGTTTTCCAAACAGAACCTCTCAGAATTTGGTACAAGTCATGTTCCTCAGACCTCTGATACACAGGAGACACGTGCCTACAGAGATGAGATTGCTTATAAATCAGTCTAAAAGGTGTTCCCAGATCACACTTTATGCTGCACTTTCTCTAATTTCAAACACATTTTTATCTGTAAACCAATATTCCTATGCCCCATAGAGGCCCTTCTGTGTTAAGTTCCAGACAAATCAACGGAGTAGAAATGACGGAGTAGGGTTGGTATAAACATTTCCCTCTGAAACAGAGAAAGTTTGTCTAAAACTCCTAGCTGTCCATGGGGCTTGAGAAGTAATCTGATCTACAGAATTGGTTTTATTCCTGCTCTGTTTTTGCAAAGAATGGAAGCTAAAAAGATCTGACCATCTTCAAGGAACTTATCTCTCCCTTGGTAGTGCATAATTTTTCCCCAATGTTTGCAGAATAATATACTGTGATGAGAAAATGCTACACTAGACAGAGGATAGAATAAAGTTTATGAGAAAGTATATATTTATGTTTATATAAAATAATTCAAAATATCTCAGAAGAAATGCCTGGCTCATCCTCTCTGGGTACTCAATGTGTTTTGTGCAAATAAAACACTCCAATATCTTTTTGCTCCGCAGTTCCAGAGGGACTGTGAACAACATTTTAAAAAGCAGATTTGTCTGGATGTTATGTGATATACTTGCCTCAAGTATACCATAGAGTCCTGCTCTTTGCACTGCAGAAGTGGTCTACTGTCTTCATGCATCACAGTGGATGCAGGTACAAGTTAGCAGACGTGCAGAAAGGAGTGCTCCATTCAGAGACAGCATAAATTTTTAGTGCTTGTGAAAAGCAGATTAGTAGAGACAGAGATGAATGCAAGTAACAAAGCAAATAAGATTTAACTCTTTCTGGTAACAACGTACAGGAGAAAACCATGGACATAATTGTATTGTCAAAGTATGAAATGCAACTATTTAAGCAGATGACTGAAATGGTTCTCAAAGTAATTTCTTTCTGCAGTACTACATGCTGTGCCATAACATGCATTATTAATTTTTCCAGCAGAGTAAAACAACACTATTTTCTATGTCATGCCCCAGATCAAAGGCCTGGATATTGTTCCTATTAAAAATGACAACTGTGATAATCATTTTTGTTAACATTCCAATGAGCCAACTACATTATTTTCTGTTGCGAGCAAATGCACAGCATTATTGAACCTTCCTTGTATTTTCCCCTTTGCTAGAATGTAAATGAAATGATAATTTTCTTTTTCTCATGGAAAATAGGAGGAATTTAAATATCTGTTTGCATTGTAAAAGCATGAAGTAATGGAGTAATGTATTGTAGTCCATGGAACATTTGCAGAGCATTTTCAGTCATTTCCATAAAATCAAACCTCTATCTTCAGTCCCTACGGACCAGGTTTTTTATTACATTTTGTGTTGCCACTGCTGCTCTACTGCATCATTTGCTCTTAAGAGTCAATCAAGAAACAAAGCAAATTTTGGAGGCATTGAATAAAAACCTTCTAAATAGCAAGAGCAGACAAGGACAATCTCGAATTGTTTCCACCTTTTTTTAGAATCTGCCTCATGCTTAGACAGTTCCTCATGGTGAGACATGCTGGTGTGTAGGTGATGTATATAACATGCAGCAAAACAAGTTACATGGAGTAACTTGCTCCTTACAACAGCAGTAAAGTCTGTTGACATAAGAATTGTAAAACTGAGGGGAATAATGCATGGTGAAAGCAGACATCCCCACATAGTTCATGCTTTGCAGGGTTTTCACCTGCTAGGATCTCACTCCAGAGCTGCAAGATAAGGTAAGAAAACCTCTGTCTTCTAAGCAGCTTTCTCACTGTGCTCCTTTCCAAAGGCGGTTCCTTTCTGTTCTCTTATGCCCCATATGAGTATATGGGACCACACAGCTTACAATTAATACCTGAGAATCCCTCACTTTTTTTTTTTTCAAGTGATAAAAATCTCAGACTAACGTAATAGAAAACTTGGGTGCTAGGAAATCCTACCATCTCTGAAGTCAAATAAGACACCACCCGACCAATTGACTGACCTTAGGAGGTCAAATGACAATATTACAATCAGCTATGAAAATCATTTTATATAGAGGAGGCAGATTAGAGTTCTGAATAAGATCTCTTTAGAGAGTAGAAAGTTATGAATTTCAAAGTGGTATCCTGATGACTTCTGCTCACAGGAGAATAAAGGATCAAATATATATCAATAGCTTTGATCTACATAGTGAGGTGAAATGACACATTATACCTGTGTGGCTTTAAAAGAAAATGTGTCCAAGTGTAGATTTAGTTCATTTGATACTTCCTATTTTGTTTTCCCAGCTACCACAAACTTGTGGGCACAATGGCCTATTGCAAAAAAATCAATGACTCAATTCTAAATAATGTTTTTAAAAAACTTTTCAGCATATGGCAAATTTTGTTTGCTCTTGCTGTCTGTAAATGTCTGTGCCTGCAGGTTTTATACTCACATGTTAGATATGTTTGTCATGTGGGCTCATAATGAGAGGCAATCAGAAAGTGACAATATTAGTGTCTACCAATATGGTAAGATTTGAACACAGGTCTCAATATCTTTTTAATATTTTTCAGGTAGAAGTACATGGTAACCACTGTTCACTCTGTTTCTCAGTACTGACTAGAATTATTTGAATGCAGCTGATTAAACGTAAGGAACTATCTTTTGCACAAAGTCACAATTCCTTTCACTATTTTTTAACTAGAAAGAAATTGTTTAAGAAGAGAAAAAAAAAATCTGTATATGCTTACTATAGATGCAGATGCAGACAACTACACCACAGTCTCAGATGACCCCTACACAGAAAAAGAAGAGAAAAAAAAATCTCTTTTTAGCAAGTTCACTACTGTGGAGAAAACTCAGAACGTGAGCACTGTAACAAAGTAAAACTCAATCACTACAGTGAGTATCTTGGAGTTGAATGTTCATGTTTAAACTGTGGGCACAAAGCTTTCAGCTCTTAACTTAGAGTTCTCACAGATTGCCATGGGAACTGAGGTCAGGAACTGGGAATGGTTTTTAGTGAAGGATCACAGACAAAGATAACTTTCAACTTGCATGACAGAGAGTTTCCTTTGGTTTGGTCACAGGTTCTACATCCCATCTAGAAATCTGGAAAATTTCTGAACACTGAACCACTTCTCTCTATAACTTAAACCTTTAATGCTCTACACTCTACTGTATTTTCATCCTTTCTTTTAGAGCACTTTTGAAAGCTGCCCATCAGAAAGTTAAAGAACAGCTTAAGCAGAATATGAATTGGACTGTTAAAGCTTTTGAACAATGTTCTCCCAGTACAAATCAATATGTTTACTAGGATCTAAAAATATTGTAAAAGAATTATGTCTCTGTGCTCAGTCCCTTTTTGGTAAAGAGGAGATTTTATGCACAGGAATTCAGGAAAACAGTGCAACTCCAAGGAATGAATGTTTTGACTCAAGAGAGAGCTTCAGTTCATTTCTAAGTGTCACTTTCTAAGGTACAGCTTCACAGAATCACAGAATCAGATGGGTTGGAAAGGACCTTTGAGATCATCAAGTCCACCCCTTGATCCACTACCACCACACTTACTAGACTATGGCACTAAGTGCTTAACTTTAGATATTGGTGATTCAACCACACACATTAAGGGTAGTAGTTCATCAAAATTTTGGGGATTCTTCAGGGAGAAGAAGGCAATATGAGCTCTAATAAAAGCAGACACTATCCCAAGGACCTACTGAAAAAGTGGAGAAATGGATGGTTCTTGCATTTTCTTCTTCTTGCATTGTATCTGGTAGAATGAAATGCTTGGAAACTTCCTGTCTTTGGAACTATTATGTAGTTCCTGGCTTTTGTTATAAGAATGTAGGAATCCAAATAAAGAACTATATTGTGTATTATACTATATTCTCTCTGTCTTCTCAAGAGTTTCTCAGCAAGAGTTAATTTCAGTGAGGCATTTCACCACCATTTTTTTAAAATAAATTTAATATTAGATTTTCCTTATCAATTGAGTTGATAGCACCCAAATTTCAAATCTGGAGATGTGCATATGGTTGATAAATCTCAAGTTAAGGAAAAAGTTTTGAGTTCTGATGAATCTCTGAAAGTGCAATTTTATACTACACAAAAAATAACTGTAGGAGACGCTAGCTGTCGCTGGGGCTATCTTCAAGTGCAAATGGAATGAATTCCTAGTAAAAGAAATTTTATGTGAATGTGTTGAACACTGGGAAATATTTAGTGAACAGTAATAATCACCTTTCCACAAGACAGATGATAAGAAACAGTAGTCAATACCCCATTAGCAAGTCCATTATAATCTTGGAACAGAAACACACTTTATTTTAGAAAGCTAAAACAATTGTAAGTGAATTTTAACAGCTGAATAAATGTATGTGCTAATCTATAGTTACAAAAGTTAAATAAATGAGTTATGCCATCACTTCTACTGCACAAAAAAGTCTGTAAGTCATTATCAGACCCATTATTAAACTCTTCATTATGACTGCATACACTTTTATTGTTAATGTTGTGTCAGCATTTCCATTACAAACACCGCTTTCCAAGATCTCATGATTTAATCATTGCTGAAATTCTGCATTGGATCCTTCATTCTGGAATGTGTTTATATAGATGGTTTTAGCATAGTTCTAAAAAACACAGAGAAGTGCAAAAAATAATAATTATTATCTTCTATAATTATTTAAGGTTAAAAAATTTCTCTGCAGTTAGGGACATGCAAGTCTGTAACCAACTCAGGTCAAAACTGACAGCAAAACCCAGATAAACATTTTTCAAGACTGAAATATTGAAAACATGAGGTGAATATGAACTCCCTCATTTTTTCTCTAAATTTAATTCTCTAAAGTTAATTGATAGGATCATGTTTTTTCATGCAAAATCAAGGTACTTTCATAGTATCTACATTTCAATTCATACAATGAGAAAAATAGAATTGATTTGTGCTGATCCAACAGGTTTACAGGATCTGACTTCTATTTCACATACACTGTCTTTCTCCACACCGGTCCTTTTTGGAAGTATGTTATTGAACTAGCTACTCACATGATCTAAAAGAGGTGTCTTGTCTCATTCCAGTTTAATCAGGAATTCTAGATTTACAAATTCAGGTTTCATGGTTTTTTTCCTTACCATAATTAAGAATGGATCTTTGGAGTTCAGGAAAACTCCAGAGATTGAACGAAAAAGGTACGGGAAGAAGTCAGGAAAGCATATTGCACTGTGTCCTCTGGGGTGGTCTGTCATGGAAGAGTATGTTATTATTCATTGTTTTGTGAATCAGAGAGAAAAGCAATTTCTGCACTCCCCTACATGTCCAAGAAATGAAAGCCTCATGTAGGACTCCTCCATTAAAAGTGTCTTTCATAGAACAAATTTTTTTAAATTTCTGGTCTAGCTCAGTTGTTCAAAATGTAACCAGAAAATAATTTAAAAAATAAAAACAGCAGTCCAGCTACCCAACAGCTGTTGTTAAACCAAGTTTGGTGTTGAGAAGGGATAGCTTTTCTATGCCCTTTAAGTTTTACATAGCTATTCTTACCATGTCAAACAGTTCTACATCTCCAGATGATGAATAATAATAGTGGATTGATCCCGGTCTATTTGAAGAGAAGGTTTCCAATTAAACCCTATTATAAAGAACATACCATGAAATGCTCCTTTCTCACTAATCCATAAGATCAGCTGTGTGACAATTACATACATTAGTACATGAATGACTCCCTTGGACAGGAAATTTGAAAATATTTCAGTGGAGAGTATAGGTCTCTAAAATAACCTATGTTAAATGCTCCCTTGCTAGAAGGAGTCAAAATACATGTATGTAGACAAGATAGACAGATGGATTTTTGGCAACTCATGGCTTAAGGGGATACTGCACCTTAAATACACCTACCAAATTTTGATTTTGGAAGATAACCAAATACAGTATGCAGTATACACATCATACATGTTCGGTCAGATTTCATGGTGGGTAGAGTCACAGACATGAGTGCATCCTCCTGAGAAATGCTACTGGGAACAACAGTTTTATGGACAGTATTTGAAATGTATGAGCCTTAAAAAGTTTTGTGAGGTTGACTGCTGGATATGCTGCTTTCCACCTGGAGAGCACTGTCTACCCATTAGGGCTGAGTATATCACTGAAGATGAAAGACATTGAGGAGAAAATGTGGTGGTGTGGGGGGTGGCTGACAAATACAATTTGGTATGTTTGAAAGATCGAGGGATTCCTAAAACAAAACCCTTTGAATGTAGGATTGTCCTTTGAGAGATGCAAAAAATTCAAAGGTTAAGGATTGTTAACACTTGTAGAATAAGTAGCAGGAAACAAGGTACAGCTTGTTCAGTTCAAGATTCTTACACAAACCTAAAATTAAAATAAGTGGATTTCAAGCATTTAAAGACTTCTTGGTTCTCCAGTATTCAAAAGAAGTAAATGTGACTTTGTTTTTTTTTTTACCAGAGGAGAATTGGGGGAAAAAAAAAGATGTGTCACTCGACTTGTCAAACTTCTAGGCTCTACTGACTACAGTCCAAAATCCATTTAGCAAAAAATTACATTCTCCTGCCCCCTTCCTCAGCCTTCCACTGTCTAATCCCCAAACCTGTCGTGTTTTCTCTAATTCCTGGATACAGAGTACAAACCTCCCCAAAAGGATATTTTCACAAGCATTATGTATATTTTAAACAACTCACAAGTCTCTGAATCCCACTTTCCATACTAGGAGGCCCCTCTGACAGCAAGAACTGTACCATACATCCCTGCAACACCAGAGTCCCTCTTTGGCTTTGGATCTACTATGCCACACACTGCTTCTCGATCCAGTCCACCCACAGCTTTGCCCAATAGTCAAGAAGGGGAATTGGAAGAGTGAGAGAAACATGTTTCAGCACGGCTCATGATACCATTGTCTCCACAAAGACTTTACCAAAAGTTTATGTCTTGTTGGCAAAAGTAGAACACACTTTGTAAGTGGAGAGAAAAATTTAGTGTAAGCTCAGTTAACATCCAAATCAAAGTGCAGTAGTTTTCATTTAGATACAATAAGATCAATAGTCTATTAATAATAGTAAAAGGTTTTAAAACTGTCATGAAAGAAAACTTACTATCCATTTCTCTCATGTCATGCTCTTGTTTTCAATGTCCTGAGTCAGAAGGCTGGTGACTCCTGGTCTTGTCCAGGAAGAGGTGTCCTGTGAGGTGTCACTGTGAGTTACCAACCCCCCAATTATTCACCAGGAACAGCACAATGCTGGCAGATGGGGCTCTTTTCCTCCTTACTCTTGGATCCACTTGAATCTCTTTTTAAGTATTTTCTCATCGCAGTCTACTTTTCTTTTTCCCCCACTGTTTTTCAGATGAATTTTGAAAGCTGCAGAATAACCTCCCACTGCCACAGTTCGCACAAGGCACTGTTGTTTGCTGGGCTACCACGCTACCTGGCATGCTAGAACTGTTAATCTACTCCCTACGTACATTAGATATTTATGATGAGCTTGAATTAAAGTAGGTAAGACTCAACTCTAGAAAACTGTTAAAAGAAGCTAAAATCAGTTCAGACCCAAGTCCTGCCAGGTCAATAAAATGTCTGTCTATTTAAACTAGACATGGCAACATTCCTGTTTACTGGGTTGTGAAAGATAACTGTTTGTTGCCTGGATTCTGGTTTCCACCCTCCCTTCAAATGTTCCATTGGCCAGAAGACAAGAAAAGATGGGTAGAGAAAGTAGTGGGCATCAACACTAGCTTCAAAACACCTCCAACAGAGAAGGTGTAGATTACTATCACAATTCTTTTTACTAGAACTATGTAGCGGTTTCTGAAAGGAAAAAAAAATCTCTTCTTTCAGATTTGTTTTTTGCAATATTTCAGACAATTCTATTTATTTCCCTTCCGCTTGGAATTTAATAATGAAAAGTCTCTGGGCTTAGTTTTAGTTTTGTACTTTGATTTTAATTTACTCTTAAGAGCTGCTTTTCTGATTGTGGCCTTTGAATTATGCATAATCAAAATGACTGTTTAGATATCCATTGTTGTTATTTTTTTAGCATGACTGTAGAAGCTACTAAGTAAATGAAGTAAAACTCAGAAAATTAAGAGACAAGATAATTACTGTATTCCACAGACTCAAAACAAACCTTCACATTTGAATTTAGTTCTGTCTGAATAAAGTATCATACTGAATAATTGGATGTCTTAAGGAACTTCGGGAAGAGTTCTGAGGCATTACAGACTCCTATTTATTAGAAAATTATCATTGCAAAATATAGTGATGGTTGAGTGGTTCTCAGGCTCATTATTTATCACTTGTAATATTCTTTTTCCAGCTCACTAACTAGAAACTTCCATGCAGAAAAGTAACTCATAGCTGCGTGAATTGTTACCATCCCTTCATTTGAAATCAATGTGGCTCCAGCACTGTTTACATCTTGGTTATGCTAAAGCATTCTAACAACATACGGATTAGTGAAGTGAAAGATCACTTTAATGCAGACTCATGACAGTAGGACATTAACATTTATGTTTTAAAATGGTTTTTGTAGACTATTATTGAATACTGTAACTAAGAAGTTACTACTTTGAACAACAACAAAATAAAACAATAAAAATATTTTTTTAAATTGAGGAGGTAGGCAGAATGTTTTCAAGAGAAGAGTCTACTGGAAACCTCGAAATATTTTCAGGGTCATTTGAAAGTGATTGCAGAAGAGTGTTTCTGAGACACATCAGAAAACTAACATTATGCGGGTCATGTTATGTTTCTTTCCATTTCTTTATATTCTTACTCCTGTTATAAAGCAGAAACTAGAAATTGATTTCGTCAATTCTGAGTCTGAAAGGGATGACCTCTAGATACCAGGTAATGATAGTAACATCAATTCTCATTCTTAGAAAAACAAGGGCATTTAACAAGACCAGTAACAGGTCTCAAAGAAGGAAATAAAATGACAACACTGAAACCCAATGGTAAATGATAAAGTGCATTTAAAATACAAACTAACGTGACTAACACAAATAAGAACACCTGATGCACTAAATTCATCTTGCAGGTCTAGGGAGGCTTCTTTACCTCTAAGTTCTAATGCAGATCTTTTATCATGAATTATCCCTTGGTTTAGTTTAGCTTTTATCCAATGGACACCAAAGTGATTCAATAACTTTTTCTGTGCTGCTGTCAGTGTCTGAATATTTCTTTAATTACTTTCACATGAATTGAATGATTCCAGAAGAATTTTACAGAGGTGAAATGGTCTCAAAAAATAATTGTATTTCTACAGTTTCAAGGAAAACAAAGGCAAAAGATCCTTTAAATACCCATCTTTAGAGAAAGGCTTCAGGATGACTTTAAACCTTCCTAGACTCCAAAGTCAAACAGATGTGAGAGAAATCCGTAGGAAAAGAGACTGCCTTGGATTCGATATTTTAGGGAAATATTCGTTATGGAAAGAAATAGTTAAGTAGTTCTAAATCTCTGCTACTTGCTATTTTCTTTCCCAAGTTATTTCCATAATAATAATAAAATATATTAATTGACATATCAATATATTATCTATAACTTTACTTTAAAAACCCTGGTGCATAAATCACAGATAAAATTTTTTGTACTAAGGAACTAGAGAAATAGTGGGATGGAGGGAGGATCCAAATAAATCTGGGCCTCTTTCCTAGCATGAGTGAGATGATCTTTTTTTCTTTTGGTTTACCTCCAACAGCTTAAAAGAAAATTAATGATACTGCAGTGAGCCATTCTAGGAAAAATGTTGCCATGTATATTTCTCATTTTATTACTTCTATTATTGTACAAGGTACAGATAAGCCTTACCCAGCTCTACTAGTTTCATGAGGCACTACTTTACTGTTTTACCCTTTCCTCTGCAGTATTTTTAGCAATAGTTGTTTTAGCTGTACCTATGCAAATGTGGCATGAATCAGAAACATGGTTTGAAAGCAAAAAATAAGTCAGTGCAGTAGAAGATAAAGCCTATGAGATGACACTTTGAGTTTTTCTTAAAAAAAAAAATATTTTGTCAACAACTATGTCATAGAGAAAATCCCCATTTTTTGAACACATCTATTTCACAACCATTGAAATGAAATAAAAACATTCGATAAGAATCTGCACACAGCACGTAGCCCAGCTGTTGAGTACAACTTAGAAGTTACATTTTTTCTGTAGGATAAGGTGCCTTCAGTATTCCACAGACAAATCATGTAGGTGATGGACAAAATGAGGAGTTAACCAATAAGGACAAGTTGCAAATTAGGTGTGTCTTCCACAGAGACATGCAGAGTTATGTGGGTTTGGATTATGGTTCAGAGATTTTACTGGGCTAAAGGAAGGCAGATGTTTATGCACACACACACAGAAGTGATATATGTCATCTTACCTCAAGTTAACTCCTTATTTTGACATGTACTGCATCAAGTGTAGCCTCAGAGGTGTATGTTCTGCTGGAGAATTAACCAAAACGTATGCTGAGAACAGCATTACTGTTATATACAATTCTGTGCAGGGATATCTGCAAGAGAATGGTCAAGATCAATTACATTAACCAGAAAGTATCACTGAAATAGATTTTTAACCCCTTGAATGTAATTATCATGATTGCCATTTGCACCATTCCATCTTTTTTATGGATCGAATGTCATTAGATACTCACTGCAAAGTTATCCAGAGCACATAAGGGTATACACATATTTTGTGTTGGATTCAACTGAGAATCCACATTCAGCCAAAACCAGTTTTAAATATTAAATTTAAAAAAAGAAAAAAAAAAAAAGGGATGACATCTCCTTCATTTACCATTTAGTCTTGTTTTTATTTACAGACAATGATGAAAAGTAATTAATTATCATTCATTTAATTACCATAGACCAAGCCATTGTAATTCTCCTTCTCACCCTTTGCTCAGAATTTCCCTGGAGGAAGACAGGAAGTTACAAATACCCTGGATTACAGAACCTTACTGTGTCTTTGTTTCCTTACATATACACCAGCTACTTTGAAAGTATAGGTTGTTGCTTTTCTTACTAACATCAAAACAAGCTACAGCTACCAATTCACCCCCATGAAATGGCTTCTGGGATAGCCTTTGGAAGAAAATAAGTCAAATTTGCCACTTATTATATTATGAGATAAATTACATATTTAGTTCTCATTAGTTTACTTTTTCAAGTATGCACTTAATATTTCATATGATGCTGTGAATAAGAGAAGCACTATCTAATGAGGATGTTAACTATTTGAAGAAAGGCTGCCTCCTTTGAATTTGACGATTGGGAATTAAGTTTGGCATTTTTGAGGAACATCAGTAAAACAACTTAGTGAAACCTAAATCTCAAAAAGAGATATTTACTTAAATATTTTGGTTTTGGATGTGTGTTAACACAACTAAGAAAGAGCCGTCTTCTCTTTGTCAGTATAATTTACACTAATTCAATACATTTGAGAAATAATTTAAATGTAATTACTTCATAACACACGTGCTGGAGGGGGTTAATGATCCAAATTTGGTGACCCGCTCTTAGTTCTCTGTTATTACTACACTTACTGGCAGAAGAAAATAGTTTAGAATAGTCTAGAATAATGACATGTTATTATTTGTACTCTAGTACAAGTCTTGCCCACTGTTTCACTGTCATATTCTCTCAGTGGTCACAGAGTTTATTCATGCAAATGCTCTGAAAGATAAGAGAGAGCTCAAGATTGTTGAGGAAATTTCATGGCTAAGTAAAGCTGCAAAGAAATTTACATTTAAAAAAAAAAAGCTTCGGTTATATGGAAAAGTTAGCAATCCAAAATTAATGTCAGCCCTTATTCAAATAAAGGATGAATGCCAAATTTTGGTTACATTTTCAAAGTTAATGATGGTTACTTTATTAAGTATATGAAATCTGAATCCATTTGTGAACTCATTGCTCAAATAGTAAAATTATGAAAATACAATATTTAATATGTGTTGGGCTTTGGTTTTGTTTTTTTTGTTGTTTGCTTTTAATAATGGTCAGATTGGAAGAAACAAAATGTGGGCAGTGGCAGTATCTTTTGCTATATCATTAATGAATAATGCTTTTTCATGAGTTTAGAAAAACATGCATTTTCTTTCCAATTCTGAAGGAAAGTATTGACAATAGTAATATTTATTACCTTTTAAAGCTAACTAAGTTCCTGAAGGATAGGAATTTTGGTCTTAATATTGAAATTACTAAAAAGTAATTCTAAATTACATTGCTGTAAGAGAGAAACTCTGTTTACTGTTTTTCAAAAAAAAGTTTCTGACAATGTATTACACTGCAATATCACATTCACATCAACTAATTCTGACATTGTGACTAGTGAGTTTATCAGCCACGGTTTTCATACCCTATTTTGTATTTGCTTCTCTTTTCTGGCATAGTTAAAACGTAATTCTTAGTAACTTCTTCCTTGTAGAAAAAGACCTCTAACAAATTTGAAGAAAAACACACTAAACGACAACAAATCTTTAAATGACACCTCTAAGAGCATTCAGTTATGGCACAAATGTTAAGTAGAAATTACAGTTAATAACTAATGGGTTTGCTAGCTGTGTAGGCTAATGTAATATAATATAATATATAATGAAATATTTTTGAATTCCTGAGTTTCAAGGAGTGAATAATGCATCAAGGTCAAAGATTTGTGTATACCCAAAATAAAATTATATCCTCAGTTAAGTCCTTCTTTCTTACGTAATGGCTATCAGAACAGTACTCACAGATCCTCTTTGGTAATATAAAACTAGGGTTTAGGATTTCACTTTCAATCCTTTCCCATACTCTGAACTGACAGTTATTTTTTTTCTCTTTTATCGTGTTAATCTCAAGCCAGAAGGCTTTTTCTCTGATTAGTAATGAGTGTAATTTCATTGAATTCAAGTGCTTTTGCTAGAGGGTACACAGGCATAACAGACCATGATTTAGCCCATGGCATTTTAAGATTAAAAAGTTTGAAGTTATACCCAAGACACAGTGGTAGACTGGCATTTCAGATGTGCCTCTGTGTTAGCCTTACTATCACCAATTTCAAGTTATTACACTTCCCCAATTAAATCCTACTGCGCAACAAATGCCATATGATAATCTTCTCCTGACTTCCTGCCCTTTTCACACATAAGTCTCTTTGTTTGTTCATGTATTGAGATCTGACCTCTCCTTCATTATATCTTCAACCTTTTCTCACAGAATTCTCCTTTCTATATGTTTGGGATTCGGTCTTCTTTTGGGTATGTTCTCAACTTTTATTGTTATATTCCCCATATAATTTTATTTCCATTATGTCATCAGTAAGAAATAATGTAAAAAAATTATGTCATTCTGTAGAGTGTTCTTTTGTTCCTGACTTTTTTCTAGTCAGAAGTCATGATTCAAACTGCCTAATTATATCACTCATGTTAGGAAATGATTTCGACTATATAGGTTAAGGTACAAGTCAAAAGGGGAAGTGTTTATATCATGATATCAACACAATCAGTGTATTTTTTTCAAGTCATTAACTAATGGTGAATGAAGATTTAGACTGAGATGCTAAACTGTTGAGGGGAAAACAAGAGCTCTGTCTCTTAACCTATCTTTGGATGGTATAAATTAGACTCAAATATAAATACCTCAGAAATTATCCTTTTTGATCAAACACAACTTCTTTTCCTAGGAAAAGGCGCGTCTCTGAGCCATAAAGCGCCTCACACCTGGCACCCTCCACAACATACCACAAAGGGGAGTGAAGCTGCAGGCCAACTTACACACTAGATGTGCCTCAGGAGAATGGCAGGGATGCAGAGAAGCACTCTTTGAACTCATCTGTTGTAAAAGTGTCTAGAACTAAAAACCATACAAGATCAAGCCGTTGATAAAGAAGGGGGAAGGTCTAATAAAAAGACTAACAGCTTATCAACAGCTTAGCAACTATGAAAAAAAAAGGCAAGTAGAAAGGATCACCGACCCAAAAGAGCAAAAGCATGTCAAAATAGAGAGGATGTATGGGAACTCGGGACTTTTCTAGCTTACACTAGTGAAAAGCTCTTCCTATTCACCCTTCACAGAGAGCCCCTCCTTAAATAAATCACACAATAGTACATAGCACTAACTGCAGTTACACGTTTTAAGTTTCTCCAGATATGTAACAAGCCATGTGAATATGAAAATACTTATCAGAACAGAAGTCATATCTGGAGAACAGCCCATTGTGCACTGGCTGGCTCCGTTTTCTGGACTGATCCTTCAACAGCTCCTTTGATGACAAAAAACATAAAGCTATGTTACTTGCTATGAATACATGTCTTTCTGTTTCTTCCTCATATTCCATGTAATTTTGCAGTAGGAGTCAGGCAGGAGACAATATTGCTAATGAAAAAGCAGAATCATAGCAAGTAAACTACCCTCTCTTAAACTACATGCTGAAAAGGTTCATGAGGAGACCTTTTCCTCCTGTTTTTACTTACTTCATAATCAGTCTCTATTAAATCAAGTGATCTGCCCAAAGTCCCTGCTGAACAGTGCAGTCAGAACCATGAAAGAATCTCGTCTTCCTTGTTCCACCATGATCCCACAGCGATTACAAATCCAAAGACTACAGTTCTACTAGTTAACATTCATGCTTGAATATCATTTAAGCAAAATTGATGAGGCTTGAATATATTAATGACAAACCTAGTTATGTTAGAATTCTATCCCAGGAGTCTTCATAGGCTATAATCAAGCCATTAAAGAAAAATTCTTTACTTCAGAAATGAACTGTTCTCTTTTATTCAAAACACAAAAAACCCCACTTAACTTGTGAGAATTCAAGAAAGCAATTTTTAGGTGTCATTTTACCTTCATTATTGAGCACAGGGTTAAGTATTAGCTTTTTCATCAAATCTAAGATCTTAACTTTTATAAGGAACACACATAAAACACTGTAAAGAAATAATATTGTCATTTTTCTCAGTGATAAATTGCTTATTTAAAAACAGTTATTACAGTTTTAGTATTGAACAGAAAATGCATAAGATCCTTCAAAAAGAAGGAAATTTGCTGATGCAGAGAATTTGTGATTACATTTCTTAAATAGCATGGTCACTATTTTGCTATGTAAGACACTGTACGAGCAAATATCTGAGTGGTTAAGCTAGAGGGGCTTGCTCTTGAATATAAAAAATGAGCACAATTTTCCCTCACTGAAAGCCTGCTGGGAATGACATCTGTGCTACCACATGAATCCTCTGCTCATAGTTGCCTTATGCTCTTTTTCTCAGTGTTGATTACCAAAGAAATTGCTTTAGGTCAGAGAAGAATAAATATAACTTTTCTACAGCAGGATGACCAAAATATAACAAATAAATAATCCTTTTTTCTTTCTATTATCATTTCTCTTTTCATATATACTCCCGGGCACATACCAAGTTGGGTGGGAATGTTGGTCCCTATTAAGTCTTGGCTGCACTTGGGTTTTTAACATAAAATTTTCAGAGATGAGGCAAGTTATTAAGCAATTAAAAAAAAAAACAACACATGCTAAGATCAAAGAATCAAATGATAATGTAGTGAATGCAGTTTAATCCAGATGATGGCCAGTCCCTCGTGGTGTTTCCCAGGGCTCTGTACTGGGGACGGTCCTGTTTAATACCTTCATCAATGATCTGGTTGAGAGGATCGAGCGCTCCCTCAGTCAGTTCACAGATGACACCAAGTTGGGTGGGAATGTTGGTCTGCTAGAGGGTAGGAATGCTCTGCAGAGGAATCTGGATAGTCTGGATTGATGAGCCGAGGCCAACTGTATGAGATTGACCAGGGCAAAGTGACAGGTTTTGCACTCGAGTCACAACAAACCCATTCAGTGCTACAGGCTTGGGGCAGAGTGGTTGGAAAGCTGCCTGGCAGAAAAGAGCCTGGGCGTGCTGGTCAGCAGTGTGCCCAGATGGACAAGAAGGCCAATTGCATCCTGCCTTGGATCAGCAATAGTGTGGTCAGGAGTGATTATCCCCCCGGACTTAGCACTGGTGAGGCCACACCTTTGAATCGTGTTCAGTTTTGGGCCACCCACTACAGGAAAGATATTGAGGTGCTGTAGGGTGTCCAAAGAAGGGTAATGGAACTGGTGAAGAGTCCAGAGAGTAAGTTTTATGAGGAGCAGCTGAGAGGGCTAGGGTTGTTTAGCTTGGAGAAAAGGAGGTTCAGGGGAGACTTTATCTCTACCTGAAGGAGGTTGGGATGAGGTGAGTGTTGCTCTCTTCCCACAAGTAATAAGCAGTAAGAGGAAATGGCCTCAAGTTGCACCGGAGAGGTTTAGATTAGATATTAAGAAAAATTTCTTCTCTGAAAACATTATCAAGCATCAAAACAGGCTGCCCAGGGAAGGGGTTGAGTCATCATCCCTGGATGTAGAGATGTGTCACTTGGGGACATGGTTTAGTGGTGGACTTGGTTGTGTTGGGACTATGGTTAGACTCAGTAATCTTAAAGGTCTTTTCCAATACAAATGGTTCTACGAATCTTTAAAGGTACAGCCAAGGGTCAATATTTGGTTCATTCCTCTAATCAAAATATGCAGATCTGAACAAACTTGAGAGATTGTTCATAGTATTACCCAAATCACTAAAGGTAAATCAAGTCAGCATAAACTTTATCTGCCCTCCTAGAAAAAAAAAACAAAACAAACAAAACCAAACAAACAAAAAAACCCAAACAAAAACAAACTAAGCAGTTTTAGGCAGTAAGTGTAGGTTTTGGTTTAATGTTTTGGAATTGCAGCCACTCACTTCAAACATTCAGGTCTTTAAGCAGTTTGGCTTGGGTTGGATTGGGTTTTTTTTTTTCTAACGTTCAACGCTCTGGTATCTTTTAGTTCACCAGTTCTCTTTTTGCATTGTAGCTCTACTACAGTTTGCATAGATATTGCTTTGTTAGACTTACCCTCTCAGTGCCTTTAGTGCCAGATCTCTCATCTACAATGATCTGTTTAAGTGCATCCTGGTATGCCTGAGCACGAATGCTAGTTAGAACTTAGTCCATTAAATTATTCTGTAGAGGACTACTCCTGGCACTTCAGATCACTCCCTGCACTATGAATCATTTGTATCTTTCAAGACATACTTCACAAGACGGCCCAGTATGGCTACTGATACCAGCATCACTATCCATACCCTACTGCCAGAATAGCACAAAATGAGTGTAGCAGGATCTTACCTCTCACCTAAAATCAAGAGTCGATAGAGAGGGAGCCACATGGATGCACTCATAGACCCACCAAGCTCTTTGAAGCCTGCAGACAACATTCCCCTCTGCTTAGATCACAAGTCTGACTCTCTCAACAACAAAATGAGATTTTCATCTGGAAATTAGCAACCTGCCCAGACTTTGTTGTGACAAGGTCCCACCTACATCACTTGCCAGAACTGTGCATATGTGCCATCTCTCTGCTGCCACATGGTGGTGGGTGCTCTTCTCTCTAGCCCCATGTCCTTGTATCTGAGACATCAGCCAGAAGAGTCTGACCACATTGGTCCCTCTGTGCTCCCACAGGACTGTGTAGCACTGGCTACACAAGAAGGTGGTTTGAATTGTCCTAGAACAGTCCACCTGTGCCTTTGGGATGCATAAGGTAGAAGCCTGTAGTCTATGTCCATTACATCCCTTTGTATCTACTGTCATCTCCCATGTCCCAGTTTGATTTATGCATACCAATCAACCTATGCAAAGCCTATTTTTCAGGATAGTTTGGGCAGTAAGTGCAAAATTATCTTTCTGTGAAGGATTCCTTAGAGAGAAATGTGTGAGCTGCAGGTGTTCTTTTCACACTCTCACTGGTAACGCTGGTTCAGCTGTCCAAGACATGACTGTCACAGGCAGGCTCGCATTGCTTGACAGTACACTGTTTTTCAAGACTTCCTCAGGGACACTCCCCGCAGCCTGGCAATCCTAAAATAGAGTACCCATTGTCTTCCAGATGTTATCCAGCTCCTCTGCAGAGGAAGCTGCAAGAGCTCATCTAACAGTTTATCAGCTTGAGCTTGAAATTTTAGAAAGAACAGGAAGAAATCCTGAAAATTAATATTGCCAAAGATAAAAGCAGGTATTGGTTTAGGAGCTATAACAAAACGAACCTTTAGAGAAGATTTGGTGAGGACCTATTTTTTTCCCAAACATGGCCAACACTCCCCCTTCTTCCTACTCTTCTAAGATGCCAGACCATCTTTTGGCATTGCTAACCATGAGTGCAATCCGAAAAGGCTGGTGAAATACCAAAAACTAATCGTTGCTCAGACTCCCATTTTATTAGGAAAAAAAAAGAAAAAAAGACTCTGTTTACCTCAGTCATCTGGTTCTTGCAAAGATTCCACAAGGAAGCTGAGAGTTCAGTAGATTTATACAATTACAGAATATTCTGAGTTGGAGTACCTGTATTTCTGGATTGATAAGCTCTGTGACCATAAGAGGTTGGTTCAGCAGTTTCCATATCTGCTTTATCTGCATTCTAAACTGCAGATCCCTAAGTGCTCTGATACCAGTTTTTAACAGGGGAAGGTGTTCTACTTCACTGTTTTACATTGATAAAATTGCCAAAAGGTAACAACACACCCCCCTTTTCTGCTGTTCTACTGTTTGACAGCACCAAGGAAAACATTAAAGGATGAGTTCAACAGTTTTTTTTAATAGGTGAGATAGGAAATGGCTCGTCTCATATCTCCTGAAGTCCATTGTGAACTATTATATAATATAGTTAATTTCTGATGAAGATGCATTTGATTTACACAGCACAGATTTATCTGTAAATGTGTATTTCTAACAATGAAGAGAGAAGAGCAGCCCAGAATGAATGCCAGGTAGAGAGGGATGTTTAGTGGTTTTTTTTCTAAGTCCAAATACATTTGTGCATATATTACTTCAGCAGCCACTTTTTCTCGAACTGTCTACAGAACTGTTGTTCTTAAACTCTCCCTTATTCTCAATGCATGGAAAAGAAACATTATAAATTCCTTAGCATCAATCTTCTTGGTATATAAACCACACATTTTTTAAAGATCTTTCCAACTCTGTATCACTTTCTTTTTTCCCTGTTGTGATATTCTTCTGCAGCTCTTCGGGTATCTTTCAACAAAATCCTCTTTACTAAAATACTTGATTGCCTAAGGATAATAGTCTGTTTTACCACTCAGGAGATATCATGATGGTAGTACTGGGAAACCCCCCTCACTTTGTCTTTGCAGGGCAGGTCTGCCTGCTTGCTTTGTACCAGATGGCCATGCATAGAACCTAGCCCTGCAGTCTTACCCACTTGCTTTTGTCAAGTAAGCTGAGAATCTGTATCTCAAACTACCCAGTTTTTCCTCAGGTCCTGTTTTCTGAAAAAGCATGCATTTGCAGCTGAAAATGAAGATTCTATTCACTATAGGCTGCCTTTTGGCAATGCAGTAAGTGGCTTATAGTCAGTTTCAGCTAACAGTGACCTTCTGTAAATACTGAAATCAAACTATTTTTATTCTCAGAGACTAAGGTCAAAGACTTTTATTCTATTTAATTTTCCTTAGTGCCAGTGATGCATAGGCCACACATCTCCATGGCTGCCTTATGAGAAAAGGACTGCACCAATAAGTTCCTTTCAGACGTTTGTAACTGCAGACCTGATGGTCTGTTTAATACGGCCTGTATGCTCATCTTGCTGCATAGGATTTTCCGAGTATGTTATCTTCACTTCAACTTAACATTTTCCATTGTATGCTTTAATTTATCAGGTCCATCTCTTCCACAGCTGCCCTGAGTCTGGGACATGCTTTTCTACCATTCTTCCACCTTCAGGTATGCACACATTCTACAACTTTTGTTGGTAAGCCTTCATGTGACCAGTGGTAGCCTGAGGTAACTGTGTCTCCCAAAATGCACACTGAATGACTGTATGAACGAGAGCATGTATTGGCTTTTTTTATTCCTAAAGGAACCTGCTGGAAACCTGAGAATATTGCAAAAATAAAAAAAAATTAAAAAATATATATAAAAAATCACTGAACACCAAAACCAAAACCAAAGCACCACACCAGTATCACCCTTCTCCTCTTATTGGCATTTATCTAAGTCTTATGTGTCCATTAAAAAAAAAAAAACACATAAGGAATGAATAGGATCTCATTTCTAAAACAGTGACAATGCTTGTGTTCTACTTTAGGTAAACAGCAGGAGCAGCAGTCATAATCTCTCTGGAGGAAATTGTAAAATTCTAGGCTATTGTTTGAAGAAAAGAACTATATTTTTTTTTTTTAGAAAGGGTGAGAGAAAGCTAGCTTTTTTTTTTTTTTTCCACATACCTGCCTCATGAAGCTGTGGGAAAGAGTGAAGAATATTCTTGAGACTGGTCTGGTTTCCTGAATCTTAGTAGTTCAGGTAGATCTGATCAAGTCCCTGTTCAGACATGAAAGAATCTCACCCTGCAGTCTTCTCTTTGCACACACACATGACCTTCTTCCTCCCCCTTTTAGTCAGTGATAAAAAAATGGGAAATAGGTAAGCACCTGTTGCAATGCCAGGCATCTCTGCATGGGAAATTACAGTGTTATATTTTCTTTCTTCTCCACAGTGCATACCAGTAGGTGGGGTATAGCTGGAAAGCAAGCTCTTGAAGACAGTTATGAAGCAGGATATGCAGAGCTGACCAAAAAAAAAGGTGCTACAGCTGAAAGAGTTCTGTCTGTTTTTCAAGGTATCTTTGACAGCCCAGGGACTTTTCTGAATGCATCTGGGACAGTGACAGGAGAAGTAGCCTGCAATATGCACTTATGAAAGCACACATGCATGAACATAAACAGGCTATGTTTTTCTTCATACACACAATGAGTCTTATATTGTGCTGAGTCAGATGTACCTGCAGATTTTTGAAGATGCCAAAGAACCCTGCCAGATTTCTTCACCCACAGTGAAACTTGAGAATCAGCCGAGGTTAAAACAGTTGGCTCCAAAGATACATGAATATATGGTAACCACACTTCATTTGTCATTAAATAAGCAGAATGCATGTTTGTATCTGTCTATCTAGATATCTATTGCATACAGGCATGCACACACCATTTACACAGCTGTAAGCAATAGAAACCATATTAACTATGTTAGTGAATAACTTCTTCCTGGCAGTGGTAAAAGACAACCTGATCATTCTGCCTCCTCTCTTTCTGGCTGTGTTAACAACTCTAAGGCGTTTCTGAGACATCTCTGGACTCTAGGGGGGAAGGGAGGTTTACTGGAACATGGGAATTTATCTCTATCTTGTTGAGAGTATCTGATTAATCACAGTGGACCAAGTCATATCCATGAGGAACCACTGTTCTACAATGTATGTACATGTCAGCCAGATGTTTTTTTCAGCGTGTTAATTATATTGTCATTATTCTGTGCTGCCTAGGTAAAATGTAATAATACTGTTTTGATCCCTTGGCTTGTTATTTCAGAGTACAAATTCTCCATGGGTTACAATAAACCAAAAATTTGATGGCCTTCAGTGCCTGAGCTGAAATGGTAAAAGATAGAGTACATACACATTGTGGACACATTAGTAAATAAAATAGTATTTGCCACAAAAAGACTGGGTGGGTAAAATCACTATATCATTAGAGTTGATCCTAAAGCTCTAAGTGTGCTGCAGATACTCTTATCAAATATTCCAGACAAACAAACAAAAATCAAGTTGTACTCTGTTTCCTTTCATTTAGTTTTTCAAAAGACAGTCTCAGAGTCTGAAATTCACATTTCCAACATGAAACAAAACTAAATTCAGCAACAACCCCTACCACATGTTCAAGACCTTTCCTGAATGCTCCAGGTTAAAATAGCCTTGGGATTTAAATGTGTTATCCTGTCCTAATTAAAGTCAACAACTTTAGGCATCAAATGAAAAGAATCATGGCACAATTACTATTCTAAGATGGAGAAAAAGCAAAATGAAAAAATAAAACAAACAGAAAAAAACACAAACAAAAATAACCAACAAAAGCCATTTTGAATGAAAAACATTAAAATCACAATAGCCAACCAAGTTTTCCATCTGCCAAACATTGTTTCAAAATGAAATAAAACATGCTGAGTTCATCAAAGTAGAAAGTGCTTTACTGCTACAGCCTCATGATCACTGTGAATCTAATCACTGGAAAACCAAAGACGAATGCAATGAATCAGCTGGGAAAGGGATAACTGGTTTTCATTTCTTTTACTTCTTAAAGCATCTCAAACTGAACAAAGTATCACAGAACCCTGGCTGAGCCTAAGATTAGAAAGAAATGTGTATAATGCATAGTTTAGAGAGTCAGGCTCAGCTGTTAACAGCTAAGATAATTGCATATCAAGGAAAAAGATGATGAAGAAGAAATATGCAGTAGTAGGAAGTGCATAGTCAAGAAGGATGATTGCAAAGTTAGAATACACAGAGGATAAGCTGATTTGCTACAACTTTAAAACTGTTTTTTATGCATGCTGGATCTTTTATTAGGATAGATGCTAATGTTTGTTATATTTTTGTTCTCACCAGCATTACAGAGATCCTTGTTTACTAGAGGTTCTGCTGGTTTCACCCTTTTCAAAGGTTGGGGACAAAGCTCTCTTTCAGTAAAGTGACAGGAGGAAAGGAAAGGAAAGCAATAATTGCAAGTAAAAAAACTTCTCAAATATTGTTTTTAATACTATTGCATGAAGTTGCATAGTTCCATCTAGTGGTCAAAAATTACTTTACTCCATAAACGAAACAAATGTAGCACCTAAACCAGAGTCCTAACAGATCTGCAAATGTTATCATCCGTTTAAGCATTGAACCAATATTTCCATGCGTTCCAGACCCACTACAATTTGTTGTATAATATCCTAAGGCAGAGTCATATACAGTGAATGCTCCCTGTCTACAACTAATTCCAGTGAAAATAGATACAATTGCATCTCAAAACTGGACTCATCTAAAGAAAGTGAGCTATCATTGATTTTATTTTGAAGCTAACTCTGCTTCCTGAATATTTTCTTGTAGTAAATATCACTCTCTAATGGTATTCTGCAAAGTAGCAGCTGAGGGTAGCATCATAAACAGCACTTTACAGATATTGTGGATTATATCACAACTGACAGAGCAGAATTCCATTTTTCCTGCAATTGTGACATCTCTTTCACAGAAGTCTCCAGAACAGTATTTCAAGGAAGGCTGAGTCCTGCTACTAGAAAGACGCATGTTTTTATTGCCACCATGTGCCATATTTATGACTATTTAAAAGTCTTCTAGTATTTGTTGAAAATTGACTGGAAAGTTTTTAATAAAGCTCAAAAACACCCTTCTTATTAAGCTAGTAAGTAAATTAATCCCTAAGGGCATTGACAGTTTACAGAGTTAACAGGCTGCTGTTTTGGAAACAAAATCCCTGGTTGTTGTGATACGGCTGGATTTCTAGTAATGGCCTCAATCAAGGGTTAATGCATAAATCCCACCCCTTTGAGAGGGAACGTGAGCAGCCACAAAATTCTGAGGAACAATTATTTCTCTCTTTAGGGAAAGAATAGGAAAAAGCTTGGTATTTGTTTGTGTAAGTAGTGATATGCTTAACATGGGTGGGGTGAGAGCCATGTCTCTTTATCACAGAGTTGATACAATTGATGTCATCCCTGCTGCTCAAGGGAAGGCCCACATGTCCACCACAGAGGCAACGGTGCCTCAAAGGAACCCAAAGAGACTAGAGGGGCAAGGGACTAGAAAATGCTCTTAGATATGAAAGTGGACTACACACCAAAGCCTCCAGTAATAATTTTGCAAAGCAAAGGTTATGTTGCCTTACCACCTCAGTGACGCTGACCATTGCATAGACAGCAGGTCCTGCGCATTTTCTCAGTCCAAATCCCATTCGTTCTCTCTGGAAAATGAGATCACATTTTCTTCTGTAGTTCTGCAAATCCATGTATTACCCTAAAAATATTCTTGTCATCCATTCTATGTTGTGCATGCACATTGTCCAAGTAAAAAAGTCTGCCTTTTTTTTTAAAGGCTTACAAGAAATTTCATTGTAAGTACACACGATTCCTTTACAACATGCCATACCTCTTCAACCCGAAACCATTATTACATTGGCCAACTGAGTTACAACCAGTCAACAAGAGGTCAGTTCTCAAGCCTGGGCTAGGAGGCTACAATATATGGGAAGCACAAATGCGTTTCAAAGCTCCCCAGTTTACTTAACTTTCTCTGATATTTCAAAGCAAGTTTGACTGAAATTTTACTCAGTCATATTCAGAATAAAATTGTAGGCAACCTACCTGGGAAAAAAAATATATTGCAGTGCATCAAGAAATCCAAATATGTGTGAAAACCTGTCAGTTGCAGACAAACAATAGGAGGAATGCATATTTCAGGATGATAGAAGTTGGCACATGGGTAAGGAAAAGTCCTGAGCTCCTCCTGTATAGCTTTGTATTGCACTAACATACTCTCCCTATGTTTATGGGAACAGGGTTGATAGCAAGTGGGTCTTAAAGTTATAATTAGATGCAGGTACAAAAGAGGTCTCAAGATTAGAAATGAACTTCGATTAACTGAGCTGCAAGACAATATAGACAACAGCTCATCACTGTACATCTGTCAGACTTAGGATATAGTCCATATCTTGTTCATTCTCACAGTTTACATAGCTAAACCTTTTCTAACAAACCTGCCTCACAAAGTGAAACCCAATCCTGTACAAAAATTTGAGGTAAAGCAATAAGTCTACCCATCACAAGGCTTAGATCATGCTATTTGCCTCAATTATCATTAAAACTGTTGATATAACTAGAGTTAAATGCATGATACAATTAAAGGAATAAAAAATTACCTGCTTACTGAAGTTCTTTGAAATTTTATACAAACAAAGAAAATGGCAAGTACTCCTAGCTGCCATATAGTCAGCAGAAGCATCTGTGCAAGCCATCAAAGAGAAAAACAGAAAATGAAAGAATAGGCACAAAAGAACCCACATTATACACATTTCACTGCTATCTGTTACCAGAGTAAATAAAAATGGAATAAGGATCAGTTTGCAAGCAAGGTAAGTCCTTCAAATATCACAGCAGTCTAAACTACAAGACCTTTCCAAGCCAGAGTCTGCAGTCCTGATTTTGGCATAGCAGAAAAGTTAGAATTGCTAAGAGAATTGCAAATATTTCTGACTCTGAAATATTGCATGAGGTGGGAACTGGGAGGGAAGGATGAAGTTACTTAATATTTTAAGTTTTCTTTAGCCCTTCTTCCTCTGAGTATCTTCTGTAGTAGTTATTTATATCTTGAATGGGGTATTGAGAATAAAGGAAGAACTTTTTTTTTGAGTAGCCAGGGGATAGGCAGTGCTGTAGAAAGTGGGCAGAAGGCAAAATAGCAGTTTTTTCTTCTTAGGTCACTAGCTTGGAGGCCATACAGGGCATTTAAAAGACTGACATCAGCACCAGAGCTCTTTGGCATCAGGAACTCAAGAAGGTTATCTTTATCTAATTGCTCTCTAAGCATCACCAGAAGCAAGATAGCCTCTCATTACCTCCACTGTAGTTTTGCGGTTAAATACCACAGCTAAGACCTTTATTTGTCATTGTATCACTGTTTCCTCCTATCAGTCTGTAACATCTGTCTTCTTCTGATCTCTTCTTTCTCTCACTGTGCTTGTTATAGATGCATAAAATATTTGGGCTGTGAGGGATTCCTGCAAGCAATATATATTTCAGAATATATTAGGCGGGTATGGGTCACCATAGAATTACTTGGTCTTACTTTTTTTTTTCCAGAACTCCTATAAGACTTGATACCTGAAGGTTTCTTTACACATATACTTTTATGTAATCTGTTAATCATATTTTTCATTTTAAAAATGGAAAATAAGTTTTTGTAGTAGACAGGAAATGCTCGTAATTACCTCTTAAAAGTTGGAGTATTGAAAAGAAAACACAATCCTCGCATACTGTATTTTTTAAGAAACTGAGAATGTCAGAGTCTTTATTTATTTTTTAATACTTTTCCAGCAATGTAGTGTGTTTTGAATTGTCTTGTATATAGCTTCCTAAAACAGTAACAAAACCCCTCCATCAATGGCTTTTTTGGGATATTTTCATTGTAGATGTCACTGCAGTTTACAAAGATCTGAATGTATAAACAGTGTCAGGTGAATTGATAGTCTTGCTGCCCATGTGTTTTTGGGATCAAACCTTTTATTCTAATGCAAGAGCTTGAGGAAACAGATTCCTAAAACCACGAATATATTTTCACCTCATTTATTTACAATGTATGCATTGAGTGAGCTTTATGAACGCAAGAAATTAGTCTGTCCAAATAAGACCTGCAAGCCTCCTTTTCTTTTCCTGTAGTTGCTGCAGGTATTCTAAAGATAACTTAATACTGTGAGGTTTGGGAGTTTTGTCTTTATTAAAGTCATCTTCACTGACCCTTAGAAAGTTTGGGTTCATGTAATCGAAACACATTATAAGTAACGACTAGTTACAGTTAATGTTTATTACATTTACTTGTGGCAGTCACAAGGACTCGATGAATGACAACTGTCTGGTGAAACTGCCGTTATTTTATCTATTTTCTCTTCATTACACATCATTCCTTCCCTTAAATACTGTTTGCCTTTTTAAAATTCCTCTCACCTTTCTGTTTTGTCAGTGATTATCTCAGTAAGTCTTCAGAAGCATACCCTTATTCAGCTGCCCTTTAATGTCATAAAGTACATTTCTGTCACATAAATAAATAAATAACTATATGGTGGAATTTATTGTTGCAGACATCCTTGGCTTCCAGAGGGTCAGTAGGATTAAAAATAATAATAATTAAAATGAAAATTTTTATGTTAAAAAGATAAAGCTTATAAAACAAAAACATTTGGCGGGAATATTAAAATTCATGCCTCAGGGCATAAACAAACCTTTAACTGATGGGTTGCAGAAGGAAACTTTTTCCTCAGGGCAGATTTTATAATTGCTTACCACATGTCTTCTTCCAGCTTTCTTTAAAACATGTTATGGCACTGAGAGTCACTGCTAAAAACAGAATACTAGAGTGGATGGAGGGCTGGATTGTTTTTGCACGACATTTCTTGTATACCTCCCACATCATTTTAATGCTGTTTTCATTTAGAGTTACTCAGCCCCAGAATTTACTAAACAGATTCTAAGATGACCCTTTTCTCAGCTATCTTTTTTTCGATTTTATATTTTCTGTGTAGTTTATTCAAAGTTAACTTCAGCAGACTATTTGCAGTACTTACAGCTTCAGCTGTGTCTCTCACCTTACAGCCTCATTCAAACATTCTGTTTTCAGTCTACCAGAGTTCTGTTTTGCTTTGTCTGTCAGTATTCTGTCCTTTCTGGCTTGGTTTCTATCTTTTCATGTGGCTTTTCAAGTCTTACTGAAAGCTTTTCTCCTTCCTGAACAAGAATAGTTGGCATACTAGCACTGCTTTACTTAAAAAAAAAAACAACCAACCAACCAACCAAACAAACAAAACCAAGACAGTATAAATTACTGAAATTGGTATAGGATCCTGGTTTTTCTTCTAGAAGCTTGATTTTCATCATATGGTTATTTTTACAGTAACAAAGTCTTTTAATCCACACCAAATTGATAAAAAAATAATTTTTAGTTACTACAGATTAAGTCTATTAACACTGTAATCACAAGTTTCAAACATATTCTAAAAAACTGAGTCAGGTAAAAAAACTCTAAGGAAACAGCTTCTTAGGAATTCTGTGTTAAGATCTGCAGGGGAACAAAATAAGGGAATGTGGTCAAAATAAATCTCATATACTTACAGGTTGAACTGAATGGTCCAGTTCCGATAACAAAAACCTTTTATTCTTATGAATTTATATTTTAGTATACAAAATTGCCCTTGCCTCTAGAAAATGCAGCAGTGAGCAATGTAAATTGACCCACCCAAAAATAAACGATTTTTTTTTTCTTTTACGGATATTCATTTTACATACATTTTTTTCATCCAGATGTGAATCAGCTATTTAATTTATGAGTCATAAAGTCTTTAGCTTAAAAAAATAGAAGTTAAAACAGATGCAGATAAACTGACAGGTGCCAAACCTTGTATTAATTCTACAAGTATGATATACCAGTTACAGTTTTTAGGTTTCATAAGTAAAAATTTATTCCAGCATTTGTTTTAAGATATCATTTCAATTAATGAGTTTCAGTGTTTGTGTGACGATCCAGTTAGGAGGTGGCAAAACACAATGTGTTGTGATAAACATACTCTTTTTCTTTCCATTTCTGTTTAATCTACCAGTGATTCTTTCATATCAACCAGATCTTTACCAGGCTTCCTAGCGTTCCATATGATGTTCAAAAATGGATATTGTTCTGCAGTTAACCTGGCTTGCAAGTTTTCCTTTAAACATTATACCTGTAGAGTTTAGTACAGAAGTGTCCTCCAATATTTTGCTCTGTCTATGATTTGGTGCAAATTAATGTGCACAAAAATGAAAAGTGATGACGTTGAGAGTCTTTCTGTGATGATATTTAGTTGGGTGGATGCTATGAATAGTAAAATCCCCATACATACAATGACAAGAAGTGTGAAAGAGCCAGTCTGAGGATACCAGTAGTGAAGTAGTTTAAAGTTAAATTGAGTGAGAATGTTGGACTTACATTTTAAGAATTAATTCTCTATTCATCTCTAGCATTTGCATTTCTATTCCTTTCATTCAAAGTAATAGGAAATTATGATTAAATCTTAAAAAACTCAAATCAGAGGAGAATAAGTGTTGCTCTACTTCAGAAACTTAGCCAGATATTCTTTGCACTAAAATTTGTTTGTATGAAAAGTTGGTTTTTTGGTGCAGTAGTTTAAAAAAATCACCTCAGATCATATCAGGATTTTAAATTTTTGAATCTTTCTCTAAAATATTTTTTTATTCCTAACTTGTAGGCAAATCAGTGGAAAAGAGGTCTGAGATTCACAAAGTTACTTCAAGAAGAACAGCTATCACAGGACCTCAAGAGTTACTGCATGCAAAGGGAAGGTATTTGAGTTCAGGCTTTCACAAATACAGGGCACTCAGAAGAAGTTGATGTTCTCAGTCTCTTTTTATGACACTATGCCAATAATTAGAACGTCCCTAGAGTCTTCACCTCTTAATGCCCTAATCATGAAATCACACATGAGCCTCTAACATGTTTTCTTTATCAAGCTCACTCACTCTCAGACAGAAACTCCAATAAATATTGTTAGTGCAGAGGTGGGACCCACAGACCCAGCGGTGCTGAACTCACGGCTCTGGACAGCAACTACAGGGCAAGGCTCAGAGCTGCGTTGGCACCTTTTCTTGGCTCAGAGCAGAAATAGAGCAGGAGACTGCAGAAATATCTTGTCTTGCTCCTATTCTCGATGCAAACCTTTATTGAAAATAGGACAGGTTTGCCCTCAAGATCTGTCCCAAATATTTTTATTTGTTTTTGTCCATTCACAACCCCTTTATGAGTCAAGACCTTCTTCGACACGTGCATATGACAACTATTTGAAAGCTTCCTCCTGTGTACATAATGGTGCTTGTCCCACACCTCTCAGATTCCTTCCACTTAAATTTTTCCACCCATAGGGTGGCAAAAAGGGTTGTCTTTGTTCTGTCAGATTCTCACTCAGCTTAGTTTCACCCTGTCAGCCATCCTGTTGAATTTGAGGAGAAAACTCATGTTTTTAGAGTCGAACCCCAAGAGAAACCCCCCTCTAAGAATTCTTTTATTCTTCTACTTTAACTGTTATCCACAACCAAAAATTAATGTTCCCCAAATTAAATGTAATTCTTCTAATTACTCCATTTACTAATATATCAACATTTCGGTTGTAACTCTGCCTTTTGAGTCAATAATCTGAATGCTTGAGCAGTTTACTATATGTTGCTTTCCTATAGTTCACAGTTAGGGAAATTAATTTAATTTTGTCCAGACTCAAAGCAAATGTTTGACTAAATGCAATTAGTTTACTGTTACATGAACAAACCTAGCACAGGATTTCATTACATTTACAGAAATTTAATCTAATGCATCAGGTTGGTTTCTTTCTAGTATTTAATGGACCTTACCAGGATCTGTATAAGTAAATCACTCAAAATACTAAAGCAATTTCTTCTACACTCCTCTTTGAAGAAGCAACCTGTATGGCTAATCAACAGCTACATACTGTTTGTACAATATGAAGGAAATCTTTCTTCGTTCTTTTTTTTTTTTTTTCCTTTTTCCGTATTCTAGATGATAATCAAGACTGGCTGCTGTGTAACAATAATAACATGCTTTGGGAAAATAGCTGCATAATGGGCACATTAAGACAGGATTTGCTACATTGACTTTCTAATTCAGTGTTCTGACTCCAACAGTGGCCAGTACTGAATACAGCAAAAGAAGATAAGAGATTTATTATACTGGATAAGCACATGACAACTTATTCAGAATTTCTTTAAAAATATTTGATTTACTGTCTTGTATCACAAGGAATTCTTTCCGGTCTATCCACCAAGTATAACTGTGCTTAAATTTACCACACAAACACATGTATTTACCTCTTCTCCCAGAGTAAGGTTGTAGTTTTACTAGTATCTCATGGCAATGAATTCATAACTCTAATATTTTATTGAGAAGACATTGTTTCTGCAGCTACATAAAAATAGAAGGCTTTTTTGTCGCCTGTGCCACTGACTAAATATGCATCCAAATTTGAATTGTCTGCAGTATCCACTAATAAGAAGCCATGGCTACCCTATGTTCTTTTACAGGTCCCACTTCAACATCTTTCCTTTGAGCCCTTTTGATGTTTGTAAGTAATTTTCCTTCTGCCTTAGAGGTGTGACTCTCTGTATTAGTATCTCGTGCTATAGTCTTTAAACTACAGTGTTTTGACTCAAGCAACTTTTTGAACTCCAACAGTAAGGACTTTTTTAATGTTAGAATTTCTTTCTATCTGTCTGCTCTGACTTTGTAACCTCATTTAAGTAGGAAAAATGCCTCAGTCCTGTACAAATCCCTCTTCAGACTTTTTCAGATTTACATAATAAATTTTCATTACGATAAATGAAAACTCAAGACTCAGTTTTTGTTTCTATAATGAATTGCTATAATAGTCAGAAGCAGAAATAGAATATTTTGCAGCTTTAGTAAAATATTTTGTCTCAAAGTTTTTTAAAATGAAAATGCAATAAAAGAACCTATTTTTAACAGGGAATTTTTGGAATTTATTTTTTTTTAATCAGGTTTCAAACTATTGCCTAGAAGGCAATTCCTTCAATCAGGATATGTTACAAGACTTTCATTTTTATATAAACTGCAAAATCATACATTTGTAAAGCAAATAAGCATTGTCTAGACTTGAATCTTATTTAGAAGATATTAATAGAAAATTTAACAATGCCATGTACAACTTCTGTCAGCAATTCTTCACTTTCACAAGAAAGCTGAACGTTATGTTTCCAGCACTCAGCAATTTGGCTTTCACTCAGAGGTGCATTGCCTGTGTTGTCACAGGAATAACATAATGACTCCATTTATCAAACCTTTACCTGGTCTTGTTAGCAGTCTATTGTATTTTAGAAGTAAAATAAATTCAGATGTCATTTCTGTTTCCTAGATTATTTCATCTAGCAAAAAAAAGATTGATTACAAAAAGAAATTATTCTCAATGAAGTGAGCTACTGCAAACCATTTATGACCTAATAATTACTGAGAAGTTTTTTCCATTTTGTAGCTTTTTTCTCCTGGATTTTTCTCTGGATTAGGCGCCATTTGTTTTCTCCAAGGCAACTTAAACTCAGAAAAAACCTATCATGAGTTCTGACTAAAGTGACCAATATATGAAAGTGTGTTTAGTTGATGTAGTTCAAATTTATGAACATAGACTACCCAGAATTAACAACAGCAAAAGAATTATTGCTTACCTGAGAAATATTTTTGCAGCCACTCCGATACGTAGGTAGTGCTATTCTAAATTTATTCTGATTTCTTCTTCCTTTTGGATTATTTCAAGGCACTTTTACGTTCTCAGTGAAGCTTTGTTCTGCAAGCAGTTATTAGATGCAAAGGGAAAGAATTATATCTTTTGAAAACTTTTTGATGTAAGTAAACAGGAAACTGAGGGAAGAAAATGGATAATCTTAAAGTGTCCTGGATAAGAAAAAGGAAAAAAAAATAAAAATTATTCTAAGATATTTGGTACATGTGCACGCACACAATTATCAGTGTACGTATACAGTCACACATATACACAGGCACAAATATATGCAGATGTCACCAGAGAATAACAGAAAAGTTATGCAGTTTCATGGACTTTTCATCTTTGCCACTTTCAGATGTCTTTATCACTACCTCAATTGCAATAAAGTTACTATATTTTGGTTTATATTATATCACTTTAACAGGATTTTTAGTGCTTTAGAAGATGTTCATAGAGAATTATATTTTATTTACACAGGGGAAAAATGATGATAAGATATAGACTTTTATTTTCAGTGCTTTTTCCTGAGGAAAAAGCATCTTGGTTCAAAACTGTGATTGGTTTCATTCCTAAGTAAAATCACAAAATTGCCACTATAATAGTAACAACACAATCTTTACTGGCTATTTTAGAGTAAAAAAACCTAAGGAATGTTGACACAACAACAGTTAAACCAGCTGCAGATCTGAGTATCCTCAAAAGCCTACAAGAAAGGAAAAGGAGAGTGTGTATGATAAATGTCCTGAGTTATGAGTCATGTGAGTTTTGATAACTGCATGGATACTAGTTATCATGCACCGCAGCTATATAGAAAACATTGAAGACACATGATTAAAAACAGCCTTAATCAGAAATACTCATCAATTATGGCTATATGTATGCTTCTGGTCTGATTACTAAAATAAGGAATGACAGATTAACACCAATGTTGTCCATGAACCAGAAATAAATACAAAACCAGTGCTGATGAAATGATGGGTGACATGAAGGTTTGTAGAGAGGCAACTGGAGTTGCCAAGGAGGCCACATTGGCCCCAGTCAGGCGCACGGAGGAGAGGGAAGATGAAGCTCCTCTCTGCCAAACCATGATGATCCATCCTACCACTGAGCCTCCGTGGAGGAGGTAGAATATTTACCAAGTGAAAAAGTTGTAGAAACTGATCTTATATGTGGGCGCAGATAATGGCAGGTGAGCAAACATATTCTTTTTCTTCAGAAATAGAAGTAAGTTTTACTTGAAAAATTAAACTTTTCAATGTTAGATTACTTGGAATAGGAAGTTCAACTAGAGACTCTTACAACTAGCTTCAGCCTAAGTGCTGCACATACAGAAAAAATTAACTTACAAGAAGTAAAATTACGATGACAGGGATCTCTACCCTTTTACCTGCCAAGTGCAGGGTCTCATCCTGAATTCTCTTGTATCTAAGTGTTTGAAAAACTGTACAGAAGAGCAATTAACTTTAGCAAAATTACTGTACATTAATCCTTTTTGACATTAGGAAATAAAACACTTTAATGAATTGACACTGAAATTACATTTAATTGAAACTAGAAGATATTGCACCTCCTTGAAAAAGATTTTCACTTTTATTTTAGCAGACATCTTTCATTCTAGTTGTCAGATCCTTCTTCAGCCCACTTTTTCTCTGTGTAAATATGAAAGCAGTAAATACAAGTAGTTACTAAAAATTTTCTCTATATGACCACCACAACAATCCATGATAACAGCACATTTTCCTGGAAAACAGATCTAAATTGATCCATATTGCTGATTTTAAATAGCAGTCATTCAATTAAATAGTCTTATTCACGTCAAAGATTACTTTCGTGGGAATGTAGTTCTGGCAAATATATACTTTTATGTTTTATACGCTTGATACCAGTAACATCCTCTAAAATTCAGACCCACTTAAAATCAAACAGGATTTTATGGTCATGAAATGGAAAAAATAGCAGCGTGAAAGGTAATGAAAATTACAAAAAGCTAATGCAGTGAATCTTGATCCTTTCATGCCAATTAACTGAAACAAATTCCGAGGAAAACTGGTTCCCTCTTGTTGAAATGTAACAAATTCATTAACAAACTCCTTATTTTACAGGAAAAGCAGTAAGATCAGTGGGATTATATGTTATTTAATTATGTAAATTAATAGGCAAGGTTAATAAATACACAGAAATATAACAGAAATATAACTGAAATATAGAACTAAGATCAGAAAGCCATTTTTCAAAATCCCATATTACACTGTTAAATCAAAAATCTATTCACAGCTAAGGAGTGCAGACTTCAAACCAATATATCTAACTACTGATGTTTATGTGCAACATCAATGTGATTTAGACACCCAAATCCAACGACCATTCTGAATACACCAGCCTGAATTACAAGCTTTTGGAGCAAGATAAGCCCTGAAATAATGTAATGCAGCCACATTGACAACATCTAGAATTTTACTCTATATAAAGCATGCCATACATCTGAGCTGAAAGAGAACCAGAGCAGCCACCTGTAAATAATATCCAGGCATGGTACAAGGTGCTTAAGATACTATATTACAAATAAACTAATGAAAACACCTTCCATTGCCATCATGTCTAACTCCTTGTTTCCTTAGGCAATCTGTATCTTACAGCCCAGTCCCTTTCAAAAGGGATCTCTTACCAAAGGGGTTAGGTGACACAGACAAAATGGACTTAAATGAAAACCTACTTCAAAAACTCATTCTTCTTATGGCTACCAGCTCCCTACTATTCTAATTTTCGCTATATTTGTTTTCATTGTCCTTGATCTTTAGTCTCATGTGCACTTGCTCTTTGACTGGGACAATTTCTCTGTGGCATTTGACCAGCATTGTTTTTCCTTTTGATAAATTTCTAGCAAGCAATTATATGATCTATGAGCTGGACAGAAAAAGACAGACTCTTTCAACACTCTGGTAAAATGACCTCCCTACTTTTCTGATTACTCCAGCAGCTGCTGTCTAGACTTCATCTAGATGACTAGAACTGAACAAAGAATTCAGGTCAAGGGCATAACAGGGACTTCTGTTTTATAAGGGTTTCAGTATTTCAGCAATTAAGTGGAGCACTTTATTTCTGTTTCCACAAGTCCTTGAAATTTATTGGGTTAAAAAAGGCAAAGCTAAGTGTAGCAGCAGCACTTGTGGTGGAATCATGGTCACAAAACAGAAAAGAATCAAGATACGAGATTGGCAGTGCACCTTTGTCAAGATTGTTTTCACAGATGAAAGGACAGTGTTAACATAACTCACAAGCCACCATAGTACAGCCAGCGGCTGCCCCAAAAGATTTCCCAGTTTACCACCACTTTGCTGAGTTCTTGCTTCTTGTACACGTATGGTACCAAAGATTAAATGGTAACAGCCCCAGAGCTGCTTTGGTGTCTCATGTTTTCACTAAAACAAAAAAACAAACAAGCTTTGAATCTACCAAGTCTGAAAGATTGCCATTCTGAATGGGATCAAAGGACTTATTTTAGGTTCAGATACTGCAGCACTTGCCTGATGCCTAAAACAATGCCTTAAAGATCTGTCCCCAGCTCACAAAAAATTCTGGAAGCTTTGCACAGTATAGAGCCACAGACCCTGAACCATCTGACTGAAGCAAAGTAAATTACCATACTGTGTGGCATCATACATTAGAGTCAGAAAATAACTGTTCCATAATTTTTGCCAAAGTTCTTGGCTCACAGGGACACATGGAGTTCTACTATTTTTTGGAGTGGTGAGACTGCTGATGCCACAGAAAAAGAAAAAATACTGAGATACCAATATTTTTTCTCTGTATCTACTGCAACCTTTAAGCTCACATTAATTAGTTCTCACTACAAACTTGGACAGTTTTCTACCTATAAAGCTAATCAAGGTTGACTCCAAGAAGCTGATTAACCCAAGCAGTTAAAAGTGACTCTATGCAGCTGAGCATTCCAAGTAGCTAATAAGAAAAAATTTCATTCCCATTTAGTTGTGATGCATGGAAATTATGAGAATATCTGACATCTTCTTGCAGAACTTTCTCTCAAACCACTGAGAAAAAGAAAGGAAAGAAGAAACTGAAATAAGGTATCAATTCCTCTTCACTCCTCCAGGACATATAACAAAACAAAAAAATAGCTGCCCAACCTGATCTCTCTTACTTATTTTATGTACTATATAGTATTACCTCTGAAAATTAAATCATTTCTCCTGGGATATTTTTTAATATAATACAAAGGATTGGTTTTAGTACTCTCACCTTGAACCCAAAATCTTTCCTTTAGCCCATTCATGTGCCTTACTGTAAAACTCAAAACATTATCTCAGAATGAAAATGGATTTGCTGAGTACCATACAAAACCCACCTAAGTACAGTAGGTTGGAAAAGCTTGTCTCTCAGGCTTATCTCCAATAAGCCAATGAAAAGAAAAAGAAACCTTCTTCATTGTGGGATATCTTCATGTATTAAAGGCACAACAATAATTTAAAAATTTTATAGTCTCGAAATTTTGAATTCTGTCCTATTTCAAAACTCTTATTTATGGCAAAATAGTCATATTTAATACTATGCAGTAATCCCAGAAAAGTGATGTATAAGGAATTAAAAATTGGTTTATTTTTAATTTCACTATTCATTTATGTGTTACCACTAGTTTTTTTAATATTATATTTCTCTTCTCTGGAAGGATTTCAGTATCTTCAGAGATATGAAAACATTCTTACTGTTGATAAATCTGGCAGAAAGACACATAAAATATATCTGAGAAAAAGTATGAAGTATGATTGGGGAAGTCACCAAGCAATCACTGTTTAATGCTAAGACATAATAATATCTTCCATACAATTAGTGAGCCTATATGAGAAAAATATCTATGCTAAATCATAATATGCTTCAGAGAAGAAATTCCAATACAAAATGTAATTTTAATTTTAACCATCAGCTGATGAAGATAAATAACACCAAATGCATGCCATCCTTACTGGAGGCATTGAAAACAGAGATAGTTTTATTGCACCATCTTTTCCAGAGGTGAGCTACTGCAATCAATAAGAGATATTGCTGACCTTGCAGTGTCTATAACATTCAATAAATATCTAGTGCAATCTACTAGCAGTTTATTAAAATGTCTCTATAACAACACTCTATTGTCTTGCAAAATGAACACATCTGATATGACCACCTGCTCACTGCTTCCAAATTTACAAAAGAGAATCCTAAGATAGCTAGTTGAACAATTGCATGCCTGTAGTGTCGGTAAATTAGCATAGAAATGGTGCCAGTGTAATTAGTTCATTTAAGGTCTTTAAAAAAAGCAATAGCAATATCAGTATACTCTCGGATGTTGCTACAGTAAAACCAAAGTAAAAGCAGTTTATTGTTAATCACTTCTGTAAACACATAAGGAGGGCCTACACACACGAACACAGAAGATGCAGGGGGTTTATATTTTTAATCACAGCAAAATAAGCAAGTAGAATCTGTCAGATTAAAAACTATTTTTGGATCCCTTTTTTTTTCATTTAATACCTTCCTTCCAGAAAATTCATTGGAACAAAATTTCAAAGGGAAAAAAGAGGAAAAAAAGAAAATGAAAAACCAAACCAAAACACACAGACACACTAAGAAAACACACAAGTGAGAGAGTTCTTCAAGTTAAAAAGCAGTGTATGTCCTGGCACATGTGTAGTTAAATAAGAAGGTCTTAAATATTACAAGCAATATTTATGCCCTTATTTGCAGGATTCTGCATTCTAGCTTTACAAGAACACATTCAGATATGTTTACATAAGGTACCTGACTTCAGAGGAAAATTTTTCAATATTTCTTACAGCAGCAAGGAAGCATGTGTTAACGAGAAAGAATAAATTGTTTATAGGCTGCAGAAACATTCTGACTGCAAAATATATATTAGTATTAATAACAATAATAATAATGGCCAATAGATCAGCTGTGTTCAGTGCAATCAAAGTGAGATTTTTCTTCTGTTTTACCATTGTGCAGAAGAATCAACTATCTATTCCATCACTATTACCAGCTTTGACTTTTTAGTTTGTTTTTATTTAGCTATTTTTCAGTAATCCATAATTCTGAACATATTCCTTGCAAAGACAATAAGGATATAACTTAACTACCACTCAATTAATTTTTGATCATTCTATAGTGGTGGTTTAATTCAATGTGCAATTATTCATATGATAATTTAAGCAACAAGAATGTTAACACTTGTGAATCTCTCAGAAGAAACATGTCAGTTCTCTTATTGCTGTAAATAGTCACTACAACAACAGATATCTCAATGTAACTTGAATTTCAGAAGAACTTGGATTTTAAGAACAACAAATGCACATAGGCAGTGCTCATCTTTCTTAGAACAGATAAAGCCCAAAATATTTTGGTAGAGCGGGGCCTGTTTGCTTGAGTTACAAACACATTTATGTTCTTTCAACTTAATGTTACTTCTTTGCTTGCACTTGGCAGTGCCTCCCTCATTATATATTATTCCTTGAATCTGTTGCAGAAAACATACACAGAAAGCCAGACTACTCATCCAAATATGCTCTTAAACACACCACTAATACAAATCAGTGTTCTTTATTTTCTTTAGAGACTGCCACTAACATTTTGCTTTTGACATGTCCCTATTCCCTTCACCGCTGCTTTACAGTCTATGTTACATTTCCAGTCTGCTGGTAAATCTGCATCATTCTTACCAACATTTCCCTCTGCCTTTTTGTGTTATCAAAAATTCTTAACATACATGTTTCTGTAATTATGTGGTTAAATAAGACTATGAGAGCCATCTTTATTTTTCTTCTTTTTTGGGGGGGGGGATTTTTTTTT
>VXAY01002648.1:908140-1119424 GCA_013399855.1 Oxyruncus cristatus
AATAGGAGTTGGGGGGCCTTTTTTTTTTTTTTTTTTTTTTGGGGGGGGGATTTTTTTTTTTTTTTTTGTTGGTTTGTTTGGGTTTTTTTGTTTGGTGTGGAGATAGTTGGATTTTGAGGGTTTCAGTTAGTTGGGAGTAGATTGGTACTTGGAATTGACAGTACTAGTTCAACAGTAAGGTACTATTTTTTAATTATATTAAATTTTCCCGTACTGTATAGCTATGTATGGAAGTGTCATCCTTCTACCATAAATTTAAGAATTGTACTGTTGTAATTCCACTGACTCCAGTGAGCTATTCTTGTTCACACAATCAAGATGGGTATTTTTCAAGTCACTAGACTTTTTAATTATACGGTTGGGCTGAGATCCGTGACTTGTTGACATTGTTCACTTCTTCTATAGGGTCTGGCTCACTGACTAAAATACAATACAGATAACAAAAGCAATCTAGATTACTTACTGTCATCATGTTAGATAAGCCTTTTAGCAGTTTTAATTCTCAGTGAATATAATGTTCAAATGAAGCCAGAAAGCTTTTTGAGTCTTATTTACTTCTGTTGGCCTTTTCTTTATGAGTGAAACAAATCATTAATAATGATTTCTCAGAACAAGATTTTACATCAAGAGCTTTGGTACAATTGTTCAATTACTGCCCAAGTAAACAGAAAGAAATGTGTATATTCTTACTAATGGATCATATATTATTTTCCTTTGTCTGTGATGAGACAGCTTAACTCCCAAAGAGTAACAATAAAAATATTAATTTGCCTGAATATTTCCATATCTCCTTCATTTAACAAAAAAAAGAAATCTGTTTCAAAATCTTTGTTTCCCAAGTGGAAAACTTCTTCTTGAAAATTTGTACCTTCCCGGAAGTTGTATTCCTAAAACAAAAAATGTAAATTCAGCACAGAAACAGGTAGCTTCCCTATTATTCAAGAGCTGCCCCAGGGAAGATGCAACTAATGAATAGGTGCATAATAGCTACAAAGCCTGAAAGAAGGAAGTAACAGGCTAACAACTATCCACAGGGTGGACAGAAAGCTGACCATGTACCAGTTATTACTGTGACAGCAGGTGACAAAACCAAGAAGGACAAACACAAGAAATATATTGGCTTTCGGCCACAAAGACTCTGTTTCTCCAGAGTCTCTGTTTTCGTCTTTTCTTTCAGAGATTTTAAAATTGGTGTCAATTATTTTGAGGCAAGTTTCTAAATATAATAGTTCAAATCAAAAATTTAAAACATTTAATTCTATCTTCTTTTCATTTCTCATTTTCTGGATGAAATAATTCTTTTCAGCCCTCAGGTTACAAACTAAAAGATCATAAATGGCATCCATCCTTCTTCTATCAGCTTTTACCAACAAATAGTATAATTCTAATTTTATTGAAACCTGCCCCACCAGATGCCTTTCATGTTTGCTTCTAATCTAATATCGCAGCAGGAGGCAGAGGTAAAAATCTTTGTGTCATCGCTATATCAAGAACTATAAAGCCAATATGTTCACACTAAGAAATACTGTAACAACAATAAATGAATGCATATTATTTTTCAAAGAACCTAAGTAGTAATTTCCATTGTCTCCTGATTAGTTCAGGCAAATAAAAGAACATGTTTGTCCTTTGAATAGTATGGTTTTATTACATAAATTATGTAAAGCTATATTTGAATTATCAGTTATTTGGATTTATATTTTAATTTATATTTATTAAATATGTATTCATAAATATTGACTGATGCTAGGAGGCTAGATTTACAGAAAAAGAAAGAAAATGCCAAATCTCGCACAAGCAAGTGATAGGAAAATACAGACATTCCTATTTCAGCTGACCTTTAGATCAAGGACTTTCTTCTTTTGCCCTAGAGCATCTGTCAACAGGCACTGTCACAAAACACCATCACTAACCCCAGCTTTCAATTCTTCTCCCTTACTGTGTCCTACAGTTCAGGTTACACCCACCATTCCAAGCCATAAAAAACCTCCTGGATTTTGCCTGCAGGGCACTTACTGTAGCTCTAACTTTCTTTTCTCTTCAGTACTTAAAAAGCCAGATGGTAAGGGTAACACTCCCTTTCTCTGATATAGTTTTCTTGGATAAAAATAATTGTCAGTCTACATGGTTTTTAGCAGTAAATAATGAATTTATTCAGTGCTACAGACAAACCAGACTCAGTTTTAGACAGAATCAACAATTTCAAAGTCTGCTTAGTTTTAAAATACTTACGATTCTGCTTGTCAGCAAAGAACTACAGATTGTCAACCTCCCATTTCAAATGAAAAACGCCCCTGACATTCTTGAATAGTGTTAATGAAAGTTGGGGGTTTTCCTTCTTGTCCTTTTTGTTGTTCTTGCTCGCTTATTTTGTGGTTAATACTTTCTTAGAAGCTGACTTTAAAGTTCATCCTAGTATTCATTAAGGATATACAATGACAACCTCAAGTACATTGTCATCACTCACACTGGTGGGACTTTCGCCTAGCAATTTAATCTTGTCCTGACCAACCACAGGCAGCTTCATACAATTAGTGAATAAAATAATAACTTTTAGATTACTTTTGTATCAAATTGCTTTATAAGCAAGGGCACAATTTCCTGAGGAGTCAGCTTTGAGTTTTGCTCACATAGGAACATAAAAACCCGAATAACAAAATAAAGATGTAGATTCAGAGAAAGACTTGTCACAAAAAAGTCACAAGTTTTTTTACCATGTGTGGAGTGGGACTTAAAACAGATATGATACAGGATTCCATATGACAAAATTTAAGTGTGACACTTGGACCCAAAGACTGTGAGGGATGTTATAACAGCCCTGACCTATAAGCACAGCAGTATTATGAGATTTCGGGCAGTAATTATGCTGAATGACTGAATGTTTTCACTTTGCTATGTAGCTTTTATCCAGTGATGTATGTTTTCCTTATCATTAGGCAACTTTCTGTCAAATCACTCACCTGTTATACAAATTAATTGCTCTGCCGTTCTGAGGTATATTTATATGAATAAAGAAAACTGTTGAATTTATTGGTAGTCTGAAAGCATAGGCACCCAAAGTGAAATAGATGTGCAGCTGGGGAACAACAACAACAACAAAAAAACCCCTACACATAAATTAAGCACATCACACAACTGCCTGTACAGTCCCCTGTATATCTCCCTAATATTATTTAAATAAATTTTTAAAAAATATATAAATACTTAGAAATTTATTTGTCCTTATTTTGTTCTAATTGCAGCAAACTGGACAGCTGATATGCAGAGAAATGAAGAAAACTTGTGAAGCTGGATAAACTGGTGAAATTTGCAGGCTGGCTGAGCAGTTACACATCACTTTTTCTTTGGGGCAAGGGCTCTGGCAATCTGCATCTCATAACTGATGAAAAAGTAGCCCTATTTTGTGGTGTTATAGCCTATGCATGATAAGTTAGTTTACTACTGCTACTGTATGAGGGTGTGTTGTGATGTACTAAATCTAAGTCCTTTGCTTAGAAAAGGTAATTTTAAGCTGTGACTGCGGACCAGTCACTCCAATTGGAGCCTGCTAACTCTCCATCTGAGCTGCTATAGTCACTGAGGGCCCTGGGAAGCATCTTTCCATTGCCATGGGAATGGCAAGACGCGTTTGCTGCACATCTCTGGCTGCTGAAGGTCGAGGGGGTGGTTAACCCAAGGTCTGTAGGACCAAAAGCTAATCACAGTAGTTCCTAGGGTCTTCATGTTATGGTAGATAAAGACTTTAGGGAAACCACTGAAGAACAGGGCAACGATGTAGCTTATCCTCTTGTGCTTTGATTACTTCTTGCTATCTGCTTGGAGCCCAAAGGTGGATTTTTAGCAGAACTGTTTCTCCCTGTAGCTTTGATTAAGGGAGGTACTCTGAACATTGTTAATGAAATAGTTCACTGATAAGGCTAACACAGGCATGGGGCTTAAGGAAGATTTTTTTTTTAAGGTCTAGCCCATAGGAGTGTGAAAGCACAGCATCAGTATAGAGAGCATCGGAATAAGATGCTGCGGGAGAACTTTTCAGTCAGTGTGTGAAGACTGTTCGTCCCTTGCCCTAATTTACTTGGTTTTAAAGTGTTACAATATGTAATAGTTATTGCAAATGCTTCCTAAATGGAGGTTTAAGATGAATAAGAAGTGGAGCTGAGAAAGGGCTCTCCCCCTTCAGGAAATCGAAAGCAGCTACATTGCACAGCATCCAGGATTTGGCTTGGCTTCCATCTTAGTGTTTGTCTCATTTTTAATGTGAAGAAGAGCTGAGGAAACATGGCCTTGTGCAAAACAACAAAGTAAATGAAGAATAATAATAGGATTTTTTGTAAGTGTAGTTCACTTCACTGTTATCATTTGTTAAACCCTGTGGGGTAGTTTGTTCTGCATGTCTCACATTCTGCTCGGTGCCATGATTTAACCCCAGCTGGCAACCAACCACCTCACTTGCTCCCCTGGTGGGAAAGGGTACAGAACTGGGAAAGTGAGAAAACTCATGGGTTGAGATATAGACAGTTAATAGGTAAATCAAAAACCTCGCATAGAAGCAAAACAAAACAAGGAATTTATTTCCACTTTGCATCAGGAGGTAAATTGTTATTTATAACACAGGAATTGTTATTTATGAATTTTTAAAAAATCTAGATTTAATTTTTAAGAAATCCAAACAGTCATTAAGAACACATCTATAGTTATGTCCTTCTGTGATGTAATATGAATACGGTTTTGTAAGCAGAGCTACACTTTAAACAAAGATATGATAAGAAGGTTCAGAAAAATCTTACTCTTCTTTTCTTTTAGATACATGTTAAAATTCCAATCCCAGCTATTCAGAGAATATCCACTGAGTGTGTAAAACAAGACAAATGACTTCTTGTTTTGTAAATTTTTTATAAGTATTATAAACAGTCACAACACTTAGAATTACTTCTAGAGTATCTTAAAGAATCTCAATTGCCTATGTTATGAAACTGCATTCAGGCAGAATGTCCAGACATTACTGTCTATCTCATTTTTTAACAATTAAAACGTTATGCAACAAAACTTTTTTGTTTTTCATTCAAAGAATTTTTAAGAATACCCAAATGATGCAAGATTAGACCTGATCAGGAAATTTCCAAAGCAAAATAACAATTCTTGAAAATGTAAACTCTTCAGAAGAAAAGATTGCAAAAAAAAATCTTGTGCCAGAAAAAACACCCCCTGACTCCTAGACAGTCTTGTCCAAACCAAGATGAGACACTATAATATGATATTAATGCTCAGTGTACTTTCAGATCATAAGACTGAAATTGGTAGCCTAAATGAAAGATGAGACCGTAGACTTCTGTGAAGCATGTCTGGATCAATAACTCCTGTTAAAGGGCTTGCATTTTGCATAGAAGAATGACAGGTTAACTCAGCCACACAGGGGAATTAGACTAGGCCTCTGTTTAAAGCACATAGACTGACCAGAAACTGGGGCTCCTCCAAGAATTTTTCCCATAGGGTGCGTTAGAAAAAAAATATCAGTAATACATAAATCCTCCTCTAATCAAGAACAGTAAACCAGTTCTGCCGCCATTTCCACATAAGTATTGTAACCACAGAGCATTAACAAAGGTTCCTTCATTTTTACTGGAGATCACTTTTAAACACTGTAAACACTTCAGTAAATTTGCTTGTAATCTCAGACACTGGATATAAAATGTATTTAAAAGACTATTTAAAAACGTTGTTAATATAAAACCTTCTAAATAAAATGGGCTGTAAAATACAACTAATAAAAAACCAAAAGACTATATTTCTACTCATGTCCCAAGGCAAACATAGCATAAAATTTAAAAAAAAAAGATGAAAGCAAAAATATACACATTTAAGTGATATACATTTGTGTCTGAAGTGCCTGAAAAGTTTAGACATACTACTAAAAAGTCTATGTTCTCCATAAAAAGTTTCTAAGATGTTTTACTGAAATATTTTCCCAGTTCCATATACCCAATAGGAAAAAAGAGAAAGTATCACCATAGAAATAGCTGTCAATTTCAATAATGGAACTAACATTGAAAACAATTTAACAGGATCATTCCCATCTTCTCATGCTGTTTTCTTCAAAACCAGAAACGTTCATCATTTCTGTTTCTCTACTCATTTTGTGCCAGTCAAATGTAATACACTTCACATGATTGTTTTCTAACTTTAGTACTTTATATTTCAAATCAGTTTAATGCTGCAGGTAAATAAAGAAAGGGAGCAACAGAAAATAAAACAAAAAAATCTCTGACTGGTAAAGAACTGTCTGAAGTAGTTTTATAGATGAAATTTATGGAGAATTATAGGCCTCACTTGAACAGAAATACTGAAGATAGGTGGAAGAAAGACTGTTGGAAGAGACAAGGTTCAAGAGTTCTAAACTGAGAATCAGAAGGTGTTTATTAAAATCTATGTCTAGAAAATACATTCCTATGTAACTGTGACACTTAGTGTAAAATCTACCAAATGAACACAAATTATTCTGAAGCATGAAAGCATGAAAGGTTTAGAAGCAATACTCAGAGATGCTGCATTATTTAATTCCCCTAGAAGAATGAAAACTTTGCAGGACACTAAGAATATAAACACAAGCATTCAAAGAGAGACATAAAATATTCAGATGACTAACATGGATAACTTCCAAAAATGCCGTACTGTCATCCTACAAACCTGTAGATATGCAGTCTCAGCTGTATTGATGTGCAAAATGTACTTGAATAGCTCAGTGTCATGGTTTAGGATTGGTATTCTCCAGTTTAGTACTCCCACTAAAACCATGTGCTCTTTCCTGTCCCTCTCTCCAGCAGGAGGCACAAAAGGCAAAGATCATAGGTTGAGATAAGAATAACTTACTGGAAACAGCAATTAAATAAAAAAATGAACAGTAACAGCAACAATATTAATAACAAAAGGTATAAGAAAATGATTCATATGGAAAGCCCGTGACAAGAAACAATACCAGATGGTTCGATCAGAAGGAACCCTTTCCCCCAGGAAGAGGGGAAGAGTCACTTTCCCTGCCCCTGGCAATGGCATGTGGTAGTCTTAAATAACATTAGGGTCCTGGCCATGCCGCCTTCCTGGCTACCGCAAAAAATAAACCCTGTTCTGACAGGTTCATTCAGGTATCAGTATCAACATATTTTCTCCCCAAATTCCAGGTGCAGTACCTAATTTCTGGAAGCAAGGATTATTGCCTTAATCCAGACATCAATTTTGTGTATAAATGTGAATTCCGCAACCAATGTGCCCAGAGCTCAAAGAAATGCCCAGGCGCATTCAGGCAGTGGGTACAGCTTGCAAGAATGGTCCCATGCTTTTCTTATAAATCATTCTCCTCTCACAACTTTAAGTTGTTCATAAATGAAGAACACAAAAAAAAAAAAAAGGAAACAAAAAAAAATGAAACAAAAAAATATGAAAAAAAAATCATTGTCTCACCTGTGTTTAGTACAAATATAAAAGCAATTAAAATTTTGCTAACTGTGTATTTCTAAATTCAATCAAGGCTGAGAAAAACCATTACTTCAAGTAGTAGTATACTTTAAGTACATTTATGCATGCACTGTTTCTTCTTTGAAAGGTCAATTAAGAGTCAAAAGTGTAACTAAAAAATGAGAAATTATTTAACATTCAGCAGTTGCAGCTTGCCTGTTGGTATACATTATATCTAATTATGTACTTCACAATCATTTCAGAAAAGAAATTCATAAAACATTTACAAAATATGTTCAACACATTATTCATAACTAGATTTTTTAAAATACTTTCAGAAACACAATTAGTTGGAAATTGACTCTACTTATTTAAATTGTTTTTATTTAAATGTATAAAGTGTCAGCAGACAAAATACCTCCAAAATCCCTGGAAAACTCATGGTACTTTGTAAGATATTATCATGAATGAATAAAACAAACCACCACATATTTATGAGGTTTTTTTCATCCTTGACTGGCTATGTTTGCTATTAAAGGATTTTAAAAATAGTAAATGCATTCCCGAGAAATCTGGTCTATGAAAAGAAAAATACATATTTTGAAAATTGTGATGCAACTTCTGGCAAGCTGACAGTAAATGCCCCAGCAGAAATCATAGACCACTAGGTGTTTGATGCACAGTAGTCAATAATACTGTCACTATTCAAAAAAATTGTCTCACCTGTGTTTTCCTACTTGGACATATCTCATGAATCACAGACAAAAACATAATGTTATATTTTATAAATTGTCCTTTTCAAAGTTACACTCTGTAAAAAACATATTACTATGGCCCAGGTTCTCATATCCTCATTCTCACCAGATATCTTTTTGGTCAGTCATGCAGCAAGGTGACATTAAAACAAAAGAAAGGATATTGAAACCTTTCCACAAAAGGAATGAAATTGGTGTAGCAAGACAGCCCTCAAATAGGCCAGCAGTAAGCCAACGAGTCAGTAGATACTTACCAGCCAGCAAGATAAGTCAACACACATATTCATTTCATTAATTGTAACTTAGTATTCCTGGATTTTTCGGAAGGCTGTTGTTTCTTTTCTAGCCTTTGCAAAAATAATTTGTTTGTCTTTTTGGTTTTGTGCTTCTGGAATTAATCTAACAATACCTTTGGGAAAAATGTCTATTGTTTTATAGAAATCTACAGGCAACAAAATGCCTTTAGGTTGGTAACAGATGGACTCTTAAAACTCCAGAGGTACACAGTCGTCCCCCAGCAATCTCCCAGTTCTCCAGGATTTTGATCAGTTCTGTGAGTTCATGTCACTTTTGAAGGGGGTCATCCACATGCCCCTGAACTTACTGGAGAAATCGCTCCTAATTGGAGGACAAGATTAATTATGACAGAGTACTTGTGACTTCATCCCTCATCAAAATATATACATCAATGCGTAAAAAGATAAAAACTGATTAATGCTCGCATCTATGTATGCTTTTACTCTTGTTCCTAATTTGTTTTCATCTTAGAAGGATTATTAGATTGGTTAAAAATCACCACTCTGGGTAGGCTGAAGTGCAGAACCATTCTCTTTCCATAGAGGTATTGAAGGTCATGAAGTTGTCAGTGGTCACTATGATAACAACAGAGGTGATCCCGTTGGTGTGATGCCCTTTGACCTGAGGCAAGATGATTCCTGGGTATGCAATCCCATGCAATGGTAGCCCCTTACTCGCTAAATATTGAAGTAACAGAGGAATGCAAAGTCAAGGTCTGAACCAAGAATAAGTAATACTTAGGGAAGGATTCCCCAGGGTAGGGAATGAAAACAGTTTCTTGATCATGAATCAATCATTTTAATTATGCATTAGTTGAAATCTGTATTCTTCTATATCTTCATTCTTCCATATCTACCTCATGATCATCAGTAGTGAAGTGAACTATTTTGTTGGCTTGTGCAACAGTCAAATCCATGTGCATAAGTCACAGTTGCAGGTTTGGTAGCACAGGGTGCCTGTAGCTTTGAGTTTCTAAAAATGTCATTGACAGTTTTCTGTCTTACTGACTGTAGCTACAAAGGAAACTATTTACAGTTCAATCTCAGTGAAGTCTTCAATGTTTTTGTTTTCTTGTGTAAAGAATGGCTTGCTATGAAAATTCAGTATAAATTTTAGGAGCTTAAAGTAGAGATATCAGGAAAATAATTATTCTAGTAGAGCACAGTGGTGACTAGGTACATCCACAATTGGCCAATAACTAGCATATGAGCAAGTGAGATTGAGAGTATACTGATTGCATTTTAATTGAGACAGAAGACCTTTGAAGCATGAACAGTCTAGTATCTTTATAGTGATGGATTTACTGGTGCACCTGAATGTAAGAGCAATTAACTGTTAAGTTAAACTTATTGAGTTTGAAGCTGTTTGGTAGCCAAGGAGAAAGTTTTGCATTCATTTGACGATGTAGAAATAAATTTCCAAAGTACCTAACAGCTTCCCATACCAGCAAGCAGGCAAGAGGCATACATCCATTGGCTTTTTACAACCTGCCCTTTTCCAGTGACCAGCTACGTGAGCTCCACAGCAACTTTACCATGTTTTGATCTTCAGAGTGGTACCACATATACCAAAATCATATTAACTGATTTTTGGCATAAAATAAAAAAACTAAGCTGAAGAATAATCCAAGCAAGGGTATCTGTAAAGACTTTCCATTGCTGAGCCTCTTACAAGTCATTCCAGGACATTACATCTTCCTTCACAGCATGACTCAGGTTCTACTCTGATACTTTACTAGAGTCAGTGCAATTTATAGATGGGTTATTTAATGTCAAAACATCATCAACAAGACTCCATTGGCACATATGTCGAACTGAAAGTATGTATTAGGTTTGTCAAAGCATTAATATATGTAACCTTTTGAGACCTACAGCATTGGTGCAGTGCTAAGTGAAGCAGATATGCTCCAAACCATCACATACTCTACACACCCCTGTTAGCTATGTAGGTATAAAAGTTGTTATAACTTTAAAAGTCTTAATTAAAGCTTTTATAAAGGCTCTGAAACTTCCACTGAAGTTTTAAGATATACTGTGGCAGCAGACTTCCCAGATATAAAGGCCAACTTCCTGTATATATTATTTTATTTTCATGCATTAAACTTTTAGATCTTGAGACTTAGAAAACAAGTGTTTCCTTGTGTCTTTCCTTAATAAGCTATAATAGAAGTTATTATCTGAATGCAAAGTAGTCTTTTACTATGGAAATGTGAAGGAAGTAGAAGAGAGACAAAACCAAGATGCAATTTAGTATCTTGCTGCAGAAAAAAGCCCCTAAAACAAATGATGAAAACAGTTTTCAAAGACAGACACAACATGAAAGAATTTGTACAAATTTCTGGGAGAAAAAGTGCCCACTGCTGGCATACTTTATCTGTATGAGTAAGAAACTTTACATGCCAAAATAATGTTGCTAACAAAGCAGATAGTTAATATAATTCTAAGTGAGAAAAGACACTAGCAAAAAGTAAAATCAAAATATTGAAGAATATGCCATTGATATGGCATGTACCTCAAGAGAAAGGCAGCTTTACAAAATCATCAGTGCCTGCTATTGTCTACTACAGGTTTCATTAAATGGAATTCTATGTATGTATACTGACTATCCGTAAGGACAGGAATTCCCAAAATAGAAGTGTCCTGGTTCTGGCAAGCACAGAGTTCATTTTTACAGTAACCAGGAGAAGCATGACTAGGACCCGGAGGAGTCTCTTCCATGGCAGGGAGCAGTGGGGGTATCAATGGGCTCTGTGGTGTGCACTCACATTTAAATTGTTTTCCTCTTTTGTACACTCTGTTATTAATATTGTTGCTCTTTCCAGTAAATTCTTCTTATCTCAGTCCATGATCTTTATCTTTTGTGCCTCCGATTCTCCTCTCCAGCCCACCACAGGGGCAGAGGGAGGGGGCAATGAGTGAGTGACACATGGTTTGGCATGTTTCAGTGGGAATGATAACCATTTCTTAACCAAAAGAAAAGAAATATCTGATGACTCTTAAAAAGCAGAACATCTCAAAGAAAAAAATCAGTCAAAAATTAAGAGGTTGATAAAGTAAGAGAGAAAATTCATACCACTCATCACGCAATTTCTTTAGAATTACACAACATAAAATAAAAAATCTTGGGTGTAAAAACACATCAACAGCTCACCAAACACTTATTTGACAGTTTGCTTGCACTTGCATAGATGAAGGGACACTAAAATTTAATGAAATTTACTGAAATAATGGGTCTTATTTTACTGAGAGGAAGATCTTAAAAGAAAAAAAAAAGAACACCTGCAATAACATATACTTTTTAAAGTGCATTTTATATTCTACAGTGTGCCTCAGTATCAACACACATTCATCGATCAGCAAGTGCACACTCTGAAGCGTTAGTACAGTTTTTAACTTTCTTCTGATACAAACTCACCTTTTCATCTGTTTTTGAAGATCTGTACGAAGTCTATTTGTCCTTTTTCCTACGGCAATCTCAAGATCCAAAGAGCCTGAGGTTCTTTCTGTTCCATAGACTGATAAAATATAGAGTTTCTACACACAAATACAGAGTAAATTTTGCCTTTAGGAAATTCATTGCTATCCATTAAGATGGGAACAGTCATAAGAAAAAATATCTTATTAAGGAAAAGTAATGAATTTCAGATGTAGGTAATAGGTTTACTATTTCATTTTTTTAGCTGTTGATTCCAAGATGCTGTGTTGGAAATATCTGGGAGCTGTTCCTTCCAAGATCCAAAAATAGTGTAAGATTGTAATGATTATTGTTGTAGTAGTTTGGCATCTACAGTTTCGCCTCTACAGTTAGTCCTCATAATCAAAGGTAATCTTATCTAGTCACTAGTTTTGCAAAATATTGCAATTAAAAACACTAAACACAGAAGTTTACTTTTGCACATTTTGGGTAAACAATGCAATTAATCTAAGAAACTTCACCGTTAGATGGCTTTAGGAGCTTGTCAGCTAATAATCATAATACTATTCAACCACTTTGCAATAATACTACGTACTTGGTAAAGAGCTAGATGTAATATGTCTTGACATAATGCAGATTAGACAAATTTTTCCCTTGTATTTGTATTATATTTTTTAGAAAAACTTACACCCTCACATATGTTTTTAATTCAACAACATTTTTTTTCCAGTATAGCTTGGACTTATGTAGTTAATAATTCTAAGCATTCACCTTCCCCTACTTTAGGCTCCCTCATAGACAAGCAGCTACATTGCATTGTCTCTGATCCTCGACCAAATGGATATCATCATATTTGTAAGGAAGACAGAAGACAACCAAAGGCAACATCTGTCTATTGTGCCTATATTATTTACAGCCTTCTGTTAAAGATTTTAACTTTTCCCAGGAAGCCTAAGGTGGCATGGAATAACAATTATGTTTCCAGTCAAACAATTCAGAACAAGAATTTCTAACTAATGTGAATATCTGCCATTTACTGTCATTGTATCCATCCTTCTGTTGCCATTGTTTTCTGATATTAAACCATTCCCATTACAAATTTGCCACTATTTTGTATGTAGTACTTTAATGCTACAGGCACGTAGATAGTTAATATGTTGGAAATGTGAGGGATATTACCAACAATGAAAGCTTCTAAGCCATATGGAAAAGTATAAGCTGTATCTGAGGGGCTAAGAGCTGAACAGAAGACTATACCCCAACAAATTAGGTAAGCAATTTCTATTCTAGCCTTGATTCTCCTACATGAGCACAGACAATCACAGCTTCTATGTATATGGGTTTTCTAGCTGCGTCACGTTTTTTTGCTATAGAAGACAGGCAGTATTCCCTAATGATTTGCAGGATAAGCAATAAAATTCACTCAGATAGAACTACAGTGCCAAGCAAGGAATTAATCTGAGGTTTTTAGTGTGCTGGACTACATCTCCAAATAAGGCACATATGTCCCCAGCCCCTGCTATCAGCCATGAGGCAAGACTATTTTGTGCTATAATAATCAGTGGTACCACTACCTCCCAACTCCACCAACTCCCAGGGGCATCAGAAATTTGGATTCCAGAACAAGGTCCCATATGTATGAAACAAGATTCTGTTGCAAGTAATATTCTAGACCCATGATATATTAAAGCAGTACAAAGAATTTCAGGAGAAAAAAAAGTGCTGTTAAATGTTTTTTCCTCTTGCTACTGTTAAATTGTCTGGTATTTGACTGGCTTTTACTTTATTGTTTACAATTGTGTATCATTTAAATACGGCACACAAATTTCAACCTGTGGATTGCTTATAAGTGGTTGACTGTAACAACTTTGGTTTAAATAGGTTTTATTCTCATGAATATTCATTTGGTTTTTTCTGCATTATATTGTTTTCTTTCCTGTCTGGGTGACATAATAATGTGAAATGGTTCTGCTTTCTTTCACATCCAATGCTATTTTATGCATAAAACTTGGATGTGTACCCAAAAGTGCATTTTCTTGAATAAATTTCCCTGCATAAATATGTGTGTGGGGGCTGGGGCTAATTAAAAAGACCATATACACAGTCAAGCCAAGATTGTATTGGGAAGGCAATGAAATTGCTCCCTTGCAGCACACTGTGAAGTGATCTAAAAATGGAAACTGCTGTGCTACTCGATTAATGGAACAGGTTACAGTACAATTCAAGACTTTCCTCCCTCATTCAGAAATTGCTGTGGACTGAGAGAATTATCTCTTTCTCCTGAAATGCGCATATAAAAAGTGTGATTTAAGGACTTTCCGTCCTTCATTACAAAGGTGTACAGATCACACTTAAATCTGGCAAAACCAAAAATAATCACAATGGAAAACACTAGGAAATGCCAGGTTTGTAGCCTCCCGTGTTAATGCAAACCTCAGACTGTTTTTTCCTAATGGGTCACTTTACATTAGATTTTGCCTATAATTTCACTGTTACCTGGGTCTTGTAAAGTCCTTCTATGAGTCTACTCTGACTGCCACTGACCACTACCTTCAATAACACAGTATCATCTCTCACACGCTTTCTTACTGTATGTCTCTGACCAAGTCATTCTTCTGTTTATCTTTCAGCCAATGACTAATCCATGCTATGATCTTTGCTCTTGCCCCATCAATGCCTTAAGAGCCATTGGAGAATGTTTGCCTTTTGGAAACTTCAGTACATTGTTTTAGAATACCCAGCCATCCCAGCCATCAATATGCTTGCTGCTGCTCCCAAAGGACTCCACGAAGCCTTACTAAGGCAGGACCTCTGAAAACAGAGCTGTGCTGAACTGTAGCACTGCCCCACCCAGTCTGTCAGACCCTGCCCTTCACCAAAACTTCTGCTTATCTGCCCACTACAAGAATCAGAATGACCAGCCTGTGCCTTCTGCCATTGCTCCCACCAAAATGTTTTTACTTAGAATGTTAGAGTTGCCATTCTGTCTCTGGATATCAGGGCTATTCCAAATGGTTACTACGAGAGTAAGGTGCTTCATGCTTAAGCTGTGTTTGAACTTGTATGTGAATATTAGGCAGTCCTGATTATTTTGAGGGGCTTCCTTCCATCTAATTGTACATCTTCTTCTATGGTCAGTGTGTTTTTAAACACGTCCTATGCTGAGTGCCCTCTTCCTCTGTTAGAGCCTTACAGGGTGCAAACATTTTAATTTTTTCCATAATAAACATCAACACATAAAACTCATGTAACTTCCCTGAAATGGCATCATGTTCTCTGTGTGCTACTTCTATAATCTGTCTGTAGCAGTACAGGCTGTCTTGTAGGGTTTTTTAACAAATGCACTGGAAAAAATATTTTGTTCCAATTTTGTTGCATTAACTAGCTTTTTCTCAATCCTCTTTGGTTTGCAGAATAGTATTTTGTATTTAAGCTGCCAGAGTTTACAATATTTCCTTTTTCCTATTTATCTTATTTATATTTGCATTTATTTTATTCCTATGACGGTTGTTCAGCTACATCCACTTACAGATTCCTTGCCGGTGATCACAATACTAATAAATGTAAGGGTCTGTGATGAAGTATGCTGTATGAAATCATCCTCCTGATCAGTTCTGTTCAATGAGAATTTCAACCTCTTTGTAGTTATTGTCATCATCTCAGATAATCACCATAAGGAGCATCTCTAAGCTTTTTCTTTCTTTCTGCCTACAGAAATATTTTCATAACTGTCTAGTCTTTCCTACTACCCAGTCATATGAGAAAAAACTTGCCACCATGCAGATTATATTATGTAAACCTCACAGAGAGGATTAAGGGGCAGAATCACCTTCTTCGACCTGTTGGCCATGCTTCTTTTGATGCAGTCTAGGGTGCAGTTGACCTTCTGGGCTGCAAGCATATGCTGTTGGCTCATGTCCAGCTTTTCATCAACAAGAACACCTGAATTCCTTCTCCACAGGACTGTTCTCTGTGACTTCTTCTCCCAGTATGTACTCATATCTGGGATTAACCTGACCCAGATGCAGCACCTTGCACTTGGACTTGTTGAACCTCATGAGGTGGGTCCACTTTTCAAGTTTGTTCAGTTTCCTCTGGACAGCTGCTTCTCCTCTTTATAATCTTGACTAGCTATCATAGATTCATCTCCTTCCAGCATCAAAGAATCATATGTGTTTTGTATGAAAAAGTATAAAGGCACTGGTTTCTTTGCAAATGACTGTTTCTACACAAATACCAGGAATATATCTGAGGCATGCTTGTAAATGCACTAGCTATACGTTTATGTATTCACTCCATAAAGGGTTCAATATTCTGTCAGATTTCTCATTGCTTGTAATAGCAACGGTCATGATGTCATCACACTGTTGGTTAAAACAATACCAAAAGGAAAGGGCTGCTCTTACTCATCGACATTTTTGTTCTTTAATGATAATGCTTTCATTCCCAGTTTTGTATAGCATCTTGTGATTTTTTCCGTAACTATGGCAACTATTCATTTTTGTTAGAATAAAATTGTGTTGTAATTCCATGTGACTTGCTGGCATATAAATTAAGTCTTCCTGCTGGAACTAGGATGCCAGAGTTCAGTTTTCCCACTTAGCTTTAAACTGACACGTTCACTGTTGATGAAGAAAGTGCCTGTCTCTGCTGAGGAAAAAAAAGATTTGTCCTGAGTAGGTGGAAAAGGTCATTCAGTTCAGTGCACAAAGCACAGGTGCTGATGACTACTGACCAAGGAGTGAGTCAGTCAGGCTGAGCAAAGAAAATACTGGAATTACCTTTTACAAAGCTCTGGCATCAATACCAGTCCAGAGGAAACGAAGAGGGGAAAAAAAGGATGAGATGTGAAACCACAGCTGAAACTTACCTGCATTCTAGAGAGAGCAGATGAACTCCTAGTCATGAGAACACATTTCAGCAGTGCTGGCAGAGGCTGTGGTGTGCAGAATAAGTGATGTAACACTTCAGGGCTACTTGCTGCTGACTGCCCTGCTGCCATTCTCCTGCCCAGTGTAACCTAGCCCCTTAGAAAATGCCTGCTAGCACCTAATTCCTCCTAAAATAAAGTTCCTGAACTTTTATTACCACATCTTTGGAATCACATATTTCAATGGATTAAAGCATCACAACAATAGATTTTTTTCCCTTCCTAATTCAATCTCTATTTCTCCTCTTTTGATTCCTCAGAAAAGCAAATTTTCATCAGATTTTCCACTCAGAGTGGAGAGTCAAATTGATTTCAGACCAGGTTGCTCAATTCAATTTCAGCAGCATTCTTCATGAGGTATCTGGGTATAGATGAAAGAAGAAAATGCCTACAGCAAAAGTAATAAATGGATAATTTGATGAAGGACATTGCAAAGCAAGGTTAACATAATACTCATATTTCTTCTTAATCCAAACAGTAGTTTATCTTGAAATATTATCTCCAGAATTACTTTCAGAATTCCCTATCCAACCTCAGTACCAAGTTTCATAGCATTACTTCTCCAGATAAAGTTCAGTGTGCGTATAAATTTCATGTGAATTGAAACCTGGAAGATTTATGTCCTTTGATCTTTGCAAGCCATCATTATACCATTATCTTCCCAAGCATTAATTAATAATAAATGCTTCATCCATCATGAAGCTAAGCTAAGCATATTTTTTCACATCCTCCCAGCTCCAGGATCCAAATTCTATTAAAAAAGCTTAGCACTAGCACATCTTCATTTCCAATTGCTTGAGTCTCTTAAGTACAGAATTGATGCAGTAGGATGTTTTATTATTATTATTTTTCAGATTAAGGTAAAACAAGTATTTCTGTTTGATTTCCTTTTCTATGATACTGCATTATCTCTTTATTTTGCAGAAAAAAAAAAAAACCAAACATTGATGTTTCAATAAATTATTACAACACAGCTAGACTAAACATTAGACCTCACACATACTAGCAGCAGTTTACAAGCTGCTACATTCCCATGATTTCAGGTGGAGGTCAAGATGATTGAAATCACTATTTTCTGAATTTTAAATTCTAGTATGTTGTTCAGTGGAGATGCATTTATTATATGTCAATGAAAGGTAAATAACACACAAGTGAATTTTAGGAAGACTGATGATGGATTAAAGCCAGTTTTGACAGATCTGCTAATCTATGTATCATGCTCTTGGGGAGAGCTCTGACTTGTTCAAGTTTTCTCCAGAGTCAGAGATCACTGCTTCAGTGATTCTGCCTTAAATCTTACAAAGCTTAATGGAAGCAATATCAAATGTGGCATCCCTTGCTTCAATTCACAGGAAAGTGCCAAAGCAAGGAGAATTTTGCCCACCAAGCACTTAGGTGAAACAGGAGATAAAAACTCTCCCCTACTTCCCTCCAGTGGGACACAACAGCTGATAAAATGCAGTTCCAGTTATAAGAATTCATCACAAGAGGAAAATTAAAGTCAGAAGAGAAAGCATGGAGAAATTTTGAAAAAGCATGGGAATCCTATGCAAGGGAAGCAATCTCATCTCCTGCTCCCAAAGGTCAAAATGACTGTCCTTGACACGCCTCCCAGAAAAACTGTCTCCCCATGGGAAAAGCTTCCCCATGCAGTTTGTGTTTGCATGTCTACAGATCTCACCTCAGTTCCTTATAATTTTGTTTCTGAGAAGGGGCTAGCCAGTTAAAAACCCCAGTGACAGATGGAGACTGTGACTAATAGCCATCCTGTCTTTGGCAGCCAACTGAGATGCTTCAGTCTACCAGATTGCTCTATGGAGTAAAAGAAGCAATATTTCACATTGAAAGCATGAGCATCACCACCTGGAAATGGCGAATGTTATTGTCCATCATGCGTTTTATTTTTTTCCAAATTCAAATTGCCCACTGGAATTTATGCTACGCATATTCACGCTCAGTAAGTATAGGGTTATTTTAGGATTATATGTTAGTGTTAAGGACACCTTTCCTACCACCTCAACATACCTTACAGGCTACGCTAAATCACACTATCAGTCGTTTCTTTAGTCCAGCAAAGTAAGCAAAGGAAAATAGGAATTAAATGTGATTAAATTCTCTGTACCATTAGTCAAGATACAGTAAAATTACCCATACTGGGGCTTTTAAATTTGGAGAAGATCTATAAGAAGTCATTTTAGCTGCAGTAGAGAAAACCATGATCCAAACCTCAAAATCAAGTACTGAGTGAAAAGACAAGACAAGACAATGAAGGGAAAGTCTTCTTAATAGCTGGTGCAGGGAAGAGTCTCTAGAAGACAGGTTTAAGCAGGCTTTGAAAATCTTTCTAGGATTCAAAGCTGAAAAGTGCAAGTACACATTGAATCAATTAGAAACACTGTTAATTTAGTTTTCTGATTATATCCACTTAGGACATTGGATTTACATACTTTACTCAATATATTTCCTTCTTAACCTCAATTTCTTCACTGAACATGACTCTACAAGATAAGAAATAAAACAAGCATTTGGACCTTCAGAACTGCAATCTCCATTGACACAAGATTTTCATTGATGTAAGCAAGGATAAGGTGAAACACAGCCTTCAGCACATTTCAACATCTACCAGTAGGTCTTACAATTGAGGGAGAGAGGAGTTGAAATTAAAACATGATGTACCCAGAAAAAAAAAAGCCAAAACCATAAAACCTATTATTGACTCATGTCTCAGCAAAAATGCTCCAAGATCTTCTGCATCAATATATGATTGGATCAGTCATTTTATTATTCTGAACACAGTGACGATCTATAGGTCAGGCATAATAAGAATGTTTGCTTTATATTTTCTTGAGAGGTGAAACTTCTTAACTGAATCTTACACTTAATCATTTCCAAATCCCAGGCTATATCTGCTGATCCCTGTTTCGATTTAAAATAAAATTCATTTTCCGTTTTGCTGCATGGTTTTTATTTCAGATTTGACTTAGAGATTTATGAATGTGATATAGCTTTTCTTGCTGAACACTTGAACAACCTTGGTCCCTGTGGTGACTTCCACACTGCCGCAAGTGGGAAGAAACACTCACTACTGTAAAATAATATGACATCCTTACTTCAAAAGCCAAAACAAATTTTTGAAGGCTGTAATATTCAGTTGCAGGAGGGATAAAAATCCAAGGGGATCTAGCCCTTGCAGTATTTTGAAACGTCAATTCCAGTTTTCAATTCATACCTTCTTAACTGAGAAACAGAGAGAATCTGGGTGCACAACAAATCATTGTTGGTACGGAACATTGTTGGTTGGGGACACAGGGAGGCTATTGATTGAACCCACATTTTCTTCTGTCACCAGTCACATTTGATATTTGACTTTGAGTACAATGATTTCACCTGGAAATAACTGCTCCACACTGCACTGCACAGTTTACCACAATGGGTAAATATATAGCAAATGGACCACGGGATTCTGAAGACAGAGTTGAGCACAGCACAGTATGACCTCTTGAAGCATGGTATCTCTACTGTCACACATCCTGGAGCAATGCCTTAGGCAATGCTGACTACTGGCACACCCAAAAGGTTTGGTACCTCAGCTTACAGTGTCCTTCCCAGTGCAAGCGACAAATACAGGAGAGCTGATCTTTTCCACTTGCCCTGGTACCCAAGTACAGGTTGAGGTAAAAACTGATCTGGAGCAAAGGATTCAAAGTGTTCCAATTCAAACCACAATGCTGAGATCTCCTGCTTTGGTTGCTTGCTTAACCCTAGGGGTTTTGTTCAATGCCTAGAAACACTTTGGTTTTTACAGAGCAAAATTTATTCAGTGTACAGTTCACACTGACTGTGACTTTTAATAATGTGGGATAAATAAACCCAGTGCACCCCACGGGCCTGTTAAGTGTGCCACATCAAGATTTCCATGGGAGCACTCCACATCTCCAACCCTGCCAACCTTCCAGAGGAAAGTCTCCACAAAAAGATGTATCATCGTACGTACATATAATATAATCCATTTAATACAAAATGAACTGTAGAAGTTATGTAGGTGTTTGGAGTACAACAAATGCAAATTACTTTTGAGGCCAAATTACTTTTCTAAAATGGGATTTGGTGTCTAATATCATGAGGACAGTGTAGTAAGGGGCAGGGTTTTTTGTTTGTTTGGTGCGTTTAGATATTCAGTGTCTGTAATCATTAAGGGAAGTCAGATGACTCAGACCTCTTTAAAACAAAGTACTAGGAACTTATTCAAACATTAAGGCAATGCTATTAGAGATCTTACCTCTATGCACTTATACTTTTGTCTTGGACACAGACATCTTAAAAAGTGATGGAAGGAACAAATTATATGAGAACTGAAAATTATTCTCCAAAAATCCAGTTGAGGGTGAATTGCCAAATAGAAAAGGCAAATCTGTGGGAATCAGTTCTAAGTTTAGCTGGAAAATCATGTAGTCAAAACAGTGACATTAATGTTCAAATTAAAATAAGAGATGAAATTCCTAATGAGTAACCAAACTACATCTTCAGAGATGACCACTTGAAGGCTATGTATGTTGGAGATAGGTGTACATTAGTTTCCATATATTGTACCTTATAAGAAAATAAAATGGGACATTAATCATTAATTCTCTGATTAATATAATGTTGTCACATTTTAGTAAGCCCATTGAAAATGTTACATCCTTTACACTTCTGCTTTGCAAAGCACTTCCCAAATAATTAATTTCAAGCAACTTATTTTATTCTACCAGTATCTTCCTATCTAGCATTGCTCATATACTCAATTTCCAGAGCATTTCACTTCAAAATGAGATGAACAGAAGTGTGACTCATGTACACCTAGGAGCACTGAACCATTTGGCACTTCCTTTATCACAAAGCAAAATCAATGTACTGAAAACCACTCTTGTATTACTTCACTTGGTTCACGGTATTAGCAAATTCTTTTTCTCACAAAACAAAAGTAACAAAAATAGCATAATACAAAGCTGCATTTATTTAGTGGTTTACATCTTCAAATATTCTACAACCTTTAATCTTCACAAAATCTTTTAGTTAGAAAGTACATACTTCCAGCACTTAGTGTAAAATTGAAGAAAATAGCCCCATCAATCTTATATACATGTAGGTCTCCACAACTTTAAAAGTACTTCCTTCATTTTATATGTGACAAAGGAATTTTACCATGAAGTACCGAGACATGAGTTCTAGAATTAAACACATTTCAGATTAGAAATCAAGACAATCTGGGCTCCTGGTTTAAAATGGAGATAAATTGGCCAGTCCAGAAGACAGTTCACATTTTCAATTAACTGAGTTACATTCTGAAAATTAAATCATCCTCTGCTAATTTTAGCACTAATTTATGGTAACGAGAATACTTAGGTTAAGTGTTTTAAGATCAGAGTGGATGAATCAAAGTCATATCACAACATGTTTGGCCGAAGAGGAAAAGATGGTTCAACATCTTTCAAGGCCTAGCCTATCCCACTCCCCTTGAAAAGATGGACTTTACAAAAGCATCACAGAAAGTGATCATTTATACTTTATTTGAAAACCTCTCCCAGCATGACTGAATCATCCACTAAAGCACACAGAGCAAAAGACTCTTGCACCCAGGACTGGACTGCTGAGCAGCCTTGTCCTCGCAGCTTGCCTAGCCCTCAGACACCAAAGAAATGTTCATACAGGGCTCTCAAAATAAAGGGACTCCTTCACATATCACCCTATTTTGCAAAGTCTTCAGATTCCTCTTCAGTATATTTTTGAGCATGGAAGTGGTAACAACAATAACAATTTAACCCATCCATTTTTTGGCAGTAATTGCTATGCAATTAATGTAGGCACTCAGGTCTGACTGGGTCAGATGAAAATATCCTGATACTTCTCCTACCTATTATGACTGCAATTCAAAAGTTTTAAGATAAGTTACAATAATGAGCAGGGCAGGACCAGAAAAGACAAAAATGGTGAATATAACATGTATCTGACAGCTTATATATGAGAAAGCAGGGACAATCTTTTTAATGCATGAGATAAGTAAAGAAAATCTCAGGGGACAGAGCAGCCGCAGAGGATCAGATGCTGTTCTCAATTACATGGATATAAATCTGAGATAAGTGCCACTGACATCAGTTTCAAACACACATGTTTAACTGAGATCAAAATCTGGCTAGTGTCTCAACTAGATCTGACCTGATATTCTGTCTGCACTATATTCCCAAGAACTTTGAATGAATAGCTGTTTTAGACAGGCATTTATATCACCTGTCCATATGAAAATTTTGACTTTATTTGACAAGTATGTGTCACATGCAAGTTGCATTAAGCCTTGTTAAGCGAAAAAGGGAAAAACAAAATTATATCAGGAAAAACAAAAAGAATGAAAATGCTGTAAACAACAGTAATCGAAAACCATACCAATCCCAAGACTTTTTAACACTGTATGAATAAGCTCTCTTACTTGAAGGGGCTAATCAGTGTAGGATAGCAGTGATTATTCCAAACCTTAGTTTTCAGCCCCTAGCAATGCATGGTGAAGAAAACAGAACTTAAAATGAATTTTTAAAGATTATCACCAAAGGCACCTCATAAATACAAAGAAAATGCAAACTCTACAGAAGCTGTAGTTCTGCTGCTAATGCTGTGGTTCCTGAGGTTGCCTCATTATTTTTCCCTTATACAGAACAAAACATTAAGCACCATTATCAAAGATATTTGCACCACAGTTGGTCCTTTTAAGCAAAGGGAACCAAGATCGTACAGAAACATTTCCTAAGAACAGGATACAGATGTATTTACAGCTGTACTTTGAGTAGTGTTATATCACACTCAGTGTGCCTCTTAATAAAAAGATTTTGAGAGAGCCTGAAGACAAACCACAAAACCAAACCCGGATCCAGATCCAGATAATGAGGCAGCAAATAGGATTTTCTGGACATTATTTACCTGTGTTATCTGATAATATGCAGAAGAGTCATCAAGTGAGTTGTTCATAATCTTTCAGACAAACCTCTGTGTTATCATAGTAGTAGCAGCTGCAACAACACAGAAACGTAAATAAACACAGAGCTTAACATATTTTTAGGTCCCAGAAGCACAAATGCAAAGCCTAGCACACCTGAACACTTCATCCAGGGACTGTCCCTTTACTTACAAGTTTGTACTATGCCTGGCACAAAGAGGACCTGTGGCTCCCATGTGCTCTTAGATCATAACACAACTGCTCAGTAAAAGCAGGGCCAGGGAGCAGACCCGCACCTCACCGAGATAGTGCACTTGTTTAGCAGTGGGATTTTGTATTTTATGCAGCTTCGTTGCTGGCTCCTCTGTTAAGGGTAAGATGAGTTTTGTGCTTAAAACAGCAATTCCAGATCTTTGCAATGTATCAAGACATTCTTTTATCTAGTTTTAAAGCACTTGTGCTGAGTATCTCTGAATATAAAGTGGACAGTAGAGAATACAAAGTAACAGGTACTCAGAAAGAAAATTAGTTTGAAAACAGTTCCTTTGAGACGAAAAAGAAAATCTCTTACATAATTTGTATTTACCTTAAATGATCCAAGGATTTCAGTTTTCCTTGGCATGTATCAAAACCAGCTCCAGTGGGTTAGATTGGCATTTAAATAGGCAGGCTTCTGACAACCTAAGAAAAGAAAATTGGTTTAAAAATCACCAAGTTATTTAACTCATATGATCATCTCAACAATAGATCATCTCAACATAGTGGTTACAAGCTTCTTGTACTTTAGTTTTCAGTGCACAAAGGGTAAACCTGGGCTAAAATTTTAGAAAATGCATGTTTTAAGAAGTCAGAATTTGGGTAGCTCTCCAGTAAAAGAACACAGATATAACTGTTGGAACAGGAAGATACTGAAGATTTGTTTGTAATACTGATTAATATGTGTTCAATACAACTTAATTTCCTTCACAGTTAAGATCCTTTCAGTTAATATTCACTACAATAATTTGAATCACTCACATTTTTAATTTACTGTGGTTTTGTAAAAGTGCTTTTTTACCCCATCAGTCTCAGGAAATTTTAGCCAAAGGTGTTTTACTGTCTCTATTTCCTACTCATCATTAGCTTGGGGTGGGATAGTTACTGTCCTGTTTCTTCTCACTGAGACTAGTATGAAAACATGTCCATGTTGAAAAAGGGCCAACACTTTGCGAGTCTCTTCTAAGGACATAATTATATTCCTCCTTCTGTCTACTGATACCAAAGGTTTTGGTTTTGAAGGAGGGCAGCAAAATGAATCATCAATTATAAATATTTCTTTGCTTATGCTATTCTTTTCAACAGATCTAGTCTGCAGAGAGGGTAGGAAGCAAAGGGTAACAGGGGGGGCACAAGTGTGCCAGGAAGTATATGAGAGAGCAGGTGAAGCAAAGGAAACCCTTCATACATTCCGGCATCCTTACCTTCCTCTCATGAGAAAAAAGCAAGCATAGCTTAACTGCAGGGGGTTTATGTCTGTTATGTACAACTCTTGCACAGCAGAAAACAGACAACAGAGTACATTTCAGACAAATCTGTTCCATCTGCAGATTATTAGATACATTACATGTTAGCATTTTCCTTATTTTGTATTGATTAGTGTAATATCCTTCACTTAAAAATCAAAATCATGGGAAAACAAGGTGAATTTCAATAGGGGTTTTGTGTTTTTTTTTTTTTTTTAATCTGCCTGTAAGAGGTCCATAGGAGACATACTTAATTCAGGAAACAACAGCACAATAAATAAAGCACTTGTTTTTTCTGGTGGACAAAAAACCCCAAACAAATAAAAGAGGCAAAAATGGATATATTCACCATAACCATTCAGGAGAGATTAGAACAGTCCCTATGGCCTCCTTTCCCACTTTCTCTGTCACTGAAAACAAACAACTTTTGCAACAGTCTCTCACTTACTGCTTAGCCATTCAGTGGAAAACAAACCACACAAGAATTTCAATTGAAATACCTGTCTGAGATTTGTGGGCAGTGGAACAGCAGAGTTTGCACACATTTCTGAGTCTCTGAGGTACTGATTCTTATGCTGATTAATCCATAAAACTTGTACGAATCAACATTTCTGCAGCTGTAGGCTGGCATCAGCTATCATTGTAAAAGTGACACTAGAAACCAGGAAAGTTCTAATAAGCAACAGTTCATGTGGAATTCACATGCGAGGTCCTTACCCCAGTTAGTCACCTGATTTGAAAATTCTGCTTGCAGATATGTAGAGCAAATTCGTGAGTGCCAGGTAATTTCTTTTAATTATATCATTAAAAAATCTCCAAAACAGGGGGGAATAAAATATTTCTATTTCAAACATTTTCATCACAACTTGTTTCTAATTAGAGTGCATGTTCTGTTATGGAAAATACACTTAAATATTAAATCATGATCAGAAAAAACCCTTAGTTTAGGGAGACACAGTCATCTACTCTTCCTTGGCTATTTAAGCTCTCTCTGCTCATTACAGGGCAGACAGAGACCTCATTTGGAGAGAGCTTATTCATTATCATATCATAAAACAGAGCAAATTCCACTATACCAGCAAATGTCTGAGTTTCCTTTAGAGACTCTCTCCCTCAATAAACTGAACTTCTGCTTCTGTGCTTTTACCTTGTGCTTCTGAGCAGTCAGGCATGACCACATCCAACAGGAGCATCATAAAGGTTGTCTATTTAAATTATTACAATCAAACACACAAAACAGGGCAGTCTTCACAGTTGCAATTATGGACAGGGTTCATGTTCAATGAATGGATAAACCAACAAAACTATCCTTCAGAATTTGGTAGATATTTACAAATGGGAAAAATGGGCAAATAAATGTTTTAGATCAAATCAAATATATATCTGTACATCTGCCAAGCCAAAATGCCCCATCCAGAAAAAAAAAAAAAAAAAAGAAAAATCTCTGAAATGTTCTTACTCATAGTGTTGAATTCTTTGACTGAAAACCATAAAAACTATAACTCATTGCCTTAGGCAAGTCTGAGTCTGTTTAAGTCTTCATGTGAGCCTTCAAATTCTCAAAATACAGCAATAAAACTCAAGCACCTTCTTGCTTAATTGAAACAAGGATTTTTTCTACAGTCAGATTTTTTTATTTCAATAAGTCCAGTGAGAAGCCAGTTCAGAAAATAAATATTGATCCATGCTATACAAGTTCACAATAGTCACAAATTAACAATTTTATTAGGGACGTAGAGATGGATTTCGATGCATGAAGATGCTGAGAAGATTTTCAAATAAAAATGATAAAATGTTAATATCTTACTAGTGGAAAAACTTAGTGCACTGTAAGCTTACAAAAAATAAGCTGATTCACTCATTAATTAATTTCGTAATATGAAACTTTTTCTTACTAATACTATTAAAAAAAGAAAGAAAATAGAACAGTGATCCAGTCACCTGTTGGCATTTTCCTGTTGATACTAATCCAGGATACCATTACACAGCTACCTGAAAGACAATAGGAGAAAGCACATCACTTTTTCTGTACTTCTGCATAGTGTTCCTCTTTAGCAAGGACTCTGGGTTTGTATTTAACTCAACAACCTGCAAAAAGGTCATTTAAAAGCAAGGAACTTGTCTGATTATGAATTATGTTGAAGCAGATTGGGAATATAACCAGTTTTCCCTTTTTCAAACTGTTTTGAAATCTACCAGTCATAAGATAAGCTTTTTGAAGAGTTTTCCCTGGTGAAGGTGGTCAGCCCTGGCAGAAACAGTACAACAGCTTTCAACATGCTTAGTCTTGTTAACCCCTTCTTAACTTCTGAATCTACTTCATTATCACAAAATTCCCTAGTAACTGACAACAGACTATTGTTTCTATTGGATACCTTAAAAAGATTATCTTTTTTTGATCAGCCTCTCACCTTCAACTGAGTATTGACTCTGTTCAGATTTGGAAAATAATGAGCACAGAATCACAGAGATATCATTGAGGTAGGTACAGATTCTATTCCTTTTATTTTCAGTATGCTTAGCACTAATGAAGAATGCTGGAAGAGGCTCTAAGAGTGCAGAAGTCTTATCCTGTTAAAAACTGTGCACCAGAAAAACAAGACCATTTTAAATTCTAAAAGTCAGTTTGACATATTGGATGAAATTACAATGGTTCTGCTATCTCGCACTTTTTCTGCCTATGCATTTTGAGACAAGTAAATAAAAGCCACAAAATCAAGGGCAAGGACTGAACAAAAGGATGGATGCACTTAGCAGGGACAAAAAAATCTCAAATAAGAATATAACTTTTTAAAAGTTAGAGTCCCTGTGTTTCTGTAAGTGTCACTTTTTCATTTAGAAAATAAGAAAACTAGATGATGAAAAAAAATTGCATACATTTTATTCCTTTAAAGGCAATAACTAAACAGCACACACTGCCTGAGTCCTCCCTATGCTAACTGAAAGTAATGGTTAGAAAAATTATATCTGTACTAATTAGGAAGTAATAACAGCTTCACATGAGATATTAGAGAGAGAAGTATAAGGTCTATGACAGCCTAAGCTTCACAGTTAAATATTACTGTTACATATACTTTGTGTCTAATATACCACATGATTAGAGTATCAAAAAAATCCAACTAACAAAACAAGTGACAGGTGTGCCCTACTAAAGAGGTATTCAGGGTTAGATTATATGAAGTGGAGAGAAGGCATTGCAAATGCACAAGTGGACTTTGCTGGTCATCGCTGTCAATTATGAGACTGCAGAGAAACGTGGAGTTGTCTGACAGAGACTGCAGAGAATTGCTTATTTTGCTCAACAAACCATTTTATATGCATGGTATCACACAGCACAGAATAGGCATTCATCAACCAACAAACTCCTAGCTCTCACAAAACAATTTAACAGGATGCTGCCAACTTGAAATACTGAGAATATGAAGTCTTGCCCCTCTGCAACCCCTCTCCAAAAAAAAAGGAACTGACTAAACCCACGATTTAGTTCTGCCATTTTTTCCCCTGATTTTTTAATCATATTTCCCAAACAAAGAAAAAATTTTTCTTTTCTGTGGCTGTGTGAAGGATAACCCATAGAAAAACTGGCTGCATTAGTTAAAGGCAAACTAGAAAGAATTAGCCTCTTTTATTTTACACTTGTTACTTGTAACGAAAAGCTTACTATTTGCAGAAAATACACCAAGGTATTTAGAAAGAAGAGTGACTTTTTCCTATGTATAGCTGTTCTTTAAACAACCTGGTCTGTAGGCCCAGCTGGCAGAAGCATGCACAGGGTTGCCAAACTCTAAACCACAATAAAAATTATCAGTAATGTAATCAGTTTAAGTGCCATTACTTCCATTGAATGGTACTAGCAAAATTACTCTAAAAGAATGTCATTTTTCTAAAATAAGATTTGTTAATCAAACTTCTCAACTTCTTTGTTGCAAGCAGTGGTTGGAACACATAGAACAAGCTGTCTGGATTCTTAGCCTGAGCAAAATAAAAAACATACATACTCCATGAAATTCAAATGCCCCATAGGAACTAAATGCAGGTATGCACTGACATTTCAGGTAATTGCAGTCTCTATATAAGGGACCTTTAAAATTTACCAACCAAATCTCCATGAGCAGAATCCATAGGGTTTTATAAGAATTTCTTGCTTATCTATCTTCCTTACAAGATCTGCAATGCTAGAAATGAAAGAAAGAACAACCTTGGCATGTCATTTCCTCACTATATAACAAACTATAGTAATTATAAATTAAAAAATATAAATACCAAGTATTTCACACAAAAATTAACAGAACTGCACACATACATGTCTGGTTCAATGCACAGATAAATTCAGGTAGTTACCAAACCATCTTTTTATTTCTTTTAGTCTCCTTTTAGTAATGGTAGGAAATGAAAAGTCATCAGGTCAGCCACTCCATCACCAGCCACCCATCCTTCAACTTTACCTTTCCCGTGAAAATCTAATGGCATGTCTATGAAAACATGGCAATCATGAATATGGACAAAGCTAACATTAGAATATGTTTGTGTGTGTGCGTGTGTGTATTAATGACACTATGAAAGAATTAGAAATACCATACAGAGTCATCAGGGCAGAGGAGAGGTTGCAGCCCCCAGAGTTGCTATCAGGACCCTGGTGTTCAATTGCTAAAAGCAGTAACTTGAACGAAGCTGACTGCCCCTGTGGTGCTGCCCCTTGTCCCAGCTTCTGTCACCCCTCTGGGACATCTCTCTCCTCCTGCTCCCAAGATGAAGTCTGCAGAAGATATAACCACTATGTATAAAGAGCATAAACACTACAATTTTTGCTAAGTTTTGACCATAGACCTAAGAGGATTCATTCTGTAAATATGAAATGATCAGAGTTTAGCTTTCTCAATCTTAGAAGCAGCCATCCTTCACAAAACCATATCTTCATATGTTTATTCATATGGATAGAGCACTTGGAATTACTATATGATCTTCTCTAAAGTTGCCTAAACACACAAATCAGATTGCATGAGAAAACATATATTTTACAGACATCTTTAGGATGCCTGAAAATTAAATTATTGATCTTTCTATTTTCTTAATACAATGTCTTTGGGCAGAATATATATTTGGTTAAGTCTAGCTAAACATTGATTCAAGCAGAAAATGGGAACCACAGTTAAGAAGTATCTTTACAATTCATGAGCTAATGAACAATAATATAATACCTCTCTGTTTACCAGACATGTCAAAACTGTCACCTGTACGCTTGTTTTCATAATTCAATGAGAAAAACAGTGCACCAGCTTCTCACATTTAATGGTTAAATGAGGTCTTTATGGTTTTACACCTCATATTCATCTTAAGAACGTCACTATAGTGAAACTCTTAAGACAAGGGAGAGTGGAACAATTAACATGCAAGAGGTTTATCTGCTTTGTATCAAGTAAATGTAAACTCCAACTTATTCGTGTATCTTATTAGGATAAAAGAATGGAACCTTTACTTAAACAGAGAAACCTTCAATTTCCAAATCTGGTAGTCAGAGCACCATCTGGTCTTTGTTCTTCTCTTACTTTCTTTATTGAGCTTTCCCCATGCTCCTTAGAAACTTCACAGATGTAGGTTTTCTCCAGTTCCCAGCCCACTGTCTCCAGGGGGACCTAAAATGTCCATCATTATGATCATTCTCATCTGCACTAATGTGGTGGGGAACAGTGAGGGAAGATTACTCAAGAGAGATCTGTGTTGAATGTTACATGATTTCCTATCACCTGCTTTCTGACAAACTTCTTGTTTGCCAGGCATTTGTCAGATATTTGGTATTTATTGTCACAAGGGACATCCATCCTAACTCAGTTCTTAAGAAAAATTTAAAAGGAAACTTATGCCTGACATTTATTTATACAAAAGACTAACATTTCTGCTCTATCATTACTATATTTTTTCAGGTTGCTTTCTATTAAATCAACATTACAAAATGCAGAGTTAGTTTTTTTAACTCAATTTATTTTATGTGCTTTTCCCCTAAATTGAATATATGTGACTGCTGACAATTTTCAGAATGGAAGTAAAGATTATACAATATAATTCATACTGCAGCAGCCAGTGCTAATATCTGAAGATAAGCTATCCCTTCACCTTGTGATTTGTGAAAACACTACATCATTTCAGACATATATTATGTCATCATCACAATGTTTCTTGCATAGACTCTGTGTTATCATCATTCTAACCAGATTTAGCAAACAGAAAAATCTCCAGGTAATCTGATTTCATTTCCAAACCAGAAATACATTAATAAAAACATCTGTCAGGACAGAATGCTCAGGCCAAATTAAAATAAAAAGTCCTTAAGTTTCTCCTGAAATAATATGTTATGCTTACATACCGGGGTAGAAACAGAATTTAACCTACACCTAACACTTCTGTAAACAGCTATCACAGGCAGTCATTTTGTGCTTAGAAACATCTTAGGATATCGTCCTACATCGTAATTTCTCCAACACCAAAGCAATTTTAGGAAAACACCTGCTCTCTCCAGGCCTGAGGCATGCACCTGCCATTATGCAGTAAAACAACTTAATGGTAGGGGTTGTTTGTTGCTGTTTAAATCAGATTGCTCTGGAGCATGACTCAACACAGAATCACAGTGGCACGATTAAAAGACTGTCAAACGGAGGTAAGTAGGAAGGTGTTTGAATAGGAACACCTTTACCCCTGGAGAAGTCTGATTAGGAGTTCCACCATTTGTCAGTGAGAAGCAGTGCTTCAGGGACCTGCTGACTGTAGAATACTAGGGGAGAATAAAAATTCCGGGTGGCATTTTCAAAGGAGGTTTGTATGGGAGTCTGGGTACGAAGGCCAGTGAAAGCTGGACACGCAACACGGAGCTACTCTGGAAACCTCAGCATGAGGGAAAAGTATCTGCCCAATGCTTATTTGGGTACATCGAGATCACATTTATCTCATTCACTAAGCAAAGTATTAAAAAAATGAAAGAAATCATAGACAGTGCAAAATGAGAACAAGAGTACAGGACTGAGTCGTCCTGAGACAGACACAAGCAGGGGGGAGGTAGGACGGAACTGCATAGCTGTAAGACTGTGAGTCACAGATACTGAAGCATCTACTGCCAATGAAGAAGAGGAGAAGGAGGAAGGGGGAAAGACAGGATGCAATTCCACCTCAGTAAGCGTTGGCAATCTTTCTGCAATATAGAAATGCCTAAACTAATTTTTAAATGATCAGTCTAACTTGTCATCACTATGCTCAGTAAGGACTAATTATCCTGTTTCTCAGCCCCTGTGATAGTAGACATACCTGAAAGGCATAATACACAATTTTAAATGTATTTCATTAAAGTATAAGCTACAGCATGTTTTAAATAAAGCTTGACAGACTTACAAACCACATCACCAGGAGCTTATAGGTCAATCCTACACATCCAGTTATCACGACCAGTTAGTGAGAAAAAATATCACTGGTGTAAAACATTTAATTTTTTTAATAGCAATTTAAAGCTCTGGACAGATTCCAGAGCTTTTCCTGTGGTGTTTTGTTGGGGGGGGTTGTTCGTTTGGTTTTGTTGTGAGGTTTTTTTTTAAAGTGTTCACCTAGTCAGCTGGATTCTTTGTAACTATAGAGGGAAAATATTGCTACGTAACCCAACTCTCACTCCAGAATCCTACCTAGACTCTCACCCTGACTTTAGAACGGCAGTTTCAAGACTCAGAGTATAAATGTTTAAGGAGAACGTAAGGATTTTATTTTCCTTTCCGTAAGAATGTTTCTGGTGATTTATTCATTGGAGAATCTCCTTACAAATAACCAGACATAGCACAGCCAGATACCCAGGGTAGTAGCTAGGCAGTTAACATGCAAAGATGCTTTTGTAGAAACATCACTAAGCAACTCAAATACTGAAATCAAAATGCAATTTTCACTTGAGACACTTTTTGCAGAGCTGCTTCTTTGTTAGCTACTAGTGAGAAGATAGGAAGAAAAATGTGGTTTATGTGGTAGAGCTGTTCTCTTTCGCAAACCCAGAAGGGACCCATTGGTGTCTCTGCTGCAACAAAAAGCAGGATATACATAGCAAAACTATAGTCATCAACAGCAAATCTTTTGGCTCTCTTAGTGTGCTGTAGGGACTGATCTCTAGTAAGCTCACACAACAGACAAAGAACTTAGGAATGCTACCATTATTCACTTATCACACATTATGGAATATCTTTATTCTTCTCATATTAAGGTGATAGACTGTAAAGTGGAGGATTATGTTTACAATTGCACTATTTCACCAGTGACGTATTCAGTATATAATAAACGGGAAAAAAAATGCGAAAAGACTGGTCTTATAAAAGCACTGATTTTGAATTGGAACTAGAGGCTACACCTGAGGTCCTGGTTTAGATTAAGTAGCTGTCAAAAATCTAACAACTTCATCTGATCTCCTAAGACCTGCTTCATCAATCTGCAGACTCAAATTTTTGTAAAAAAAAAATTAACCTAGTTTTAAGTAGACAGTTGCATTACAAATCAGCTTAATTTTTGAAATATATTTTTGTCCTTTACTGGGAAAAAAACAAAGTATTTCAAATATAATTGCAATATGTTCCAGGGTCTTTACTCCAAATAGAAGTATTCAGATTTGGGGCTGTTTTGGTTTTAACTAGTATTTCTGTTTCCTCCCATTCTCTTTTCTTTTTTCTGGTCAAAAGTAACAAAAGAACTTTGGAATCTCAAAAATACTCAAATGTAATCAGAAGTAACCCATATCCCTGAAACAGCATGTTTTGAAGACAATATATATAATTAAAATCTTTTTAACCAGCATTCCAATATCTTAATTTTTCACTAACATCTACCTGTTGATGTACATCTAAGTGCCTACAAGGAAAGATCAAAATAACTAAATACAATCTTAGATTAAAGCAGCATTGACAAACATTTCATCCGCTTTGGTTGACAATCCCACTGAATAGAAAGGGATTTTTGAGAGGGTTCTCATTTAAATACTTCTCATGATACAGTGCTATTGTACAGGAGTTTTTTTCTTCTTTCAAGTCAGTTCACCAATGTTAAAAGAATATAATAATTCAGTAACTTTTGCTATAGTAATTGTTTACCACTTACTAAGCCAAGGGACAACTCATTTAATAAACCTGCCTCTGAAAACTGCTTCTTGTGTGAGACTGTCAGAATCTACCAATGTTCATAATTGCAGTGTAGTGTGGTAGTGCTGGGCTGAGAGCAGAAGACAAAGACATATTACCTAATATGCATTTATTCCCAGGACATACTTTTAAATGTATAGCTGGATTTAACACTATGATAATCTCATTTTTATTAATGTAACGACCCCAGCTGCAGTGCCTCAATTTATGATCCTCATTCATTCCCATCCATCAAGCTGCTAAGTCTTTGATTGCCACAGTGTTTTCTAAAAGAAAATTATTCAGAATAGTTTTGAATTTTAATACCAAAGTATATTGTATTGCAGACCTCTACCAAATATACAATTTGCTTCTCAATCAGTTTAAAATTGTTTGCTCACTCCACATTTTACATTGTTTGGCACAAACCACAAAACATTTCTATTGGCATATTCAATTCTCAAGCAATTGAGACCCCCCATGTTTCTAATGTTATCCTTTTCCTGATGAGCTTTTAGAGGTATATGTTAGTCCTAGCCATGCAAAACATAGATTTAAAAGTATTGCTTGTTGAAATAAAAAACTAATTTACATTTTTACCCAAAATAGGAAACTAATGATATTCAGAAGGATGTGTGTTCTGATTATAGCAAAAAACAGTTTTTTAAACATATTTCTGTTGATCACTCTGGAACCCATTCAGCTAAAAATTGTGCTTCTTACTCTTAACCTACAGTATCAAAGCTGGCAATGTATACTCCAATTTGTAAAGCATTTAAGGACATGCTTTCCTTTGTGTATGCACAAAAAGCACTTTCCTAGGTTGGAATTAAGGACATTCATAAAAGTGAAAACATTCCCCAGATGAAATGTGGCTACACTGCTAAAATGCAGCCAACACAAGCACATGCAAAAAGTAATTGATTTAAACACATTGTTAAATCAGAGCCTGAATTACAATTGCCGAGCCAATTTCCATCTCGTCAGCTTTACAATTAATACTGTCAGGCAGCAAGGACTTACTAAAGGGTCTGTGATCCCTTTATTAGCAGCATTTACTGTGGTTCATTACTCATGCTCAAGTGATAAAAGCAGTCATGAACAGACTATCACAAGTACCATCATTGCACTGAGCCCAAATACAGAATCGTAGAACCATAGAACGGTTTGTGTTGGAAGGGACCTTCCAAGTCCCCTATTTTGGTCAGGGATGCTATTCACTAGACAAGGATCTGTACAAACACCTCGAAAGCAATTTGTGCTAGTGTGCAGCCATGTCAGGACACAGAAGATGCAGAAACGTCAAGAAGCCATGTGAAGCCATTGGTTTCCAAAAAAAAGGAAGATCTACTGTGGACCCACCAGTGTTACCACTGATCACAGTCACATTCCCAGCACACACGTCACAGAGTACATTTGTTTGCATTTCCAGGACTGCTTTGCAACCATGTATATCTTATCACAATACAGTGTTTAGGATCTCAAGATATATCCAAAATGGTTTGAAAACAGAGCAAAGGTCAGATTGTAATTAAGCAAGCCTTTCTTTGCAGAGGCAGTGAAACGGGCAGTGCAGTGGATGTCAAGAAATAATGCCTCGCTGCCACCTAGGGGCAATCCAGACACTCCCTGTCTTGTCCTGGAATAAAACCTTTCCTGGTTCTCCTGCTTAAAATGCAGATATCCTGTACTGAGTTACAAGGATAAAGTAGATTAATCTCAAGTTTGTTAAGCATGCAATGAAGTAAATCAACACTTTATGGAAAATGGATATCAGTTAACAATCAGATAAATATCCAGGTCCTTGTACTACCAAGAACATGGTAACTAAGCCCAAAGGCTGTGACACCCTGCAATACAGGGATCTCTCTCAGAGGCAACATAAAATGTAATTATGTATATTTTATAAGCTAATGGGAAAAACTTGATTAAAAAGCATCAACAATAAAACTACATCTGCAATGTACAGTTGGGCAGTACAAAACCAGTAAAAAAGCTCTCCTCATTTAGTTTTTAAAAAAGGAACACAAAGTATTGCGAAGAAGTAGCCAGAATTTTGTTTTCACTATTGCTCTGCTAAAATATTTGCCAGCTTCTTGGATGTTGAAATGTTGCATTGAGAATATAATTGAAAACCAAAGCTATGAAGCAAATCTAGACATGTTTAAGTAAAAGGCACTGTCTTCGTTTACTTCTCATTTTTTTATTGGTATTATCATTTCAGCTGAAATTTTTCATGCTGGGTGTCTACACAGACTGATGGATTTGGAGGACTTTTGTTTTTAATATTCAACAATCCTGTTTAGATGTAGTCAATTTTAAACAAACTTGAGAGAGTTTGGGGAGTGGGAGAAAGGTACACCTAAAAACTATCAGTTTGGCTGTTGCACTAATAAATTCTAGTGCTTCTTAAACTTCAAAAGGGAGTCATTACTCACTGCTTGAAGTCTACCTTTTGAAAGACTTGAGTTCATCCACATCTGTCCACGTTCTACAGCCATGAAACAAACTGTCACTTGCATGTGTCCAGCAGAGATTTTCAAAGAGCTTAGTAGTTAAGTTCTCTAAAGAGTTTGTCTAGCATGAGAATGATTCTCAAAGCTCCTAGAAACCAAATATAGAGGACTACATTGATACACCATTCTCATCAGGCATGTTCCAACCAGTTTACACAGGATTTTCTCTAAAACTATCAAAGTTTTTTTCAGAGATTACTGGATACCAATCAAGACTAGAATTACTAGGAAGGGTATTCAGAAATGTCTCAGCTGCTCCATTTTCTTTCTACTGCCACCCCCACACCCTTTTTTTGTGTGTGTTTTTTTTTGTTTGGTTTTATTCCCAGTTATTTCCCTGCTTAAATAAACACAAGAGGTCAGTCAACAGAGGTTCAACGTTTTCATCCCTGTTTGGAACAGGCAAGAACTTGCAGCAATTTTCCAGGACACATTCATTATATTGGGGCAAGTACAAGAAAGCTGAGTGCAATAATTACACAGGAACTTCATCCATTCTGCATGTGACATTAAGCCTATTTATTAGTTACTCAGTTCGTCCTTTTTTAGTGCCCATGAAAAATGGAAGACATGGATGTAACTCAGCTCAAATTCTGTCCTAGGGAGAAGCAGAAATACAAAGCAGACTGAACAGGCAGGAAAACAGCCTCCGCGAGTAGAGGGCTAAGTGCAAGACAGGAATGATGACTGTGACTGAAATGCAGCCACTTCGTGACAGTATGCTTTGAATACCATCCAACTTTATCACTGGCTAGGAATACTCAAGTCTGCATGATAGTCTTATAAAAAATGTCCTTCTTGTGAAATCTGTGTTTTTCACAGCATTAAAAATACCCACGAAATTGCCTTTTTTCCACTGGGAACTGATACTGGCAGCCACCCCACTGCTGCCAGAACTGTATTCACATTTACTCAGTATCTTCAGGCAGGCTGCTGAGGACTTCGGATCTCTGCTTTCCTTATCAGATATTTTTAATCATATGTTCCTAAGCCACCAGCTAGACTGAGATCAACACTTTGTTCACTTCCTTACCCTCCTCAAAAGTGCACTGTGACTGCACTTACTGTTTTTTGCAGCTACTCAGCTGAAAGTCTTTTGACTTTCTGTCTGCAGAAGACAATTCAGCTGACCATAACTTTCTGGATGAGCAGTCTAGAAAACAAAGCAGTGCTCTCTGGGACCTCTTAAAACCAATAGCTACAGAGAAAAAAAGCAACAAAAAAGCCATAACATTCAAATACCAAACAGCTAGAAAAAAAAAATGTTAAAGTACCAGCTGGAAAGATGCTCTGAACTGTGAAAAAGCAAATTATTTTTCACTGTTTTTTTCACACTGTGTTCAGGGCAACAGAGTTTTCCTTCTTTGAAATGATCAGGATTATGGGAAAGAAATATGATTCCATTATCAGTTTATTCCTTTCTTGGGAAGAACCCTTAAGCCTCTCTAACACTGAGTGTTTGGGTCAAAAGTATGAAGTCATTATATTCTCTAACATAGTATTGGTATCATAAGGAGGAATTTCAATTTCAGGATTATCTGTTTAGCAATATATCTTAATACTTGACATTATCATTGACTTTTCCTCCTGGGGCTTACCTTCTACATCAAAGCTAACAGACTCAATAGTACTCCACCATATTATACATTATTTTGAGGACTGAATGCAACTGAAACTGCCTCAGCTGTGTAGTTTCAGATATTTAGACAGTTACTGGAAAAGATATTCCATTTTATCAGAGTTTTTCTCAAATTCCTTGAGTGGTACTCTCAGTTGTCAATAGTTCAATGCCTCTAGAGCTGACAAGTCAGAGGTAGCCAAAACTCCTGTTTCAAAGTGTTCATACTTATTCCCTGACTTTGGAGGAATGGAGCTGCTGCCAGCTATTAGAGCTGCTTAGCTCTTCTTGGGCTGCTGGAAACACATAAGAAAACTGTTTCTCACTCTTGATTCTAAAAAAACACCATAGAACTGGATGATACTAGTATCCAGCAGCTCACTGTCTCCAGCTGGCAATGATATCGCTGCTTCCTCCCTCTGCACCAACCCAACTGCTGTGCACCTGTATTGGCCTTGAACCAGCCACGGCATTTCTTGGGCCTTCCATGCAAGAGAAATCAAAGCATTAACCTAGCAGAAAACTAGCTCCTTAAAAACGGGGGACTGGGGTAGTTTTCTCCTGGCTTACGGAAGCTGGCTCCCATAAACGTCTGATGGCAACCAAAGCTGGCATGAGGGAAGGGCAGAACTGCAGAGGCAAGAGGAAATGAAAAGAAAGGACTGAAGAAGTGGAATGGAAAACTATCTTTCAAAGGTTGAACAAAGGTTGAGCTTTGCTAGGTCTAGACCCTAAATCTATAGGGCTCACATGACCCTTTTGCTCCAACAACTTTTCCTAATCACCAGGAATGGTGTCCTGTGTCCACTTACCTCATCCTTGCACATCTGATAACCAAATAAAGTTACTTAGCATGAAAGATTTTGCTCACATTTCTGTCATTCACTCCAAACGCATGCCAGTATTTCAGAGTAACACTTTCTCCATGACTTGGTGCACTTCAGAGAAGCAGGAAAATAGCATGAATTCAGTTTATTATTAATATGGATCATGAAATTAGTTCCATTTCCACAGTTGCAGAAAAATCAGTCAATGACGTTACATGCCATGAAGCTAATATGTCACAGGAAAATTCCCCAATAAACCTGCATATAAAAGAATAGTATTTAGTTCTGGTAATTCCAAATGTTAATAAAATTATTTGCTCATAGACACCATATGAATAGGTGAAAGTTAGCAATGACATTGAGATACAACTGCTACTCATTGCAAGATCCTTTTCATTGTAGTCCATCAGCCGTTTGTTATCTACCATTTCCCTAGTTATTTCAGGTCCAGTATTATTTTTAAAATTATTCACATCCTGTTACATTGAATAGTAATTTTGATCTAAAAGACAAGATATGAAGCTTCAAGAGTGACTTGCAAAGAGAAATGACCTTTTCATTGCTCATGGTAAATGCAACAGCATATCTTGGCAGTAAAAATGCATAAAATAAAACTAATCATTAGACTAGTGTGCTATCACTCTTAATGGTCATTTGTTTTTTCTTTGGAGTATTTTCTTTGTGACAAGGTACAGATGTCAGAGCTTCAACATATCTTGATTTTTTTGTCAGAAAAAACAAAAACAATCTGCAGTTTGCTGAATATTTTCCAAGCATAGCTCCCAATTGCCACAGAGGTAGTAGACATTCTGGAGAAGCTCCAGCTGAACCTAAAGCCAAGCAGCTCTTGGCATTGCAAAAATTATTTTGAGACTGTCACATACTCCAGTAGGATCCAACAGTGAATCACAAAGATACTGCCTCAAAGCTTTTACAAATCCTTCTTTGGAGTTGATCTGAAGCCTCCAAAATATACAAGTGTTGCAATATGGGCATACAATATCTTCAGAGCTATGAATGTCTGAGATCTGCCCTCATCTACATCCACACTCGTGGAACAGTATCATATAATGCAAGAAAACTGGGCTATCTTCTAACAGTCAAGAGCAGGAAAGTTTTGAATATTTCTGTACTTATGCAAAATGCTTGCTGAATAATTTTCACAGAACAGTTTGTTCACTGATACTGACAGAGAGGATGTTCAGGAAGAGCTGCCAGCAGGCTACCATTTGTGTGAATTTAATACTGAGATTTGATTCATATCTAATAAAGTATTGGTCTTGTTATTTAACTGAAATAATCAAAATCCAAGCAGTGTTTAGCTGCAGTTGGTCAGCTATGTTGCAGGTTGTTTGCATGTTCTCCCAGCTGGGTGCATTTACAGGCATCTCCAACTGGTGTGCAACTCAAAGTAAAATGCACCTCTTTTCCACAGCGCGTGAAAGCTCGGCGTTAGCATTCTGTGAATGTTTAGGATTGTCAGACTATCTGGAGAGCAAGGAAAGGTGAAAAGGAGGAGAAAGCTTGTTTGAAACAAATTCATTTAACAGTTCAAAATGCTTCACACTCTTTACCCCAGCCTTAATTATAATTGACTCTGAAGGACATATTTTGCACACAAGCATGCTGGAGATATTTAATCTCTTTCCACATGCATGTCCATAAAGCTCTCATCATGGGATATCTAGGGAGAGATTAGCAGTCGCTAGAAGAAAAACTAGAATATGCACAAAATGCTGTAAAAGCCTCATTTCTTTCTTCTCCCAAAAATAAATTTAAGAGAGCTTAGAGGTATTTTCAATCCAAATGATTCTATGATGCTAAGAAACACAAGCTCTCATTAATACACTTCAAACTCATTTAGGGGCCTATAAAATCCCACATATATACAATACCCCTCCTGACACTGTGCAAGGATAGTTACTAGGATCTGGACTGGTGGTTCTATTTCTGATCACTTCTGAAAATTGAACTGAACCTTATCTAAAATCTGGTTCTTGAAACACATTTTCTTTAGAAGGTTGTCTTTAGAAGGATGCTGTTCTCATCCTAGATACAGTTGTTCCAGCAACAATCCATGCATATCAGAACATTATCCTGGATGTAAAAAAAATAGAATAAAATTTGAATGTAAACACCTACAGCAAGCAGTGAACTTATAAACATGAGGTCTTGTCATGGTTTAACACAGCGGGCAGTCAAATATCACACAGCTCACTCAATCCCCCTACACCACTCCAGAAGGATGGGAGAGAAAACAGGGGGAGAAAGAAAGTCAGATTTGTGCATTGAGATAAAGGGACAGTTTAACAGGAGAGAAAATGAAGAGGAAATAATAATAGCAGTACCAATACTAATAATAGGATTAGAATATACAAAGCAAGTGATGCACAGTGCAATTGCTCACCACGTGCTGAATGATGCCCAGCCATACCCAAACAGTGGCCCTGGACCAGCTTACTTCCCAGTTGATATACTTAGAATGTCATCATATGATATGGAATATCCCTTTGGCCAGTTTGGGTCAGCTGTCCCAGCTGTGTCCCCTCCCAGCCTCTTGTGTCGCCCAGAATCCTCACTGGTGGGGTGGTGTGAGAAGCTGAGAAGCTCTTGACCCTGTGCAAACACAGTTTAGCTCAAACTAAAACATCAGTGTGTTGTCAACATCACTATCATCCTAAATCCAAAACTCAGCACTATATTGCTACTAGGAAGAAAATTAACTCTATTCCAACTAAAACCAGGACAGGTCTCCAGCTCCTCTTCATTCAACCAATGTGTATCAATGAACTCAGAATTTTCTGCTAGCCAGACAGACATGTTAAATTATTTCACATGTCATAATGTCAAGATGTGAAACTTTCATCTGAAAATTTGCAAGCATTTTCTCATAAATTATTTCTGTGGTGAACCAGCTCAGCTTTTAGTCTTTGGCTTTTTCTTTCTTTTTGAGTTGCAGAGCAATTCAATTGTCAAATCACAATAGGTGAGAACCCCTAAAACAGGTAATCAATATCAGACTAAATCTTTCATATTGACTAGCATCTTGTAGCTAATAGCTTACATTAATAAGTAATACAGCAATAGTTAATAGCTAATATTATTTTTAACATGAAAAATCATATAAAACTTTTGAAAATTTCACCCAGATATTTTAAATTTTACTTTGGAGTCAGATACTCGCTCTTATTTTTAAAGAAAGCTGATCCTATTATCAGTCATTCACATTCTGATATCAATTCAAAAATTTATTTTACCTAAAAAATATACTTTTTACAGCTCTTACACTAGATTTTGGAAAAATGGTACCCTGAAATTGCTGGTCAGGACAAATAAGGAGATACCATATCTTGTTCATAAAAGCAGAACAGGTCTTTCTGTTTTCAGTAGGACTCAAATGTACTGTTTTGACATTTTATAAATGTTTGCATATGATTTTCCCACCTGTAAATGAGAAATGCAATTTTCAAATGCCAAAGTATTAGTCCTGTTCATTAATACTTCTGCTGATCTGAAACCTAAGACTAGTGTTCAAGTTATACATAACATCAAGATTAAAATCTGTAAGTAAAAATATTGAATAAGTCAGTTGGGCTCATGGCTACTAATCTTTCATTTCTTGAGCATATCTTTTGCAAAATACACAAGTCAATTATGGCTTCAGACAGAAGAAGAATATAGAAAGTTATCTTCAGTCAAGAAGATCGTGAAGTGAAACAGCTAGATACTACAACAAAAAGCAAGCACTAGATCATAATTTTTAAAATAGTAGCCCATTTCATATTAGCTTTAGAATTTAGCTGACATACTAGCGCAGTCAGCTGGAAAAAATGAGTATTTGTAAATATTTACAATTATATTAATATTTTTATTAATATTGGCTTTTAAAAATTTTCAATTTCCTGAGATTCCTGTTGATTATTTCATGTCTAGGAACCTACTTGCAGTTGCATCAGACGGTAGAAAACTTTCTTTTCCACACAGTTCCATTTATTTGCTTATTTGGGAGTGAAATTATTTGTTTTTCCTTGTGGACAGTCACAAGGTGCCTTTGAAACACCATGGGAAATTCTGAGAACAAAGTGCACACAGGGTAGCAAATCATATGGAAGAAAATGGCAGTTCTCTCTGCTCAGCTTTTCATACTTGGATGCTGGCAGTAATTGCTGACCAGTGTACTGAGAGTTATTGCAGTCCTGCCTGATGGCTCTGCAGCAATATACTCCGGATAATTCTAATAAAGAACGACAGGTGAAATTTGCTCTCTTCTTGCAGGGAAAAGAAGAGATATTTATTCTAAATCAGCCTCTTTAATAACGGCATTTTAAAATGTTTTCACTAATTAGTTCTGGTTGCTTGAAGGATTGCTGTTTCTTTCTTTTTCCTGTTAATTATGACGATTTTTTAACCTCATCTAGCTCTGTTATTGTTTCCTAAACTCTAAAAGCACAGTTGTCACAGAGAATACTTCGGTGCTTTGCAGCCTTTTGTATTTTTGCTTAGTTTCTTCTCCTCATAAAGGACTTACATTAATGTCTGAAGCATTTAATGTCACTTTACTAGTGTTCAGGTAGTGAAGCAAAGCATAAACTTCTGAAGGAGAGTTTGATCAGGAGCTACTTCAGAAATATATTGTCCAACACAAAAATATTTAAATTAGAACCACTTTCATTTAAAATAGAGTATTTTATGCTTCTGAGGAAAAAAATAGAAAACACCCAAATTTTAGTATTATATTATGATTATATTATTGGTTCTAGTCTGTATTTTGGAGGATTGGAGGATTGGAAAAAAAGCTTAAAGCTTACAAAAAAAACAAATGTTTCCTGATTTCAAAAGAAAAAAAAAAAAAAGGATTAATTCTCTGCTGAATTACTTTTTGAGTAAAACATATCCAAAAAAATAGTTCCTCCGAGCCTAAAATCAAGCATAAAATATAACTGAATATTGCAGGAATGGAAACAGGCCAAAAAAATTATTTGTGATTCGAGTAAAAGAGCTAAACCTTTCAATTATTGAAGGACAGAAATAAGTCTGGAGGTGATTGGGCAGCTCTGCATCGTTATAAAAATATAAAACAGTATGAAGCCGTCTAGGGAGAATTGAGGTGTTTAAGCCTATTGATGCTAAACTTGCCTTTCTAATTACCCTCTACTCATCCTAAAGACATAAATGCTGGAATTCCCTGGGCCTGTGGACCATAGGATGAAAACTAATCCTGTGGTGAAAAAACACAATCTCTTCAGGATAAAATTTGAAAAGCACCAAAAGAGATGGCTTTAGAGTACTGTTACAGAAATGCTAAGCTTGGGATAGAATATGAAGAGAAATCTCTATAAGATTATAAGAAATAAAGAGTAGTGATTGTATAAGCGTGGGAAACTAATCTCCCAAACTTGGATGCAATATAAATGCCATCATTAACAGCTGAAGGCTTAGGTAGTCTTGAATCTGCTATAAGACAGATTTCTTTAATAAATACCCAGTGAACCAATGAAAATTAATGCTGCTTTGAACACAGGTTTAGCAAGAATCAAGGTCTTACACAACAGCTTTTCACAGAAAATAATCTTGGCTTGAGTGATCATAAACTGAATCAGTCAGTCTTTATCAAACTGCAAGACACACAACAGGCCTTCCTATGACTAATGTTCGGGATTTCAGAAAGGAACTAAAGAAACCAACTGAAGAGTGAATTCAGGAATGCAAAGCTTTTAAAACATAGAGAGTAAAGAATTACTTTTAATCAAATGGCAGACACTATTAAGAGTTCAAATTGCATGCAAGTAAAGAAACTAATAGAAAAAGCTTATGAGCTTCCTTCAGTGAATCAGCTGCTTTTGTATACATGCAAATCTACCAGGAACAAAGAGAGAGCACTGTTTCTCAGAAGTTACAGAAGGTAGAAAAGAGGAAAATGGCTAAAATTTCTTGAACTAGACTACATTTACCATTCAAACAATCAGCAAAAATTCTTTACAACCAATGAAGAAGCATGGGGAACAAAAAAGTTACAGTGTTTAAATATAGAATTTATTATTAAATAGAGTTTTATTACAGATTAACACTTCTCTAGGTCTGATCCACATATTAAATGCATATTTTGCCTCCATTTTCTATAAAGTTAATGATGAGGACATTAGTGGAGTAAGGAGTAAAAATGAGGGTAGTGCATCAGAAATTATAACACCTGAGGGAGAAATAAGTGTTAACATTCTTAATACCTCATAAAGCAAAAATAAGGCAGGTTGGATAGTCTCCATTACAGAATATAAAAATATGAAACTGTCAAATGAAATTGAAATTCCAACTGCTAGGATTTTTGGGGACAGTATCTTGCAACTGGAGAACAATAAACGTAGAAACTGCGTTTAAAAGAACATGAACAATGACAACTTCAAGAACCACTAGACTTAGTAAATTGACTTACAAAAAATAACCAGAATACTATTTGAAGGAAGAGCTAAGGGCACTGAGATAAATGGAAAGCAGTGTAAATTATAATGTGGCTTTATCAAGAGTACATCATCTAAAACCGGTCTAATATCTCTTTTCAAAAGCTATCTGCTTTATCAGACAGAAGAATATTATTCAACAGATATTTAAATAAGGCATCTGATTCATTATGCCTGCAGAGACGTTTTGCTAAAAGTGGAAAAGCCAGGTGCTAACACTCAATTTCTAAAGCAGATAAGGATGTGGCTAGAGCAGTGAACAGCTTATAGTGACTAGGTAGACATGGAATAAGGAGAGTTTACTAGGCATCCTGTCAGTCCTGTTTAATGTTACCAAAAGATCTTAAGGCAAAATATAGATGAAATTAGCAGACAATATAAAGTTGTACAGTATTGTCATTATTACAAAGACTAGAACACCTTATAAAAGCATTAAATTACTGTATTGATTTAACTGATAGAATGAAATATGAATTAGTACTAGGAAGAGCAGATTCATGCTACTGGAATGTGGCTATGAATAGTGATTGCTGAAGCCATGAATGGGCTAATGAATTCACAAATGCATGAAGAAAGACATTTGTTGTGAGAGGAAACGAAATGTCTAATTAGGATTACTGTGTATGGTTCTGGTCAACCAGTTTCAGTGAAGTTTAACTTTAATTGGAATATCTGCTAAGAAAGATGATTAGAATTATTAGAGAGAATTAAATGGAGCAATATCATCAGCACAAGACCAAATGGTAATAAATCAGCCATAAATGCGTCTTTACAAGTTCAGGAAAAGGCTTGTAAATAGAACAGTGAAAGCAGCAAGAAAATTCTATTATTTCAAGATGAAGACTAGTGAGTTTATATAGAAAATTGTATAAGTAGATAAAAGAATTCCTTGTGATAAGAATTCTTGTTCTTCTTACAAGGTTTCCTAGATGGCTACATACGTCTAGAAAATTACAGACACACATGGGACTTATCCAAATCAAGAATCCAGGAGGACTGGTAATCATGACCAGACAGAGTCAGAAAGGAATTCTTTCCTTAGGGTAGGTCTGAAGATTTGCTATTTGAGTTTTGGGTGGTTTATTTTTTTCATGTTCACCACGACATGTGCAGCATAGACTAAACTCAGATGGGAATTTCATTGAACTAATACCATGTTAGTGCACTGGATGGGGCACTGGTGAGCATTCTCACTGTCTTTCTGAGGCTTGTTGTGTTTGTGCCTTTGCCCTTGTACTACAATCCTTAATGTTGTATGGTAGTGGGAAACATTTCAATACCGGTGGGGTACGATAGCATGTCAGTAGACATTTTCAAATCTCACTGAACTGGCTGTCTGCATGGTTGCACACAGATGTTTGAGATCGAACATATCACTGTATGTTGCCTTCCTGTGTAATGGTGGAGTGTGAGAGAGACCACCATCCAACTCACCAACATTAGACAGGTGCTCAAAAGCGATGAGTGTCCAAATCACATCTGATTTCAAATCTGGATAAAACGGCAGCAATCCACATTATATATATATATATGTATGGGCATATATTCCACATCAAATTAGGGCAAAAGAGGAGAACTAGCAGAGAAAAAACACTGTCAGGAATCTGAGAAGAAAATGAGCAATGTTTTTGATATTTGAGTTAATTGAAAATTCCCCATCAATAAATGGGTAAAAGCTGCCTCAATTCCTATTATTGTCTTTACAAATGGCAACAGAGGAAATAAAAAAGATACTGATTTATATAAAATCTATCTTTTAGTATTTCAGGTTGCCATTTGTGGAGTTTTCAAAGTTTATTATTATTCTTGATCCCCTTCTCTCACACTTCTCACTGTATTTTAAAAAGTATACTACCTAAGGAAACAGCTATCATTTCATTTGTTTGTCTGACATTTAGACAAACATCTTACTTGCTTCTAAACATCAGTTGAGAACATTATTTTTAGAGATGCATTGGGGATATTTTGTTCCTGTTCCTTACAGTTTCAGCTCCTGCTTGTTTTTTCTAGCAGCACCCAAATCCCACTAAAACTTTCTCTCACCTTGCTTTCCTATCATCTAGAATTTACTAGCATCATGAGCATAATTCTCACCAGATAAAAAGAGAAACCAAGAAATATTTATTGCCACATACAACACCCGCCATTGTTTGAAGACTCCCTGACCTTGTTGGAATGTACAGGGTGATAAGGATTTGTTAAGTTAGGAAAAATAATGATCCAGACAAGGGCTCAACATGGGTGGAACCAGCCTGGTTCTGCTCAAAACTCAGCTGTGGTTTGTCTCTACTCTCAGGTCTTTAGACATGTGGAGTTCTACAACTTGCTCAGGTTCAATCAGTACTCTCAATACTACTTACAGGCCTACTTGGCTCTGGACAGAGCAAAGCACTGCATCCTGGGACCTAAAGCAGCAGCCAATCAAAGTAAATCACAACTGAAAAGTGAAGAGTCAAGGACAAAAATACTTTTTATATACCTTACTTTTCTTTATCTCTTAATTCATAACATAGAATGTGCTGAATATTTCTTAGAATCATATGAACTACCCTCCACAACTTTCAGTGGGAGTGCCTTGATGCAAGAGCAATTCTTGGCCGTAGCCTTCCATCATTTCAGCAGTCTCCCTTTTCTGCAGGTAATCCCCAAGCCTACCTCCTGGTATGGGTATTGTTCACTTCAGCACTCTGACTTTACATTACAGCTTCATTCTGCCTCTGAATGCCATTTGCCCCTGTGACACCCATATCTTACCAGTAGAGTTTCAATTATCATGGATAACCCGCACTTAAATTTCTGCTTTTAGGAAAGGAAAAATACAAATCTAAATAGAGTAAAATGTGTTAGACAAAAAACATTTGTAAACCCCAACATAGACATTGTCCCAGTTGTTCACACCTTGAATTTTATCGGTACTCACCAAATGTTGCTCTTCATGTAGCAGATGCAAAGTCTGTCAAATAGTTCTTGTTCCCTTCACAGTAGAAACACTCATGAGAGTGACAGTACCTCTGATCCACAACAGCAAGGTTATGGTACTGGTAGAGTTCTAGAGGTCTTTTTCTATGAGGCAGAAGGGAACTTGTGTTCATCTTACACTTTGAAATTCTTGCCTAGAGACTAGGAATTAGCCTAAAAAACTTGAAAGGGAGAAGAGAGAATCACTCGTTTCAAACCATCTTTGAAAAATCTGCTGTTTCCTTTCTTTAGGTTCTGTGCATTGAACACACTTATGCTTTGCTGTTGGATTCCTCTTTGGAATTAAACGATTCTTTGTTTGTTTTTATACTTTTGAAAGCATCCTGAAACAAATAATTTGAGCGTTTCAGGAGATTTTGCTGACTGTGATGGTGTGCTCCCTCCACACATGACTCAATGGGAGGGTATCCCTGATGATTATTTATCTGCTGCATAGAGGACAGGGACAAATAAAATTAAGCATAACTTACCATCAAATCTTGTTCAACCACAGTTGCATTTGCCATTGAACATTTTCAGCTCACTGATTTATGTCAATAGTGTATGTTGCTTCTCTCTGACGAGCAAAGTCCATGACTCCACCCATAACAAATTGGCCTACTTCCATCAGCATGATGGCAAGTAGTATCACTGATTGTTTTATGGAGGCATAGAGTGAATCTGAGTCCCAAATTCTCAGAAAAAAATGGGCTTACGACACTTGGTGCAACTGGGAATTAATTGAAGAACAGGAACTAGGGGCTGCAAAAAGAATGGAAAAGGAAAAGGAGTCACCTGATGCTAGATAATGCTTAGAAGCTGCCTGTCAAAAAAGGAAGAATAGACAAAGGAAGGAGCAGGACCCAGAGAGGAAAATAGAGGGTAGGAAGGCAACTGAGTTATTGCTGAGTTAAAAAATTGAACAGCTGCAAAAATAAGTGTGAGATGAAAATAAAAACAGACCAAAGCTGGGGAGAAAGGTTGAAATGATGCTTGTAAAGGCTCCCCATCCCTCTAGAATCATACAGGTTAGGAAACCAATAGTATCCCCAGAAGACTGGGATGGAGATATCTGGGGTGATCCTGATGTCAATGAACCAGAATATGATCCCTTGCTCACCACAAAACCCCATGAATATGAAGCCAGACCCACTGTCAAAACTAAAACCTGTGAGACCTGAGGGTAGTTCTCTGTGACACACTAAGTGAACCATTCCCTGCGATCAATGGCAATTGACAAATTTGCAGGGGAGATGGAGCAGAACCCTAGGTGAAACTGAAACTGAATACTTGTGGCAAGTATGTCTAAGTGATGGTGTCAGAATCATGTTGATAGAAAATGGCTATTGGGCTCCAGGACTTTTCTTAAATTTAGGATAAGACCCAATGCAACAAACTCCTCCATCCTATCACCAGACAAGAATTGGGCTGCAGGGTTAGACACCATGGAGCAAGGTATACCCTCCATAATCTCCATTAAATCTCTGAGTGATCACTACAGCTGTCACAAGAGCCACATGCACACAACCATGCATGAATGAGGACCCCATGATGTCCCACTATCTGCTACAGTACATTTCACAATGTCAAAACCACTGGTTAGAGGAGCCATGGCAATCCTTAAACCTTATCCAGCTGCAAAACAGGATGAAATTAAAAGTGATAATGAATATAATAAAAACAACTCCCTAAATGTATAGAATTAATGTGCAGCATTGTTAAATACAGCCATGAAATGAGCTGAGACAATGCAGCATCTGAAAAACAAAGCCCCCAGGAGGAGATCACAAAGACAGACCTGTGAAAGAGGAAACACAAACTAGACCAAAGGTAAAAAATGTAAGAATCCTGGAACAGAATCTCAAGAACAGAGGAATGAATAATGGTAGGATGCATTAGCCCTAGGCATTCCCAGACCCTCAATTCAAGGTCAGCCTACTGGCATTACCTTCAGTCTGACTAAAGCACTCCAGAAAAAAAAGATAACAGTGAAAGAAAGAAGCATATTTCAACTCCCTATAAAGGGAAGCAACCTCTTCCTCCCCTCAGGGAGAAATCACAGGCCATTAAGTGAAAAAATGAGTAATGTCCAGAAGGCAATTGGGCCTGCCTCTCCAGAAAGTGGAGGCTGATCAGTGGATAAGTGATGATGGCCCATACATTTTAACCCCAGTTGGTCCTTAGGGACAATTAGTGATATTTTTAATAAATAATAGAGCACAAATTTCAGTGGTAACACAGAATGCCAATAAGCAGGGCATGCTATCCAGACAGCAAACAGCTGAGGTGAGCAGTGTGAACTGCACAAGTGCTGCGTGTTACATCACCATGGTCATGAGAGGAACGTGGCAATTGCTCACTTCACAATTAAAGACCATCATGAAGATATTTTCAGTTTTGATGAATGGCACCTGGCACCTGGCGACTGGCACATTGTGTGTCTTTGGTTCAGACAGAAACAGGGAGGTTGCTCTATGGGTACTGCACACAGACCCAATACCACCTAACGCAGAAATTGTTATCACAATATCCAAATTCTGTTGCTGCATGAAATGAAATTTCAGAAATCACAGCTGATGTGGAGAAAAGACAAATCACCTCCAGAACCCAATCCCCATTTTCTCACCTGCTTGACCAGTTTGATCATCAGAAAAGAGGTGGAATTTAACAACTGATGACACAGCCCTGCTAAGAGCTGCTGTATCAAACATTGCAAACTTAATATCAATGTTGCAAGCAGCTGTACATCCATGGATGGCAGGGTTTGATACAAAAGGTATGTTCTTTACAGTTCCCATGAAGGAGGAGGATAAAGAGAAGTTTTCTTTAACTTGGGAGGGAATATAATATGTCTTAACAGTTTCTCATAAGGATATAAATATTCAGCCACCATCACTCAGGCCACACTTGCTGAACTTATACAGTCTTACTCCCTCAAGATATGAAAATGTACCAACATATCAATGATATTTGGATTGGAGAAACTTCCCCTGAGAAGGTGGGGAAAGCAGCATGGGTAATATGGTGAGCACTAAATAAAGCAGAAATTGAGACCACCCAGAAAATGTCATGGACCAAACTGTACTTCTTTAGAAGTAAAACTTTTAAGTACTTGGTGGATAGCAGGCAGTACAGTGATTCCTTCAGATGCCTCAGGAAAAATGAAAGAGCTGCAAATTCCCAACTTGAGAAAGGAGTTACAACAATTAATGGGAACTTTAGGATACTGGAGATTTTTCTATCATTTCCCATTCATTATACCGACTCTTACAGAAAGGCAAACCTTGAGAGTCAAAAAAAGAACATAAAGAGGCAGACAAAACGCTAAATGAAAAAATAAAAATGTAGCAGTCACTGAGACTAGTTACACCCTTGCAAACTACAGTAGCTGAATGGGGTTTTGCTGAACATGCTGTTTATTGTAACCTGTCTCAAACTAGCCACAAATGGCAAAAAATACCTTTATTGTTAAGCTCAATTGCATTTAATGGATCATTTAATTTACTAGAAGTAATCCTAAAGGGAACTGGTCCCACAGAAGGAGTTGGACAGAAAACATGATCAGAAATTGGTATGCCTACCTAACAGGAGCTAACCAAGGTTTATTGCCTGCCCCATTGAAATGAATCTTACATTGATGGAGAAACTAATACAACATGATGACCGATCTTGGAAAGAGTGAAGAAGGATGGAGAACAGCATTAGTGGGAAACCACCGGCTCAAGAGCATTTCTTTGAACTCCATGAAAAATATGAAACAACCAATTGGAAATTTCTTCATCACATCACTCAGCCTCCAGACATTTTCTAAAGGTTCTGCCTGTCACTTAATCTGCTCAACTCTAGGAGTGCTACTTCTCTCACTTCTATATTCCACTCCTCTGTCTTACACAGATAACTGTAGTCAAACAAACCCTTCAATTCAGTCTGAAGAACTAAGTTGCCTTGCATAGATCATTGCTAAGATCTGGAGGCTGCATCTCCAAATATATCCTTTTTTTTTCTATTTTTCACAATAAAGAAGTGCTGTTATATCCATCAGATTTAACTGGCTTATTCTCACCTATAATATACTTACCCTGTCGTTTATAACTCAAGTATTCTCTTTTCTCTTAAAAAAAAGCACCAAAATCAAAAAATGTAACAAAATAATTCCATTCATCCCACATTAAATATAACTGTGTTTTCCAGGTGATCACCTATCATTTTGTTTTAACTCAGATAACAATTTAGAATTTTCTTCTGACAGAGGGAATGTTTTTCAGTGAAGGAATGTTAACATCATTGTCTATGCATTTTCACAGTATAAAATTTCTTAGTCACACAGTTCCCACACTGACACAGGCTATATCCTCAGCTGTGCTGTGTACAGCCTAATCTAAACACAGAGGTTAAAGTCTAATATACTAAACAAGACACATGTCAGAAAAAAAGATACAAACACTTCTGAACTGAATGTTGAAATGCTCATTTATTGAGTAAAGAGTTTTAATTAGTACTGTCTACATTTGCCAGATATTTAATTAAACATCATCGTGGATCTTTGTCAGAACACTGCTTATTAGTCAGGAAGAATCACTACAAGAAAACAGAATAACTTGTGACAGGAGTAATAAAGAAAAAGAAAGCAATTTCTTCTTAGAGGAACTGAATAGGTAATTTATTTGTTGAGGGTGTTGTGTGTTAAATTGCCATGGTCATGAGGGGAACATGGCAATTGTTCACTTCACAATTGCCACGTCACTCCTGCTCTCCTCTGATTAAAAAATAGTCCAGATCTTCATACATATATAAGTGGACAAAGCCATGAAAGATGGTAGGTCATACGACCTTCAGAATCTCTCACTTAAAAAGTAAAATGTACTTAAGTAAAAAAAGTAAATGCACTTAAAATTCCAAATTATCGCTTTACAATTAAAAAAAAAAAGGTGAAAAACTTCTTTCAGCAAAAGCCTAGCTAGCATGTTTATGTTGTACTTTATGCAATTCTTCAGCTCACTTTCAAATAAGATGAAAGGAAAAGGAATTTGGTAGATGTCAAGTCTTGCAGCAAAAGGACCACAAGTATTCTAAATCCCCACTAGAAATTAAATTAAAAATGTTAATAGTTCAGTGATAAAAATCCTGCAAATACTGAAACTTTTTCTTCATTCTTAGAATTTGTTACAGAAAAGAAAGTCAATTTTAACACAAGGTTTAACACAGTAAGGATTTAACACAGCAGTGTGAAAAGAAGCAACACACTTTACTCCAAGAGCTTAGTGTATATCATCAGTGATCCATAAAAAAATCAAACAAATTAATTCTGGATAAAAAAAAACATAGCATATGGTGAAATAAACCTAACATGCGAAAAGCATGAAAACCCCCTAAACAATTAATCATGGGTTGTTTTTTTTCTTTCTTTTACAGGTAAGAACATGATACCTGCTGAGGAGAACATCAAAGTGCTAGAAAGTAAATAGCAATATATTTAACGAGATATAATTATACTGAGTGCTCTACAGACTTCAGAATAACTGATCATGAAATGGGAAGATACATCCCAGAGAACACGCACTCCCCTTAGAGTAGACTCCTTAATTGTATTATCTAATGCTCTCTTAAACATTAATCTGGTTCAGGTATTTCCACCAACTGCTCAGTCTGTCAAATAGACCAGTACAAATTTCTGAAGTGCACCAGACCACTTTTTATTTTTGTTCTAGTTATCTTCTAGGCATCCAGCTTCTCCTTGATTTGTAAGCAGTGAATACATCTGTAAGCTGCACTATTGTTTTTCAATAGTTATTCATACAGCAACTTCTCAATTATGCTGAAAGCTGAAATACTACAATTGGAACCCTTATTTTCTAAATCTCTCTGCCTTTTTTTTCAGCTGCTCTTTGCAAACATTTAAATCTGTCTGTCTTTTATCTCTTCTTTTCTAAGTGTTCCATCAAGGTCCCTATCAGTAAAACATTATTTTCCCCTCACCGCACACAGATCAGATACTGACTCCATCTCTTTGGTTCTCTCAGCATGTTCAGGCTCTGTCTGTAATAGTTTATGTGATCTTGAAAGAATTTCAGTTCTAAGCATAAGTGGGAGCAGTGCAGCTCCTTTTAATGACATGAAGGTTACTGGATAATCGTATACCAGTCATCTGTCTTCCAAAGCTCTAATCAGAAAGCAACGTATAAAAGGCTAACATTTGATGGTTTTCACTGACCTGATGAAACATTTTAAAAATGGGTGCACTCCTTTCAAGAGGGCATCAGCTCAAATTAACTATGTGCTTAAGGACTCTGATTTATCAGACTTTCCAGTACCTCATTTGCAAGCCAAATTGCAGAGTGTACCTTTGCTCTAATGTCAGTCTACTAGAATCAGAAAAATCAGGGTGGAAATCTTGAAGTGATTAAATGTCAGTGTTATGAATTTCACGTACTGGAAGGCAAAAATGCCAAGGAGTCCAAGTTTTAATAAGTGTTCTATAACAGGAGTGAAGAAGGTTGATGACAAAATTTATGCTGCAACCAATTAATTAAAAAGAAAATTCTACCAGAACAGCTTGAGTAGGCAAACACTTTTGATTCTACAGTAAGTACAATAGAAAGTACACAGAAAATCAGGACTGATGTATCTCTTGTGGTAACAGGCATTTGAACCTTGTAGGCAGATGAAAGGTCAAAGTGTACAAAGTCTCTGAATATGTCTTGCTCATGTATTTTTCCCATCTAAAGCATAAATTGTTTCATCCGGACTTTGAGTTGACCTACTGTTCCATAGGAATGAACAGTGACATACATGAGTATATTGAATGCTTAGAATAAATCATACAAATTTTTGCTGCTTAGTCACTTCATGGTGAGGCAAGGTCTTAGCTACATTCAATGACAGAAAAAGAAAAAAAAAAAAGAAAAAAAGAGTTGCCAGCAGTTTTCCATGCTCTCTGCAGTCTGTGCCATTACCCAGATATAGTTACTACCTCAGTAGTTTTGATAGTCTAGATCATGGAGAACTAATAACAGAACAAGTGTCTTAATAGAAGCTTTTTTATTCTTTGTTGTCATAGACAGGACATGATCAGAAAAATGATAGAATGCTGTTCTTGACCTGCTATATAATTTTCCCATTATCTCATACTTTCTCAATTACAAAAGCATTGTGTATATATATGAGAATGTCAAAGCTCATTCAAATTCAGGGATAAATTTTACTACTCACTTTCTCAGTGTAAGATCCTCCCAATCACAAGGCCAACTTTTTCAAAGAAGTTTTACATGAACATAATTTAACTTAGCACATGCTGCAGCTACTCCTCTTTACATTTTGAGTAAGAGAGTTAGAGAACCAGCCTCTGCTCATATGCTCATAACCAAATATGAACAAATCCAAACTAGAACAAAAGCAGCACTTCAATAAATAAAATCACTATGGCCCATGACTCCTTTTGTGTTCAAAGACAAATACAGAGTTCTAAAAGGATTTGCATCTTTCTGTCCTGTGTTTTTTTTTCTTTTTAATGTCTATTTAAATTGTTTTACAATGTCACTAGAAGTGTGAGTCTTTACAAGGCTTCTTCACCATTTTTACTGACAAAGCCATGGAGACAATATATTAGGATAGACTGAGCGCAATAAAAGTCCCAAGTTCTCTAAGTGTTTATTTGCTGTGTGACTGATTCTGCTCAATATTTCATGAAAATAAATAGAGGGAATGACTAGTAACACTATCAGCTACTCACAGTACATTAGGGATATACCTCAACAATGGCTCCTTTCTACCATTTGGTTTCCCCCTCCTTTTATTCAACTAGGACTGTGATTATCTGACACTTGGTTAATATCTTCCACAAAATAGGGTCCTCTGTGACTCTGGAGCATCAGCATGTTCAAAATATAGTGAGCATGACTCCAGGTTTGAGATTTCAACAGTTTAAATACAATTTGGATGTGAGTTTAATCTGCTGGAGATATGTGTTACAAACACAAAGTTAGGTCACAGAACTCCAAATGCCAAAATCTGTCTTACCAGCTTCAGTATTCCTATTTCTTATCATAACAAACACCCTCCATCCAACTCCAAAGGAACCCTGAAGATTTATCTTTCCTGGGATCTATGAATGATCTTCGTTTACCACGTAGTACACTCTGTTTAAGTTTCTGGAATCAAAAGGGCAAAGGATGCTCTACCATTGATGTGCACTGCCAACTCTACCTGCCTCTCTGGCCCAAGATACCATGCTGTGTCTAGGAGAGAAGGTTTTTCCCCAAACTATGGTGGGTTTCTTTGCACCAAGTTCTCTCTGTGCCTTTTTTATTATTTGTCAATCACCCTTCTGCATCAGACTTTAGCTGCCAGTGTACCTGCTACTGCACTTCTACTGTATCTGCAGTCAGATGACTGACAGCCCTTGGCACTTTGAAGCAAACTTGTCCCTGTTACCACCCTCACCTCTAAGGCCACAGACACAACCTGAGCCAAGTTATCAAAGATCAACTTTTTGATCACAGCTCATTTTAGTTGGAACACGTATGCAAGTACTCATACTAACTGTTCAACCAGCAGCCCTGAATAACCTCTGATAGACAGAAACATTCATCAAAGTAATTCCTTCTCCTGTCACAGCTGACACACTCAGAATTTGTTCCAGAAAACCAATTAACCCCTTCAATAGATCACACTACAAAAAATGAGCCAATAACGAGAGATACACGTGTTTCTAATAGAAATATAATTATTATCTATTTCTTCTGCACTAATATGACTTTCTGCATTCTGACCAGTCACATCACAAGGTCAGTAACTCAGCATTTCTGGAGCAGCACTGAGAAAGGAATCCAGTTTTTTAGTCTCCATTCTGCCATTCTTACCCACTGCTAGCATTTTTTCATTTTTGTAGAGTCTATTTATAGAGAGGGAGGTTATAAATGCTCAGTAGAAGGTAAAAGCCAGTCTTCCTGCTAGTTTTACAGAATACTGTATTCAAACATTGTCAGATCAGCTGGAAAAACAAACAAATTCAAAACATTACTGAATACATTATCATCTGTTGAATAATGTTTACATACTATCCAGACAGACATGATTGCTTATGTATGGAAAGAGAGGAGGAAGAACAGGTGAATCCTGAGACGAATTTAAGATAGACAAACCTTGAATCTGTTCCTTCTGAGTCTGCTGGTACTGAAAAAGTGACTTGGGATTTTAGCAGAAGAGCAAAAAGGTCTTTTCTTTGCAACAACTACGTGTTGTTTGCAACAATGATTGCTTCAGACAAGGAGGTAAATGTCCAATTCCTGAAGGCATCTTGAGACTCCAGTCATCATTTCACCATTTCCTGTGCAGAAGGGGAGAAGAAAAGGTGTAAGGAGGTGAAGTCCTTCAGCTGGCCAAGAGGCGACTACATGAGACAGGATTCCACAGCAGCCAAGCCCAGGGCAGCTCCCTTTTGCAACTGTGATGGTGTCAGTCATATGCGAAACCACAACCACAGCCTAACGTGATCACCAGTCTCGTCTCCTTGAGGCCTTGGCAGGGGTTATCAGAGATCACCCATATGGAAATCTCTGTTAAGCCTTGTGGGGTACTGTTTACTGCTGCTGTGGCTTCAGGCAGATGAATTTGGTTCTGCCATGTATAACTGCACTGATCAAAGGGTATAAACATTCATGTGCTGAACTTAAGTGGTCAACAGTCCTTCTGTGTTTTCACTAACCATTCATTTCATTATGGTTTTAGTAGGATTCACAAGTTCCCTGTCCACTGCTTTTTCCAGAAAATATATTTTGAATATCTGAAATTCTAAGCAAGATCCATTCTCATAGAAGAAACCTGATAGAATTGCCTTTTCCTTCCCCCTCCATTTAAGCCAGTTAGAAGGTGTTGTCACCAGTACCATTTCCATGTAGCACAGTTGGATGACAGGTGCCTTGGTCATAATTGTGTACTTGTTGATATGCTTCTTCATCCTGCATGGTTCTTGCAGACAGCATTCTTTAGAATGTTAACATTAGCAGATGATGTTTCATGTTAAAGCCTCGCTTCTCTCAGCACAAGTTATGGTTTGTTAACTCCTCTAACTTGTTTTTACCATATTGACATTGATAAACATAAATCCCTACTAGACTATCAGATTAATGCCTGCCTTCTTTCCTCTTTTCCTTTTTTTTTCTTCCAGAATTTCTTTTATAATTACAGACAAATAATTTTCACAAACTATGCGCATTTTCCTCCAGAGAACCGTAATAAATAGTTATTTACACTTCAGCTCTCTAATGGTCTGTTTTAAACAATGACTACTTATTTTAGTGTTGAGCAAGAGACTAAGACAGCTTTGTTGTTTAGAAAGCAGTTTTTCCAAAGCAAACTTAGATTGCTAATTTCTTCTGGAACTGAAAAAAATCAACATGTCATGCAGAATTCAGCTGGAGTATCACTTCTTTCAATTCAATTTTATTAAGCAAAAATAAAATATTAATTCATTCTCAGACTGCATTTCATATCTAAGTTGTAAGTAAGCAAATAAATGAACATGGATAGATTTCACTTTCCTTTTTGTCTGCTATGTTACCTCATTCTAATAGTACATTTATATAGATCAACAACAAACTCACTCATCCCAGAGGTCAATGGTATTTTTGTCACTAGTATTTAACCTGTTCTTTTTCGTTTAGAAAAAAAAAAAAAAGGAGGAAAGTTTAATTCTTATTTGTACAAAAGATTAAGGCTACAAGCTATAAGTAAAAACTACTCCAAGACATTTGAATTGCCTGAAAATTGAGGTTCCTTCTACTGTTTGGAGGACTAATTCACCTGAAGTTCTGTCCTATAGCTAAGCTGAACACTATAATCATTCTTATTTTAAAATTGCTTTTTATGCCATTCCCTCTGCTTTAACCATTATGCTGTAAATAAGCATTGACTGAATCTGGCTTGGCTTAACTTTCCTATTTCCATCACTCTGCTGAACATACATGCATAAATCTTTTTTTGGTTACATATCAAATCCAGAAGGCAAACATACAATGAGTTACTAAGTTTGGAAAGCTAATGTAGAATAATACTTGAATTTCCTTAGGTGTTGCTTGTTACTCTCATGACAAATCATGTAAAAATCTCAAATACTTCTAAAAAACACAATCTTGCAGTAACTTGATGGAAACTTGATGAACACTAAAAAAAAAAAAAAAAAGCTTACTATAATATTTTGGCTATATAAAACTCTGTAAGAGAGCCATAACATTGAATCAGACCAAAAGGGACACCAAAAGAGACAAATAATTCCCATTTCTGGTGAAAGCCATGAGTGCTGTAACCAAAAGAAGGGATTGCAATTCCACAATGAGAGATGAAATTTACATCTGGCTAAAATAAAAAGCTTGGTGAAGTGAGTAAGGAAGTATTCTATGGTTGAAAGGAGGAAAAACAGTAGGAGAGAAAGATGTACAGTGGACAAGAAAAGGTACTGCTATTCTTCTTCCATATCATAATATATGCCATGCAATCATTTAAAAAAAATTTTTAATCCTGTACAGGTTCCATTGAGCTAGCAGAGCTGTATCCTCAGTTTAAGCTCCAAGACAAATCAAAATATTAAAGGAACTTTCAGACTCACTTTGCATCCAAGATTTTTCTTCTTGCAAAGGTTGCCAACAGCAGACATAACTGGTGTTTGTAAAATTGGGTTGCTTATCAGAAGAGCATTTAAACAGACTGCACATAATTTTGGAATGAATTTATTTATTTGCAGACCTCGTAAATATGTATCAGCTCGAAAATGCTATTTTTGTTTGGCCAAGCTGGCTCAGGTTACATGCACAAGGTTACGCAGCTTTATATTAGTCTCTTGACTTCCGGAGTCAGATTTTACTTGTTTTGCTCCCACTGGAAAGATTCCAAAGTAAATATCCATTCTTTGTGCAATGCTTATTCAAAATGTGATGACTGTTGCTTTGCAAAATATCCCACTGGAACCCTATAGGACATCTGGCATTCAGGTGATTCTGTGTGGATACTCATTACTGCAATCTAAATTTAAAATCATTTGGCATTACAACTTTGCTGCAAATTTCCCAGTTCAGCTGTATCATATAATAATAGAATAATTTAAGCTGGAAAGGATCACTGGAGGTCATATAAGCCAACATACAAACACACACATACAGTCAGAGTCAACCCCAAAGTTAGAGAAGACTCTGGTTTTCTCTTCACTCTAATCCCCCACGAGGCACTTGAAGATAGAAATTAAATCCTATGCCTTGTCTACTCTTCTCCAGATTGAACACACTGTGTTATTTGAAGGAAGATATGGTTGGACATATAACAGCAAAGCAGATACTCGTGATAATCATGATGTGATTTACTGCAAACACGTGGTTAGATATCAACGTACTAAATAATTACTAAAAGGTGAAAGAAAATTCTTCCATTTGCATCAGCTCTGCAGTTTATTTGGTCTCCTTTAGTCTGAAGTAAAGACTGCAATTTAGCTGAGCTGGTTTTGAGAACCCTGATTTTGAAAGAAATGTATATTGCTTGTGTTGAGAGTCACTGAGGATTTTGACCTTTATTTGCATCAAAGGTTTTCTTTCAGTTCATCCTCTTTTCTAAGGAAGATTGAACCAGACAATCAATACAATATTCACAGAACTACAGTAACTTGTAATGAACTCTGGTTCCCAGTATAGAAATCAGCAAAGTAGAATATACAGTAAAAGCGAGGTGGGTCGCTTTACTTTTGGGTCTGGTTCTTTGGTTTTTTTTAACTGAAGCTACTAAACATTCATAAATTATTTTTATTCTGCATTTATTTTCTTATGTCTGCACAGAATTCTGTGCCTTATCAAAAGTTATGTACCTGGTTTGATGATTAAGACCTTGTTTCATTAGATGAGAGATTATTTTGAGCCTTAATTTGTAACCCAGATTAAAAAAGCATATGCGAGAAAAAGAAATTTGAGAACTTCATGATTTCAATGCCTAAATAGTAATTTACCTCTTTTCCAGAGGACTAGCATTTTTTAATAAGATATTTTTGAAATTAGAATTATTACTTTTAGATAGGATGATGTCTTTAATAGGTTTCATATCTAGAAAAATCATAGAAAAGCACTGATAACTACTTTTTTCAAACATATATACAACACTTGTCTTAAAAAGCAGCATGGTTGAGAAGTTACAAATCAAAAGGGAATTCATGCAGTGGTATATGGTAAGCCCTATATATCTGATTTCATACCTTTATTTCAGTCCAAAGTCAATCATCTGTTCTGGAAAAAATTGACTCTCTGAAGAAAGCATAAGCTTTAAAAAGGGTTGAGCTTTGCAAAAAGCTGTGCTGTGGGCGTAGCAAATACAAATATTATGTAATTGGAGATAGGCAATACCCGAGAAGTCTGTTAATAAGAAGTTCTTTTTCTCTTAGCTTTTTTTTAAACTATGTCTTGAATTTTTTCATGTCTGACCTTATATGTAATTCACCAGTAAATAAAAAAAAATCCTATGTAATTAGTGTTGGTAAATATTGATCCCTCAAATAGGATACAGTGAAATTTTACCTGTACACATAAATATCTTGAATTGTCTTTTTGAGAAGAGCTACTAAAGTGCAAATTGGAGTTTATGATAAATTAAATTACACATACAAGGGTAGAAGAAACATATACTTGGGAAAAAAATATACAACAACCAATAAGGGAAAAGCTTGCATGTCCCTTTAAATAATGTGCTGTGGTTGTCCTTTGGTTTCCTGTGGTTGTCACTTCCTTCTATACAAGAAATGGGAGTTCAGTGAAATACTCTTATTTGGGTACCAGAAATGTTTTCTTTTCAACACATCACAGAAAAAAATACTGAAAAAGAACAAAAACTGTCTGACTGAAGGAAGGAAAGATAGCAGTTTGCTTACATGTTTTTCATCTGCCAGTAATGTTTCTAGTTAAGTCACTTTGGACTTAATTAAAGTTAAATTAGTTCTATTTTTCAGACTTAATGGAAGTGCTTAATAGTGATGTTTTGCTATACTGTACTATAAAAAAAGGAGTTTTATCAACCCCAAAGAAAAATGAGAGCCCAGGATATGGACATGAATGCATAATTTTGGCATTGCATGATCTTGCAAGCTGGTTGCAAATCAGTGCAGGAACCCAAATTCCATGTAAATAAGATTCTCACTCCCCCCAACTTCTACCTCTTCCACCAGATGAAGGATAACTGTCACAAGAGTTATAACTTTCTGAAGATAAATACAAAAAAAGTATAATCATTGAAAAAAACCACTATTTTACCACTTTTAGTTACAGAGTGATGCAAAAAACTCAATACGTATTTAGCATGCCCTTGGCCAAGAAGAGCTTCATACAGTTTCCTGTAACCTGTGGTCTATCTACTATAAATCATTCTACCTACAATATAAGACAGGGCTCTTGTTGGTAAACAAAAAATTGGATGAAATATTAGAGCTATTTTTTCTAGAACATATTTAATTAGAGGAAAACACCCTGAAGGAGTCTGAGTCCTCTGTCATTTCCATAGCATTGTTTGAAATACGAACTCAGAAGTTCTTGTATCAGCAGAGAACAAAATACAGCAGGAGAGCAGAATGAATACCAAGTGGGATGTACTTGTCTGCCAGAGTATTTGTAAAGTTCAGTTGTATTTTAGGTGTGTGTAAACCTTTTATTAGCATGCTCATTCTGTCAAAGGACAAAGGAATTTCTCCTGGGAATCACCATCTTCTAAAGTGACACAGGCAGTGCATAGTTGTAAACCACACTCAACCTGAGCATAGTTACATGTTACCAGGATCTTTTAGGTTACAGTTCTTCCACAATTTTGACACCTTGTTTGACAGAGACTAGAAAAAAAATAAACAAAAAACAAAACAAACCCAACAAACAAAAAACAAAGCTAATTTGCAAGACAAAAAAGCATAAAACCAGTTTTGATTCTTGACTGTATTTTCATTTTGGCACAATATAATGCATCCATATGTTAAAACAAAAGTATGGAGAAACAGGAGCTAGATTAGTACACAATGAAGGACAAAGTTTGAAATTACATGTTCTAGTTTAACTCTATAATTTTCAACAAGAACTTTCGCACTGGGGAAATGAAAGTCTTGCAAATGAAAACAATCCACTTTCAGTAGTCAAGACTTTTCTCTCTCCATCATTTGAACTCTAAAGCATTTAATTTCTATACAGATAAAATGGAAGAAGTAATAATGCAAACTAGAAAGATAATATGTGTGGATTTAAAGATTGAAAATGAAATCTCTTTCTGTATTGGCCCAGTGGAACTGCTATATTTTTATGGTTTTCACTCAATAATGGAGAAAACTAGAAAAACAACTTTGAAATTTAATTTTGAGGGCAAATATATACAAGAAAACTAACTTGTGTGACTGCAGGTTGCTTATTATGTCTGGCATGCAGAAGAGATTATATCTTATATTTAGGTCAGATTACTTATATGTTTAACTTTGGATTTCGTTGTCACAGAAGGAATTATAATGCAATTAATGGAAGAAACACCTTCAGTTCAGAAACACCTCAACCAGTTTCCTTTTTGTAAAAGCTCAATATGTGAACGGAGGCATTGTTTCAACTTTCATTGAGAAATAAAACGATCCAGCCATTAGAACTCGGACTGTATCCCAAAACTTTCAAATAAAGACATACATTAATTTATATCTCATTCTCTCATACATGAGTAGTGGTAGACGCTCCTTGTAAAAAATCTTGTATGTTCCCACTGGAAGCCTCATCACTCAATCTTTTAAAAACCAGTCTAAAAAAAGCCTCAGAGAGCACAACATAAGAAGAAATAGAGTTTCATTCAAAAAGGAACATACAAGATCACCCAAAAATATGCATTTTTCTCTGTCTCATCCTGATTCAATAAAACAACTAAATGTGAACTTATCAAGACTTTTAAATTGATGTAATTGATGTCAGAATTAAATTCTGTTCATTGAATTCATAAAAAAGGTTTATGAATACTGCAAATCAACATCATTATGCATAGGTTCCAAAGCCTTTATCTAACTGCAGTAAAATATTTGAAAATAACTTGCATAAAATATAGGCTATTCTGAGAAACTTTGAGTGATTTTTTAATTTGTATCCCCTTAGGTATAAATTGTATTCTTTTAAGATAGTACCAAGAAAGTTTGGAAGAGGGGGAAGCTGAGAGAAGGCAGCTGACAAAAAGTGACAAAGAATAATACAAGTATTTTTAAAGGTCAGTGAAAATAAAATCTATGTTAAAGTTACAGCAAAAGGTACTCCAGCTTATCTTGGTTATGGGAGCCTTCTGATGATTTTGTACCAAATTACAAGATCTTTGCAATAAACCTAAAACAGGAACATAACTGTTTAATTCTTCTGAGAAATGCCTTACTTCTCAGGGTAATTTTAAAGAGATCAAAAGTTATTTTGCACTTTATTCATTGTGAGTAGGAACAAATGAACATCACCATTAGGCCTGTTTCCCAAGTAGTTGAATGTGCAAATACTGCTGGTGAGATCACTTTATGCATGTCAATTTAAAATCCATTTTGCTTTCATCGTCAAGCACATGACTTTGAAACTCACTTTTTGCAAACTGTCATGACAATAAAACTTAATTACATAAATGCACACGAAAAGTGAACGAAAAGGGAGCACACAGAAAAAAAAAAAAAGTGACCATTCGAATTCATGCCCTTACAGGAAAACTTGAGAAATTTTCAGTGGGCTATTCATTGTTCCTAAAGGTAGTGCTGTGTCATATATATTGTAAAAGGTATACATTCATGCAGCTAGTTTATATCTCCATCAGGTTAAGTGCTCTTAACACCATTATCCTAATGCATGGAGACACAGTTTACTTTTTCTTTCCTACAGTTTTCCTTGGCAGTTTTTATTCCTCAAGCACCCTTTAAACTTGATATCACACTACACCTCTGCAAATCTGTAATGAACTTTACTGTGTCATTGTAATTGATATGCAGGCATACCACATACAGCCAGCAGTAAATTTTTGCTCCTGAGGATTTTCTCAGGGAATCTGTATGTTTGTCAATAGATATATTTAAAACTCACTTTTTTCATATTCCAGGCTAAAGGCCCTAGCGGATAGGATACACAATTTTATACCTATTTAGTATGTGGAAACATGAAATGCAGATTTACGGGTGTAGGCAGAGTGTTTCATTCTAACTATTCATGAATGTAATACACACAAATCCAGAAATTAATATGCAAATCATGACTCCTTCGATGCTGATGGTAGAATTCTTATTGACTCCTACAAGGTCTAGTTTTCACTTGTGATTACTGACCAGTAGACAATGTTTCTGTTCGTTCCAATTAAGAAAACACTGAGGTGACACATAATTCTTCAACAGCTTAATATTTTGAGGAGCCTGAGCGTTCTTTCTGACTGCAAATTTAAAAACTTCTCTTTTTATAGTCCTATTTAAAGTCTCTGGAGCCTAAGTATTTGCAGCTCAGCATTCCTTGGGCTCCCAGTAAATAAAAATGTCCCCTTTTAGTTGCTCATCAATATTCAGAATAACCTGAATAGATAGCCAACTTCTAATATGTCCCAAAGAGCAAGTAGTTACCCAAACTGTCATCTCCAAGTCCTAATGTTCTACACGTGTTATTCCACCGGTAGTAGAGTAACTAAGAATTAATGTATCTGTAAACCACATCACAGTTGCACCAAGTTATTCCCGTAGAGATGTATTTTGCTTCTTTGATCACTAAGTATGCAGCCACACCAAAAAACAAATCCTGATATAATTCATAGAAAAGTTTAAAGCCTGAGTCGAATACATACCAAGTTCTGACATTCTGTTCTTTTGTTTCCACAGAATAATGAGTGACCCTGAGCTTAAACCACTGATTTCCTCTCCATGTTACAAACTTTCTACACGTGGGGGACATTCAAGAGGTATGGACTTCTTTCTAACAATGAATAATATTGTCTTTAGGGCAATACATGTTTTGCTGTCCCTGATATATTAGGTCTTGTGTAGCCCATTACTTTCATCTACTATGCCTCTGGTTTTGTACTCTTTATAGTGCCAACCTTGATCCAAAATTGACGGTTGCCCGAAGTCAAGTTTAAATGACAACATACCTTGTTCACAGTTAGAGAAAAATTTTCTGATGGATGCTCCATTTCTATTATAGTATAACTTCAATTCTTGAGATTCATTTTCTATAGCTCTTCACTGATCCTTGACCCACGGAACATTTACGTAGATGATAATTGTTACTTCCACTTTTGCAAATATTCCCGAAAAAGTGTAAACATTTGAAAAGCATTATTGAACACTCGCCTAATCCAACTACATTTTGAGACCTGTGTAGTTAAATCTGATTCTGTGCTGGATTTTCTGGGGGAAGGGCTGTTTTTTGGGCTGCTTTTTAAAGAATATGAAACTCATTCCTCCACAATTTGTACTAGAAATAAGCCAGTAGACCAGGTAACAGACAGAGATAGGTCTCTACTTGGTATTATATATACCTGCAAATAATGTCCTGGAGTCTAAAAACATCCAGGTAAATATTATGCCTCCCTTTCTCTCCCTCTATTATTTGAGTTAACACCAAGCCTAATGATGACATTATCTATGTTCGTTCATTAAAAGAACAAGCTGCTTCGAAATACATTAATGCAAACAGAAACAAAGCAAAACAAACGACAAAAAACCCATAAAGCTGAGAGATAAAAAACCAGAATTTTAAAACCCCACAGAAACTGCCTTAACAATATATTTTCCATTCTCATGTCATTGAACATGACAATTAAATAACACTATTGAGCTATCATGTCAAACTTGCCCTCCTTACCTTTACCTCTCTGCATCCCACTGGTGTTAATGCAAAACCCACTGTTAAATCCAACTAGACTCTGGCTTTAATGCTCCACAGATCTTAAAAATATTAGTTGCCTTTTGCACAGATTAATAGATTATTTTGGCTTCAGCTAAAAAGCCATTCCACATAATTTGGTCAATATCTTTCCTTCTTTACCATCCCAGTTCTCCTTTCTTCTTCATTATCATTTTTTCAGTGGATAATTGAAATAATAATCTGATTCCTGAATTAAATACTCTGAGATTACCTCTGAAATCTGGTGTTTGCCAAATACTACTACAAACTTACAGGAAGTTTTTTTTGGTTTGCTGGGCCTAGATTGATTGGGTTTTTTTCCTTTTGAAAAAGTAGTTTCTACTGTTCTTACATATGACATGACCCACACAGGTTAACTGTTATTTCTTTTTCTTCACCTTCCCTTCTTCAGACTATTTCCTATGTCTAAACACTTTCCCTTCCAGTTCTGCTCTCTGCTATTGTGCTATTACTCCTGATAAACTGTAAACTGCAAGATCAATGTACTTTTTTTCCTCAGTCTTTAGTACTGTGGATTCCACACATCAAGACAGATAAGAAACAAAGAAAACAGCATCCTGAGGTGAAGAGTGAATTTAAAATGTTTTAAGGTTGCTAACCTAAAATTTAATTTCAGTAAATAGCAATGCCAAGTTTGATATGGTTGGGACAAACATGGCAGATTTAGACTGCTTACTTCAGACCATCCTTGATACATCTATTGGTACAACACAAGTATATTCCATTGCTTTGAAGTATTGATTGACTTAGTTTGAAAATCATCACAGGCAGTAACTAAGGATTTGATATTCACCTGTATCAGAACTTAGGGTGACTTTTTCAGTAAGAGTCCACGAAAACCAGCTCTCCATCATTTGAACTATTATAGAAAAAACCCTATATAAACTTAGGGCTATTTTAAATTCCTTCATTCATAAGGTTAAAAAAAGTCAAAACTATTAGATCAATTTAGCAAAGTATTTATTCTTCATTTTTCTGGTAATACCAGTTTATCTTTGTATCAGGGTGTATTTAAATGTTGTAACCTAAATTTTTAGAAACTAATTTCACTTCATGAATAAGCAGTTTCTGGGGAAAAAAAATTAGAATGCCAACAGCTGTAAACAAATTTCAATCTCAGTAAGGGATTCTGGTCATATTCTGATGGGTAAAGTAACTACTAAACAGATACCTTGACAGTAGATGATTTACTTACAAATACACCAATTGTTTTCTACATCTGATTGACATACCATACCTAGTAATAAATTTCTTGGTAAGAGAAATCAGCTAAATTATGCCCTTTTCTTTCCCTTTTATCCTAATTTTTTGGGGAGTCTCAAAAAAGAGAGATATTCAGGACGAGACAAAATCGGAGTACACAAAGAAACCTATGTGACATATTTCATTAAGTTACATCCTTAATCTGTCCCCAGTGCTTTGAATTTTTCAAGCTCATTCTTTTACATTTTAAAAACATGCTCACTTCATCAGTAAGAAATATCATCACCAGCAACAAGGAAAGACAGCTGTGTTTCAACAAACCAGGAACAGCAGAAAAATGAGAGAGTATGCTCTGAGACCTCCATCATTTTAATCACCCCAAGTTATACTCATCTTTCATCTCCCTCTCAGTCTCTTTTTCCACAGAATATTGCTGCCTTCTAATGTGATGACTGAAATTGGTCACAAGGGTGCAAATATACACTGAATATTAACAACAGATTTAAGCAGAACATGGTGTAACAGTGATTGCATTAGAACCAGATGGGTAATGGATTTATTGTATTAATTTTTTCTAAGCTATGAGAATTGAATAGCAAACAACTTTTGTAATTTTCTTCATCTTCAGAAGATTGCTTCATTCTGATAATTTATTAAAGGGGAAGGGTTGACAGAAAAGATTATTCCACAACTCTATTTTTACCATAACTTTCCACATTTTCTGAACAGTTGCATATTGATGAAAAAGGAAGAACCCTGATTTCAAAAACTGCTAAAATGAAAGATTCAGATTACTCCAAATCTGTTCTTTTTTATTCCCTTGAAATAACTACTGGCCAAATTTCCTCCACATTTGCAAGTCTTTTCTATTACTTCACAAATGCTGTTTTCATTAATTAAACAATGCCTGCAAGCAAGTAGATTTGAGTTACAGGCCATGTCTACAATTGTCAAAGAGCACTTACTGTGATTCTGACTACTAAGTTCAGAACATATATAATTTTCAGTTCATTGTCAATTAATCCAGACCCCATGGTTGTGTGAAATCCAGCACTAGGTTAACTCAATGACCTTAAATATCTTTCCCAACCTATGTGATTCTATGATTCTTAGAACATTCACCTCACTGTTGGCATTCACCTTAATTAAAATTCAAACCTTTTCTAAAAATGGAGAATTCAGAGATTACTTTATAAACTAAAAAGCATGCTACATGAAAATCAAGGTAGCTATTTCTTAAAGGAAATAAGTATTCCATATCACAAAATTAATTTTAATTGAATACTTGTGCTGCAGCTGTTCTCAAAACACTGAGTCTACAGCAATAAGTAATATCAGAAATACAGGCAAAACCTTGTTATAGATAAATGGACAATAATATTATGACATTATCTGTTTCTCATATCTGTATTAAATTCCTATACAGACTTTCATTGTGGAAATTCCAGGTTATTACTTCTTACCTATTTCAATAATGAGTTTATTTAACTGCAGATTTTTCTCTCAAATCATTTTGCACTCACTGTATTGAGTTTGCATGGCCAGGTTTTGGTAGCAGGGGGGTTACTGGGCTTCTGTAAGTAGTTCGCAAAAGCTTCCTCCGTGTCCTGCAGAGCCAATGCCAGGCTGCTCCAAGGCCAAGCTCCTGGCACTGGCCAAGGCTGAGTCAATCAGGAATGGTGGTAGTGGTGGTAATTCCTCTGTGATAACATACTTAAGAAGGAAAAAAAAAAGTTATTGTGCAGATGTAATTGTGGCCAGAGAAAAGCAAAGTGAGAATATGTGAGCAGAACAACTCTGCAGACACCAAGGTCAGTGGAGAGGGAGGGGGAAGAAGTGCTTCAGGCGCTGGAGCTGAGGTTCCCCTGCAGCCCATGGTGCAGCCCATGGTGCAGACCATGATGAGGTAGCTGTGCCCCTGCTAGCCACGGAGCAGACTCACACTGGAGCAGGTGGATGTCCAAAAGAGGGCCGTGAACTTGTGGGAAACCCATGCTGGAGCAGGCTCTGGGCAGGGACCTGAAGATCCGTGGAGAGAGGAACCCATGTTGGAACAGGTTTTCTGGTAGGATTTATGACCCTATGGGAGACCCATGTTGGAGCAGGCTGTGCCTGATGGACTACACCTCATGAAAAAGTGACCCATGCTGCAGCAGCTTGTGGAGAGCTGTTGCCCATTGAATGGACTCAGAGAAGTTCATGGAAGACTGTCTCCCATGGCAGGGACCCCACACTGGAGCAGGGGGAACACTTCTCCCTGAGCAGCAGCAGGAACAACATGTGATCAACTGACTATAACCCCCATTCCCCATCACCCTGTGCCTCCTGGGGGGCAGAGGTAGAGCTTGGGAATGTGGGAAGGGTGGGGGAGAGGTGTTTTTANTCTCCCATGGCAGGGACCCCACACTGGAGCAGGGGGAACACTTCTCCCTGAGCAGCAGCAGGAACAACATGTGATCAACTGACCATAACCCCCATTCCCCATCACCCTGTGCCTCCTGGGGGGCAGAGGTAGAGCTTGGGAATGTGGGAAGGGTGGGGGAGAGGTGTTTTTAAAATTTATTTTACTTATCATTATCCTTCTCTGATTTTGTTAGCAATAAATTCAATTCATAACGCCAGACTGAGTCTCTTTTGCCCATGACAGTATTTGGCGAGTGATCTCTTCCCGTCCTTATCTCAACTCATGAATCTTTCCTTATATTTTCTCTCCCCTCACCACTTGTGGAGGGGAGAGACAGAGCGACTTTTGGGGGTGTCTTGCATCCAGCCAGGGTCAACCCACTACACTCACCTAGCTCAAAATACACACATTAGGCAACCACAAAATTTACACAAATGTCTCTAATCATTGTGGGAGGTGGAAATGGGAAGATTCTGGCTGAGTTGAAAGATCAGTTTTTATGAGATGACATGACCATGTGTATTGCAATAATGTCCTCTAAATGAGCCTAACTTAAAGCAGAAGAAAATTAAATAAAATGATTTAAAGTCCATATGAAAATTACATCAAAGTGCAATGGAAAGCAGCTTTTAAATTGCTTTTCTTTTTTTCTTTAAATTCCTGTGACTACCAAAAAATATTAAACCTGCAATAGGTTTTTATAGATGGTTTTAAAAGTCCATTAACCTAAAAATCTTACAAGAAGTAAACATTTCTGAATAACTAGATTACATTTCTCTAAGACTATAACCAACCCAGCTTTCTTCGGTATGATCAGATTATTAGCAGATGTTAGGTGCCTCAGGGAAGTACTATCTCTTTCCTAGTGACCCTCTTCTTAACCTTACTATCTACAGAAAAACATATTTGCTCACAGAATAACAGAATTTGGACACAGAGCAAGGAAATCTGTAGAGAAAAATATTGCAATCACCTTTGACTACCAAAAAAAAAAAAATTACAATTTTTAATGTCATTTAAGTTCACAAATCCCAAGAAGGACATAAATTTGAAGTCACATAGCAAGACAAAGTAAGAATTTCTCAGTTCAAAATGGTGTTTCATGAATGTCACAATAGTCAGAACCCTGACTGATTTAATTTTAATGCTAAGTTTAAATCAAAACCTCCTTAGGCATGTGAGTCAAACCACTACTCCAGTGTAAAAGTTCAGTAAAGGTCTATGTAAATGTCCCTTGAAGTTCTCCTAGCAGTGGAGACAGTTACCTTATGTTTTACAAAATTCTTATCCACTAAAATTCTTGCACATATGCAAAATTCCTATCCCTTCTCACAGACTCAGAATAACACACAAGTAAGCAAATCAACTACCTTGGCTGACTCAACTTCTTCAGCAATGAAATACGCAACATGAATGTGCCTACTTACTGAGGATGCACACGTGCTGGCACACAGTCCCTTCTGCTTCCACAGCGACCGTAGTGCACAGGAAACACTATTTCTTCAAACGCTGACTCTGTAGACGTTTCCATTTCCTGTTTCTGTTGGCAAGCAAACAGCATTAAAAATCCATGGTCAGGGATGGAGCGTATGGCTGTATGGCACCATCTGCACCCTACAAAAATACGAAAATGTATTAGTGAGTAATCCCAAACTGCAAAAAGTATATTAGCAACAGCACAAGATTCCTTTTCTTTTTTGTCCCGGGGTGTTTACAATTCCAGAAATTTACGGCCAGATACTATTGTCATAACTATTTCCCCAGTTTAGCAAGGTGAAAATCCCATTAGTAGGACACAGAGCAACCTGGATACTGGGCAACTTGGCTATACCGCAAGATTGCACATTACAATTCTTATCAAAGTAGAAGAGGGTATAAGGTACCTGCCAGCCAAGATAGGCTGATATAGCACAGTGTATCAACCCCTTCATAACTGCAGGTATCCTAGGGACTAGCCAGGTCCATCCCAGTAGAAGGAAAATTGCTGTTTAACCATCAGAACAGTTTATACAGTACAAGGCACCATATCCCTAACGTTTCTGCTGCAGTACAAAACTACCCGCTAGTACATAAGCTCTTTAGTTATTTAGTCCCTGTGCAAATTCAGCATGTGACACTATTTCAGCTGCACAGCACACAGCACATAAGACTAATTTCTTAAGAAACAAGGCTGACACCTGTGCATTCAGTTTTTTATCAGCAAAACTGATGAAACAATAGAAAAATCTGAAGTGGAATGCAACAAAGAAAACAGAACTAGTTATAGAGGTTCCCAAATTTCTAAAGTTTAAGTACAGCTAAAAGTTGAACTTTAATTTAACTGGAGAAGAGAAGGTTTTGGGGTGACTTTGTGAGGCCTTTCAGCACACGAAGGTGACTCACAAGAAATCTGGAGAGGAACTGTTTACAAGGGTATGTCATGACAGGACAAAGCGGAATGGCTTTACATTGACAGAAAGTATGTTTAGATTAGGTATTAGGAAGAAATTCTTTATGGTGAGGGTGGTGAGACATCGGAACAGGTTGCCCAGAGCAGCTGTGATGCCCCATGCCTGGAAATGTTCAAGGCCAGGCTGGATGGGGTGTTGAACAAACTGGTCTAGTAGAAAGTGCCTCTGCCATGATGGTTAAGATCCCTTCCAACCCAAAACATACTATGATTCTGTGAAACACATTGCATCTATACACAAGGAGTGCTAGGAACCTAGGTAAAAGATGCTGCTTTAGTTGCACAAAACTAATAAAATGAAAGTGAAAAATGGAGCTTCACGTAAACCACTGGAGTGGCACCAGTAACTTCATAATAAAATAGAAGTACATAGAATGAAGGTATTATCTCTTGTGTAATTGTGTGTCTGTGCTGTATGACCATGGATTCCAACAAATGTTATTATCAGCTGCTAGAATGATAGGCATTTTGTCAATTCTGCACCAGTCCACTAAGCACAAGTGCTAGAAGTAGCAAAATTAGGAAGATGCAATAAAATTAAATAGACTTCACAGAATAAATGGTTACCAGGCTTACTGAACCTGTTATTCAACATACAAAATACTACCACACAGTACTCTGCAGTGCACTGTCTTTCTTTAGCTACAATTCTCTCTCCATATTAAAAAACTTTCTGATCTGGGGACATAATTTTGGATTTCAGGCTAAAGTTTTTGCCTCTAACCACTATGACACCATCAAGATGGTCAAATACAAATATTTACAGGACAAAACAAAATATAATCTTTCTTACTTGAAACTGGTGGCATAATGTACAACAACAAAATCAACCAGAAATTTGAATGCCCTTAAAATTATTGAGAAGGCTGAATACTTTTATACTCTTTTGGTACATTTCCAGGATGATAATATCAATGGGAGATATATATATATATATATATATATAACCTAACCCCTACAGCCAGCTCTACCAGTATTTCAGAAAGGAAATTGGTCAGACATTTTTTAAGTCTCTCTTTTATATCCTTACGCCAATGGTTTAGAGACAGTTAAAGGCTTCATGAAGACCCAAGATATTGTTCTCCACTACCATGGTTTCAAGCATTTTTTTCATTTTAACTCAAGGAAGTAAACAAGTTCATCATTATCAAGATCAAAACTCCAGACTCTCCCAGAAGCAGTATTCTAGTCCAGGCCCAACATCATCTCATCAGATGTCTTACTTTTTAATATATTTCAGTTAGAGCCTTTGAGAATAACACAGCTTTCTTACTGCTGACACAATTACTTTTCAGAATTGCCACTAATATATTTAGAGAGGAAACCATATTAAGTTTGAAACAATACCTCATTTTCAGGTCTCCATTAACCTTTCAGTTGCTATTATAGCACTGTAAAATCCCTTCTGTCCCTTCCAAACAGAAGCAGTAGTGCTTTAGTTAAACTCATTTTTTTCAAATTTTATACCTGCAAGCATGATTTGTTTTATTTAGAAGTTTCTGCATTCCCCACTGTTTAATAAGCACCCACAGCTGAATAATGCTCTCACCTTCTCTTTTATTCCTGCTGTGCAAACTAAAATACTGAGGGTTATTTTATCTAAAGTGTGACCTTGATTTGTTAACTCAGGTAGAGCAAAAATCAACTAATCCTAAGTATATACTAAGTGTTTTGTTTATTTTCCCCAAAAAAACCCAGTGAAATCGGTGGTTGGGTCTGGAAGAAAAATGGGTGAGGGCCAGGAAAGGTATTTGATGCACTAAACTATATTAATGCTAGTACAGCTAGGAATTTATCCCCCTCTTTAACACTCAAAAGTCAGGAAATGCAAACTTATGGTTCCTGTAGGTGTCATAAGCTCATGCTCTTGCATGCTTTATTTTGCATTACACCTTGTTAAATTTCTAGCAACCATGTAGCTAAATTATAGTATTTTTTTCAAGTATTAATTTGAAATTTTGAACTAGAGGGCATACATACTATGAGGGCATACAAGAAACATTCAGCAGTGTGTTACACAGACACAAGGCTGTCTGATCTCTGTAAACAAGCAAATTATATGTAAAACCTGGTGGTCTTTTGCTGGATCTTGACTATACTGTAAATGCCATCAGACCTAACTATCAAAATATTCAGCAAGTATCAGCACTCCACATAAACAAAAAACTCCTGTGGCTTGAAATGCTTCAGCTGGACATTAGTACTCAGTGGACAAGGTAGGGAAAGATGAGTTCTTAAATTTCTACATGTTGATATGCCATAAAAATTAAAGAATTGCAGATATCCACTCGAGGGTGAAGGAGTGGTGAAAAGCCATTCAACGTTCTTTAACACTGAGGTTCAAAGAAAAGGATACAGAAGGAGCTAATCTGAAAAACTAAGTCATCATTACATTTGTTGTTCCACACATCGCTGCAACCTGCCTCAAGAGAGAGCAACTTTCAAGCCCACTAAGCTCATGAAGTTGCACGTGACTTCTTAAGCAGAAAATTACTTACTGAATTTTACAATATTCAGTAAATGTTCACCTTCTTGAAATTTAAATAAAGGTGACTTTTCAGTAAACTCAGGATACAGCTTGTACTTCCAGTCATGGACAAATAACATCTAATAAAGTTATGCAACACCAACTTTTATTTTCTCCATCTTCATCTAATTGTTGTTTTCCAGATGGCATTAACTTATGTTAACATCCTTCACAAATCATTGACTTGAGTAGTTTCTTTATAAATGTATTTGTTACCTTTCAAATGTCAAAACTTTCTATGCTTAAAGTTGTTCACAGGAAATACCTATGTTGTTTTTAGCATACTTTAAGCACATCCTCATATAACTGGAATATAGAACAAGAATGGAACACTAATCTCTTATTGAAGTATGCATAGCCACAAGCGTTTAAAATCATTGTTGTCATGCTATGTCATAGAAAGAGATATTGCAAATTATAGGACTTCTTGCTACATTAAACACATTTCTCAAACTGTTCCTTTTAGCAGAGCTAAAAGGAACATTTTCTATTGGAAAATGACTTTTCCAATCAGTCATTCTGCAACAGCATTCGGTAATACCCCACGTTTAAGCCATGTGGTACACACCGTCCGTTTTACACATTTTGGCAGGAGATGACTAACATGAGAAGGATATCTGCAGACTCCAGAATTCTAGCACCATAATAAAGATTTCTCTCGAGTCCCTCCTTCTTGCAGAAAGAGGGTATCTTCAGAGTCAACAAGCTATGTCATATTTGGTGGTTTTATTACTCTACAGCTGAAGTGGATCAGCTACTGAAGAACTTGATTTTCCTTGGGGTTTCAAGCCCTTCTTGTCAAAACACAGAGAGACTTCAAAAATAGAACTCTTCAGGTTTCAATAACAATGCAAATTTAACAAACTTAATAGTTGCACTTCATAATTTTGGTGTTTGGATTGTGAGGTTGGAGCTCCTGGTTTGGCAATGTTATAAAAGGCCAACATTTAGCCCTGCATATCTCAACACTCGGAGAAGCAAAAGACTTGTTTAAAATAGCACTGGTTGCCAGTCAGCTCCAAAAAGAGCCATGACAGACCTGTTCCTGTCATGCAGATGTCATTTGCTATGAAGAAAGCAACTTATTCTTTAGCTCACCCCTCAGAAATACCTCCAGTACCAAAACAGCCTCTAGAATCAAAAGCAGGTTTTGCCCATCTGCAATGACTGGAATACTCTGAGTAACTTCAGCTTGCATGCTGTTTTCTCTAGCATCTCTTACCAGACTGGTAACAGGGCAGCTAGACCCTGGGCCTTAATGACCTTCAAATTAGTTGACCAACACACAAAGTCAAATTAGTTGACTTTGGCCTGGCCCCTGAGCACTTGCCCCGATAAACATAGCAGGAGAAGAGAAGTACTTCTGCCTGTACCGTGTGCTTTCTTGTTTCTATATCCACCTTAGCAAAGTAAGAGACAGGAACCTTTGTGAATGGTCCTTGCATGCTGTTTAAATTTTATTTTTGTTTCAGTCATCTAATTGGAACTCTTTTTTTAGCCTTGTCTGTGAACTTACAAGTATTCTCCCTTTCTCTGTCCACATATGGTGCATTCCCTGCCTTACTGTACTGGAGCTCCCTTGAGAGCAAAGCCTTCAAGCATTACTACAATGCATTCAGCAACAAACCCAGCGGGATACTAATAGGCTGTCTTCATTAACCTTTGGTGATTGAACTGTGCTCCGTGTTTGCACTCTGCACATTTGTGATGTCTCATAAAGATTCATAAGGGGGATTTTAATGGCAAGAGAGCCTGTATACTAAATTGCCTATCCACCAAAAAGGAAGAGTGTTTGTAAGTAACAGTAGACTTTTTTCTTTTTCTCTCATCAAAGCAGTGGCAGCACTTTAAAGGGCAAACTGAACACAGGATTAGAGGAACAGCACAGATGATAATTAACGTTAGGAAATGGCTGTTTAAGTGCAGCAACAGAAGCTGCATTCACCAGGTATCCAAAATAAAAGCCAACATATTCTGAGAGAAAGCTTTTAGATGGCATCAGTACGAGGTGACGAGGTATGGAGAGCCCAATGTGACATATGCCTTTCCCAAAACATTGCTGTCATCCCTCACAACACGCCATGCAAACAAGTCAGAAAGTTGCATTGTAGAATGACTCCAACATAGGTCATTTTTGAGGTTACATACCTTGCCTTTAAATTACCTGTCTAATTTAAACTCCATAGCAGATTTTTCAACTGACTGCATTTATGAAGGTTGGCTAGCTGAAATTCCAAGTAAACTTAAAGTCATCAAGAGGGATGATCAGGGCAACTTAAAATTTTAAATAGTTTATATATGAAAACATAAAAATCTCCTTCTGACTCTCTTAAGCAAATATCCCATACGTGTTAATGTCTTAGTCTCTCACCTTCCCAGTGTGATAATGAGAAGTCTGTAGGTTACAATGTAAATTTATTACTAGGATTTCATTATTTTGATCTGAAGGAAATAAAAACTAGAGTTATGAAACTAACAGTTCAAAGACATGGAAAACCATAACTAGAGAGTTACAGTTGAATGAAAATAAAAGCAAATTTGAGACAGCTACATGAATAAAAAAAAGGAAGATATTTTCAGAGCCATCAAAGATGTCCTGTAGGTCTGACAACATGATGATTTATTAGTGTTAGCTCATATAAAAAAGAACAACAGAACAAATTTTGATGTTTCTGCTTTATATTAGGCACTGGGTAACTTTCAAGCTCCCATTTCAAGAAAACCCAGTAACTACTCCTAGCTGGAAGAAGCACTTTTGCCCCAGAACATGAAGAAAATAAAACCACAGCTCTCCTTCAGCTTAACCAAAGTCTGCAGAAGAAGCTTAACTGTAATGTGCAAATGGGGGAGAAAAGGTATAACCACAAAGTCTGTAAAACCTAGGGGATGGAGACAGAATTCGAGCTTTTATTAGTATTTCCTGTTTATGCTTTGTTGACACATAGCAATCCAAAACATTAGCAATTCATGTCATGTTCCTGCACTTATTGCCACACCTTGTGAAATTGCAATGTATCTTCATAAGTACTCTTCAAAGCAAGGGAAAAGCTTCATAGCTCATCAATAAACATGAAAAAGTCTTACAGAAATTTAGCCACAATATGTTCAATTATTTCAGTGGAATCAAACAAGTCTTCACATTACCCTTCAAGAATGAACTGAAATAAGATAAAAACCTCTACAAAGGGTCAAATGGTTTAAAAGCTTTGCTCTATACCATGGTTTGGAACACAAAAAGATTAAACAATGCTAGTATTTTTATGGCTGTTTCTATAATTTTTGTACATTATGTGAATAGTTAGTAAATATAATTTTCATTAAAACTCTACTGCTAAGAAAGAAGGACCATACTTTCTGCTAATTACAGATCCTCACAGACGGAAAAAATTACAGTCATTTGTAACCAGTAATCTGGAATGCTGTTTCTCTTTCCAAAACTCAGACAGGAACATTTAAGATTCAAATTACCTCCTGGATGATACTTTGTGCTTATTATCACCACCCCACACCCCCACACGCACCTCTGCCCAATGCTGTTAACATTAATTCATTAATTTTTTAATCTAAAAAACAATTAATGTAGGATGTGAAAGGTTAGGTTTGAAATAAGGTGTGATTCAAAGGGGACGGCAGGCACCCTGATGAGCAGCAGACTGGCTCTGATCTTTTGCAAGCCAAGTGGACATGTTGTTGTTCTGCTATGGATGAAGGGGCTCATTATCCCAAAGATAATTGCCCAGATGCCACACCAGTGAGGTCACACGAAACATGGCTGTGATTGCTGAACCAGTACTGGAACTAATTAACAGCTAAGGCTGCAGGCAGCCATTTTGTACAGACCTCTACTTAGATGCAGAGCTTTCACTAATGTAAAGCATTAGGTCACCCTCTTTTTGCTGCTGAATGAAAACATCATTTCACCTGTCAGAAGAGTAAACACTTCTGTGTTACTTTCAAAGCATTAAAATTCACCCTTTCAATCATCTTGTACATATCAAGGGACATCAATCATTTTCATCTAAAGATTTGGCATCTCTTCTTGTTTAATGCACAAAAAGGCTGTATCAGAAATTAAGAGTAAACATGAAGTGCTAAAAAGAGCTAACTCACTCTAGGAGGAAGCATATCACAACATTTTACCTTTCCATCATGACTATTTTTTCTGACATCTTTCTTTCTGGATTACATTCCTTACTTAATAAGGTGAAAGCATGAATTGAGACCTTTTGCATCTGGTGCTTTCAGAGATTGATCTATCTTTTAGCCACACATACTTCAGAAGGATATTTTAGTCAATAAAAAAGCAGCAGTAAATTCTACACTTGCAAACTCATGAGCCTCTGCAGACTCTCCCTTGATTTTAATGGGTATTTCAACATGAGCGCACACAGCCATCCAAGTGGAGTTCACTGAAGCAACCGAGGATTTTCCATGACAGCAGAAGGCAGGTCAGACAGGTACTTTTCAAATAGTCTTTTCCAGATGCTTAAATTTCTTCCAGCTTCTTTGACTGACATCTGGTAGGTTCTTAGTGCCTTGAAAAGCAGTAATTGAAAGTTGATAATTCTGCAGTTCTAGAACAAAACTGAGCTGAGTTTCAAATTTTGCCCTTGTGAATTCAAGTCAAGCTTGGTATATCTTTATAGCCAATAAATATTTAATACCTCTCAAAAAAAATTGGTATAAGATTGGGAAAAAAATGAGAAAGTTTTCCCCTTCAAAGTTGGTTACATTTATTCAGAACAATTAGAATCATTTTCTAAGAGAATGTTAATTATTCTTGGGGTTTTGCCTTTTTTCACTGAGGAGGGAAAAAAGCTGTTTTGAGATAGTACATGTTTTACTTTTTTTTTTTCTCATTTCACTTACTGAACCAAAAAAACCCAGCTCGCTCAACCCTAAACTGCTAGCTTTATTTTCTGGATCATTTAACCATCACAGGGGCTCTTTCCCAAGAGTCACACCATTCCTACACAAGGAACATGTAAAAGCCTGAATCACAGAATGGGTAAGGTTGGAAGGGACCACAGTGGGTTGCCTATTCCAACCTCCCTGCTCAAGCAGAATCATCCTAGAGCTCATGGCACAGAGTTATGTCCAGACAGTTCTTGAATATCTCCAGTGAGGAGACTCCACAACCTCTCTGGGCAACCTGTTCCAGAGCTCGGTCACCCACTAAGTAAAAAAGTTCTTGTATTCAGGTGGAACTTTTTGTACGTCAGTTTCTGCCCATTGTCTCTTGTCTTATTGCTTGGTACCAATGAGCAAAGCCTGGCTCCATCCTCTTGACACCCTCCCTTCAGATACTTAGAGACATCAAAGAGATTCTCTGTCAATTGTCTCTTCTTGAGACTGAACAGGCCCAACTCGCTCAGCCTTTCCTCATAAGAGAGGTGCTCCAGTCCCTTAATTGCTGTTATTGCCCTCTACTGGACCTGTTACAGGAGCTCCACGTCTGGAGCATGTCTGGGCATGTCTGTCCATAAGGGGACACAGCACTCCAGATGTGGCTTCAGTAGGGCTGAGTAGAGGGGCAGGATCACCTCCCTCAACCTGCTGGCAATGCTCTTCCTAATTCACCCCAGGGTACCACTGGCCTTCTTGGCCACAAGGACACACTGCTGCTTCACGGACAGCTTGTTGTCCACCAGGTCCTTCTCTGCAGAGCTGCTTTCCAGCAGGTCAGCCCCCAGCCTGTACTGGTGCCTGGGGTTATTCCTCCCCAGCTGCAGGACCCTGCACTTGCCTTTGTTGACTTTCAGTTGGTTCTTCTCTGTCCATCTCTCTAACCTGACAAGATGCTTCTGAATGACCTCAAAGGTGGACAGGCCTGCTTTCACCTGCTGTGCTTTACTCTTGCCTGCAACTTGGAATGTTTTTCCATCTCCTGCAGCTTTTGAGTTCCTTGTATCTTTTCAGAGAGCTCATGTACCACATAGGCCCATGCAATACTTCTTCTCTTAGACAATAATGTTAAATAAGGTCAGGTTTTGTTGTGGGTATGTCTTTTCCCCAGTACCTTCTCTCTAGTCTTTTTGTCTCAAAGTCTTTTGTCTTTTAAAAAAACAGGTTTGTTTATCATAAATATATATCATTGGGGCTAGGATTGTATAGCTTTAAAATTTTGTTATGCACTTAAATATGTATATTATATGTACATAAATATATACATGTACTTAAGGGACTGTCACATTGGACATTCTTTACAGTGATCTGCCAGGTTTTTCTGGCCACATGAAGGTAATCCAAATTTTCCACTGCTTGGAAAAAAAAAGTCAAAAGCAAGTAGTATAGGCGGTTAGTGATAACAAAGCAAAAATACAGTGAAATCCAAGAATGAATCTCTGGGAACCTACAACAGCTGTCACAGAATGACTGTAAATGGATAAAACCTACACTGGAAGGAAGATATAGTGATTATTTTTGTAGGGTCTGCAAGAGGACTCCATATAACATAAAACTAGTTCTGAAAGAACTCTGAAAAATCAATAGCTATTTTCAATCTCTCATAGGTAATAGGGACTCTTTTGGGTATCTAAACCTGGAAATGATAGCTTTCAAACAAACCCCTAACTATAAGATTGCCATTGTCTTCCTTTTTACATCCACATGTATTTTTATGCCTATGCTTTTTCCACAATTCAAAGATTGATTTATTAGGAGACCAAACCCCGTGAGAAAGGTAAAAAACTGTTATCCAATTGCAGGATCCATTTAGGCTCTGTTCTAGTTCCAGTCTTGAGATCCACTGTCTCACTAAAATTAGTCTACATGCCTAAGCTTTAGTGGTTCTGGAGATTTGAACTAGGAATAGAGAAAAGATAGAAGAAAAACTCAAGGACTGACATAGGGAACACTATACTGACTTCAGATTTTTAAATGTGTCTGATTCAGTGCTTGCTAGTCCAACTTACTAAATCATTTCTAGCAAGAATCTAATCTATTCATACACTGCCCCAGAGTGCACAATATTTGATTCATAAAGGTGTGAAACTTCTGAGAAGTCCGCTTTTTAAAAAGTTATTTGCATTCTCTTTTGGAAGCACCTAAAATGTTTTAATCATTGAAGCAGCCTTCTGAAAAGAAAACAAGTTTGAGTTTAAAGATATATGTACATTGGTTATGTAAAGCTCCATGTTTTGCATGCTCTCATATTCTGTTATGGTGTCACAACACAGTAAAAAAATCAGAACAAACTGACTACAGTTTAGTAGGAACATAGCAGCTGAAAAGGCTTTACCGTAGATATACATAAGTAATGTGTATTGAAATCACAAAAATACTAGAGTCCTGAATTTGCTTGAAAATTGGAGAAAACACTGCACAGATGTATCACTCCTATGTGTAAATAAAGAACCTCCAAAGCAGGCAAGAATAGGATGGAAAAGGAGAGATTTTCAAGCTCGAATGTTAATGCATCTTTAGTAGCAGCTACTTTAACTGGACTTCCAGAGCAACATCTTGGAACTCTATGTAAATACTTTTAATGGGAAATTTGGAGTGATTCATTCTTTTAGCAATAACAGAAATGAAAATCACAGTGCTCTGATGCTAGAAGAGTAAACACTGGCATCCTGCTTGATCAAGTATGTGCACACTTTGATAGAACCATTGGAGAGCAAGAAAGATCTTGAACAGAAGCTCTTTAAAAGAGTGAAGACAGTAGAGGTCTGGAGAAACTGAGTGGGGGCTTGACATTCTCTGCTTCCAGACACAGTTTTGCCTGCAGTGCAGATAGATGCTTATATTCTTGACAACTTGCCTTTTAGGACTGAGATGAAGGAAGTTCGGTGCTCCTGCAGATGGTGAGATTGTCATTGTCTTTGAAATAATTTAACCTACATTAACTAGGTCTCATAAACCAAGTCCACAAGTATAAAACACAGTTATCTGTCCCATCTGAAGGTGAACGGGGCTATATAAACTACAAAGACATCTTTCAGCTTCATTCACACTACACTAAGATGCCTGCTTTGAAGACCTATCATAAAGTTGGCTTAGTAATAAGTAAATAAAGAAGTGCTCTGTTCCTTCCCCAAGAATATGACTATTGCTGTAGTGTTTCTATCCGTCATACATATTTTACATTTATTCTCTATTGGATCAAAATCTGATCCAATATACGGTTACCTGGTTGAAGTACCTCAGTGATACTCTAAGCTGATACTGAAGACAATACTGAAACACACTTTTGCATGTCTAGGGTAGGAATCTGTCCTGCTGCAATGTTTGGATTACAATTTAGATAAGCATTAATAAAGATAGTATTACAGAGCAGAACATTTGCTGCACAAAAAGAGTAGTTTGAATCAGAATATGAAAGAAATTATACTGACTTGTAGAATGGAAACAAACTCCAAGGGACTACCACTATAGCTCAGCCATAGAAACAAAAGTACATTTGTATTTCTGCTTGGCTAGTTTTGGACAACTTGAACTGTATGCCTATATTTATAGATAAAATATTATACTGTTCAACAGCAGTGCTTCATGGTAGCACATAAAATCTACTAATGAGGATGTACATTACTGCATTCATTTTACCATTTTATTGCATGTTTCTTTCCATATTGTTTCTGTTTACTAAAGATATACAAAATCACAAGATGTTGTGAAACTATTTTGAACTTAATAAAACAGGTTGTTCAGATGATAAAGAAAATTATAATGGAGAGGTAGCAGCTAAATAAAAAAAAAAGTAGGAAAATTAAAAATCCAACAACCTATACTATAATAGCAAGCATAATGGTGAGCTACCAGAGCATTCTAGGTCCAAGTCCTAAGGCAGCAATAAGTGCTTAACACAAGCTCTCCCTAAATTCCAGAATAGAGTCATGCAGATGTTTTTTGATTGCAAGTATATCTAGAACATGACTTAGATTTATTACTTTTTTCCATTTTTTTCTAGGCTGAGAATACTGCATATTCTCCCTGAAATTCATCATCCTTCTGTCCTCTCCAATTCATGCAGCAAACAACCAACTATCTATCACCCTTTACTCCACCTCTGTCATATGTTGTGGCCTGGCCCTCCCACTCTGCTCTAAGAGACAGCAAGACTTGATGAGTGCTTACTTGACTGTTAGACTCAATTTACACTATTTATTCTTGAAAAATATAAATGTCTTTGACTCAAGAAGGCAGTGTCTCTGAATGTAACAGAACACCACAGCATTGGAGGGTTCTTATGTAGTACAGAGAAGCAATAAACCAAACTAGAAATACCACAGAGGTGCAATTTTTAACAATACTATTTGACTGAGCAAGTTCCTTTGACACTGCTAATGTCAGGGGAAAAAAAAAAAAAAAAAGAAAGCAAAAATGTCTCAGAGACAATTCCATGGCACCCTGAAACAATCCTGCCTATTTTTTTTACCAGTATACTTGTTTTCCAGTGAAAAATTGATATATTTCTATTTTAACCTGTTAGACTGCACTTGAACAGGGTAAAAGTATGGGAGGGATTCGAAAGCCAGAAAATGGAAATCAAACACATTTTCATCCTTCGTGTAACTAGATCTGTGTCATTTTTTTTGAGCAAACAAACAAACAAAATAAAAACAAGTAAACCAAAAACAAGCCCTCCCAGTTTCCCTGAACAGTGAAAAGAACAATAAGATCAACAACAGTGGGGTTTCTGAGAATCTAGCATTTCAAAGTAATCCCTCCCTTAGTCTCCACAGAATATCATTGCAGAACATAGGAGGTGCACTTTTTTTGAGCTAAGAAGCTTCCAGGTATTTCCAAAACCACAGCCTGCATCATTTTTATGAAAAACTCATTGTGATAATTGAAGTCAAACTAGTTTCTTTTACAATGTCTCAGGAAAAAGAAATTAACTTAGCACCAAATACTGTTATCCCTGGCATAACTCCAACCTAATTCCCTTCACTGATGTTTTGTTCTCCCACTACCCACAAAACTCCTTATAATCTTAGAACGATCCTGTGCAAATCCAGGCTCCATGCTTAGGTCACCAGTGATAATCAGATCAAAAGCAGTCCTGCCTCAGACAGCCCTGCTTTGCACTTCTATGAGCTCCTTCCTCTTTTCCTCTTTCCCCCCTGCTCAGTTCAGAAAGAGCAGTGCATAGCCAACCTCACTGACCAGTAGAGAGGGAGGCTTTGAGAGGCTGTGTGTGGCACCATGCAAACAATGGTTGGAAAGAGGAAGAAGAAAGAAATGCTCCAGGAAAATACCTCAGTCTGCACAGCTATCTAAGTGCTTGTTGCCCAGGGTATGCTCCTCTGCATGAATCACATTCTGTCCTTTCTCTTTTGCTGCTAGTGCTGATTAAAATTCCTTTCCAACTCTTCTTCACCCTTCCTCCAAATCAAAGTCATCTCATAATAACCTCAGCAAATGATACCACCACACTGCAGCTATTTTTTCTTCAGACAAAGCTATTTGCCCATTTCATTCCAAGCAGTTTCACAGTAATGGAAACGCCATTCAGAGATGAATAACTTAATCCTTTCTCTTAACAGCCTTCCCTATCTCTACCATTTGATTTGGTGTCTTTGCTGGCCCAGTATCTGTTCAACAGATATTTCTTGGTGTAAAGAGCTTATTTTCTAAAATATTTGTACAGTGTTAAGGCAAAATTATGCTTTTGTAACTGCTTGTAACTGTGCTGCAGACAAGATGCTAATTTAAGTCATTACAGGCTGTCAACAAAGACCTGTTCACTTTGACTTTTCAGGTAATTATGCTTTTTTAATATTTATAATGGAAAGTATATAGAGAAATAAATGGAATTAACAGCATAGTGTAATGTTTGATTTTTTAAGCTGTAAAGCAGTGAATGTAGAGGACAAGGATGAGATTAGTTTATGTGAAGAGAGACTGTCCAATGTCATTGTTTAAGTATATTGCAATTTACTGGACAGCCTCATCTAAATCACATCAAGCTTTTTTTTAAGTCTTCCTGAAAGAGGACAGACTGGTAAGATACCTTTATCAGTCACATATGTGTCTGTTTTGTGCACGTTGTAGAATTTAGACATCTAATTCAAGGAGAGATCTGCTCCATTTGGTGTCAGACTTCCAACACAACTCTGTTCAACATAAGTAGTCACACAACAATCAGCAGCTTGTTCTGGAAACTCCTAGTGGAACAGTTGGCTTTGCCCTACCTTCCCATGCGAAGATAACAATGAATACCCACCAGCATATACCATGTGTATTTCAGAACACCAGAAATATACATATATGTATGTGAGCTCAAAACCAACGTTTAAGGTGTCTTTGTGGATCCTTTCATTTTCTTGTGATCTCCCTGTCACAAAGGTGTCACAGTTATCAGGTGAGACTAAGATAATTAGTTCCACAAACTAACACTGTTTTGTCTGTTGCCTATTTCTTGGTCAGGCCAGCTAGTTCAGATTCCCCATCTTGTTGCCTTCTGGAACCTGCAGAAACTGTTAGTTTAGATTATGGGACTGTCTGGAATGACAACCCCACTGAATCCAATGGAGACCTCTCAAGACACTCCTGCTGCTAATAGCCTTTCTCTTCTATTGCAGGTACTTCTAGCCTCATTTTATGGATTAACAGTAGCAACCAGGATCCCAAAGCATACCAGGGTTTGATCTGATTTGCCTTAGTTGCCTCAGTATACATCCACAATTCCCTACTGACCCAAACATTTTTTGTTTTGGGTTTTGGCTGGGGTTTTTTATTTTTGTTTTCAATTCCTATTTGAACAAATGTTAAAGATGACAAGCCACACTTCACTTTATCCATCCTTTAATTTAGCAGAGCTAAGAAGAGATCACAGGCTAAACCTACATACTCCTTCACTAGGCACTCAAGTTATTTTGATGTCCTTTTCCACCAAATTGTTATGTATGAACTTGTAGATTACACATGCTACACCACTACTTCATTGCAACCTCACAGCCTCCTGACTGGTGCATTCTCTGATACTACTAAAGCTCTCTCCCGTGATGGGCCCAATTTTTTGGAAACAATTTGGCAAACTTTAAAATCTTCTTTAACGTTATTCTTTAGCTGGAGAAAGGATATAGCATCTATGATAATTGGGTCATATTTTTTTCAGTCTTAAGGGTCCTTCCTGCATTCTTTTGCAACTTTGCATTACCATATTTAGCAGTCATGAATACATTTTCACATCAACACACTTTTTTTCCTCACTTCTTTTAAACATTTCTGTCACGTGTTTCTTTTTACCATAGAGAAGCAGCTTCCACTAACACATTTGTATGGCTATTACTGCCAGAGTACACTAAGTGCTCCAAAACTAGTCACATATAAGACTACTGCCAGACAATCTTGGTACTTGTTGGAATATAATGCTTGCAGACATGACAGTAAACAAAACACTGCTTAAACTCCTGATTATTTTCCAGAGAGCTTCAACTCTGAATGAGGCTCTTCTTGCCCTCATTCTTCTTTGCAGATTATTTTCTTAATTTGTTTTATCCCTTTACTGTGTATGGGCCAATAACCACTCAGCCAGAGACTGGCAGAGGGGATCTATTTCATTGAGTGTCTGTGTTTTAACCTCTCAGCTTTTCACCACCAGGGCCTCTGTGCTTCAGAAGTGTACCCAGCTGGCTTACAGTAGCATGTCTATGGTGTAGCTCTGTTACCTCAACCTGATTCAGTAGCACCTGTCCCCTGCTATCACAGGTTTTTATGCACTGGTGTACCCAGTAGAAATAGAGGATTAGCACTACCTCTGGTGACTTTTGGATCAGTTTAATCGGGCTAACCATCTGGGTCATTTCAGCTCTCTTCTCAAATCTGTAATAGCTACTGCTTTTGAATCACTCATTGCCAGCCAGCTGTATTGAACTAGAGTTCTGTGACTGGCTCATAATTAATTGTCTTTAAAATAATTGAGTAAATAACAATCAGGATCAGATGGATGAAAAGAATTTTCCCTTCCACCCCCAATTACCAGTGTAAAAAAAAAAATACTGAATGTAGCCTTGGCACATCTTGCTCAGAACAAAAAGTTGGAATGCATTTTACCATCTATAACAAAACAGCATTTGTTTATACAGAGCAACGCTTTCTGAACCCACGACTCTGTCTCATTCTTGGAGAAAAGCTATCTCCAGCACACCAATTAGCACAGGGTAATTTATGTTCAGCCAAGTAACATAAGGTTTCTAACAAAGAGGAGAGCCAGACTGAAAGGCACTATGAAGGTAACTCACTCATTGACGTGCAAAGGTTGCAGGCAGTTATGGAGACATCTTTGGTTTACATCTTGCATCATGGTCCTATTTCAATTTAAAAAAAAAAAAAAACACACACAAAACACAGGAATACTCATCAGCCTTTAGAGTAGCAGCCTACCCCTGCCAATAGCTGCTTTAAGCCATGAAAAGTTTGTCCTCAAGCCCCTTCCTGCCAGCTCCCCAACTAATGACATGTGGCACCTCCCACACAGAGAGGCCTGGGCTGATCAGCCTCAGGCTGGGGCAGGATTGGGTGGCTTGGCAGCATCCTGGCTCCAGAGGCACCCATAGTTATATTGTGCCCTGTGTGCTAAGGCAGAGCAGGGATTTGGGTTCTGTTCCCCCCACCACATCAATTAATTATATAATAAAAAGGGGTTTCATAGAATCATAGAATGGTTTAGGTTGGAAGGGACCTTAAAGACCATCTAATTCCAACCCTCCTGCCAGGTTCCTCAAAGCTCCATCCAACCTGGCCTTGAACAATTCCAGGGACGAGGCATCCACAAGTTTTTTGGGCAGCCTGTTCTAGTGCCCCACCACCCTCACTGCAGAGACCTTCCTCCTAATATCTAATCTAAACATACTGTCATTTAGTTTGAGCAGTTTAAAAAAAAAAATTATATAAAAATATCAGTATATCTTTATATATATCTGTGTGTATGGTTTGATGCAGACGTCGCCCAGCACCACCACCACAGACAGGACCAGTGGGGTCAATCTCCGAGGGCGGCGGGGTGGCCGTGCTGAGGCTGCTTCCCGTCCCAGCGCTGCCCGCCGTTCCTGAGGGCACATTGCCACCTAGCCACGGCACTGGTCCTCTGCAGCACACCAGCACAGCCGCCACAAGATGGGCTTTTTGAAATGATCCATCCTAGCACCAGTACCCTGGACGAATGTCATTAATTCAAAAATCCTCCGATTACTTCCTTGTGCAGCTCACAGTGTAACACCTTCCTGCACGGATCTGCTTGTCACCACCTCTCGTAACTCCAGCCAATCAGTCACTCCCTACAGCAAGACAGGGTCAGGACACGGCTTCAGAGCAACACCCATCTCGCGCCCACCTGCAGGGTGGGAGGGAAGGAGTTCGGGTGTTTGCATTCTGTATGTTTCCAATAGGTACAGGTGAGGTGGGAGTAGGAATATTCTTCATGCATTTCCAAGGCAAAAAGTATGGAGCTTTGCTATCCAAATTACTTTTCTTTACCTTCTATCTTGCAAGGGTTTTTTCCCCCCCAACATTTCACGCTATTACTTATTCTTAAAAAGTACAGCCTTTGCGGGACATCAGTACCAAATTTGGTCTTGCCCAATGTAACTTGAGTTTAACTTTATCCTGACAAAAAGTGCTACAAGGTTTCAAAAACAAACACTTTCATCAGTAATAGTGTGCTTTCTCATTATAACAAAATATTAGATAAAGGAACATATAACAAAATATTAGATAAATTCGACATCCTATGTCGAATCGACTGTATTTCTTCATAAAGCAGACCGGAATTAATTGAAGGTTTTCAGTGAGGACGCCAGCTCAGTAATTTACCCATACAATACTTGACAAGAAGAGGGGGAAAAAAAGAAAAAAAATGCAGTTATTTTAATCAATAGCATCCTCTGTTAGCAAGTCACCTACAGGTCCTAGAACAAAGAAATGAGAATGCCTTCACCAGACAGCTAACGTCTCACAGTGGACTGCTGAAACTGAAGTGAACAAATTCTTTTGTGAACACAAGCAAACCTGAAGTCAAAAGCAGCTGTCATTGATTTAGTGTGCAGCACTGTATATTGACACTGCTATTGTTTGCTCTGTAAGCCATCTTCAGTAACACACACTGTTCCAGAGGCCTTACACAACTGAAGATTTTGTTGAATGACACAGTGGTGCTTAGAATTACCAAGTTGGATTGCAAATATTTATTTCAGTGTCTCCTCAGAAATGGATTGTAAAAAGAACCTCTCTTTGAAATTGCACAGTGGCTCTATTGACCTTTTCCCAATACATTTCTAGAAAGTGTGACACTCAGCTAAGAATAAAATACCTTCAAATTATAGCTGTGCCTTGGCCCCAAAACTGTAGGTACAGTAAAGTCATCTCTTCCAACTGCAGAGAAAATTATTTCATACCATACGCAAATGCATTGCAGGTAATAGTTTGCGGTTTCTCTTTATGATGCTATCTCACATTTCAGTACCACTTCACACTCCTTTAAACATATTCCCCAGAAAGACAGAGTCAAATATATGAATAGGGTTGAGATAATTGCATGTCCATAAACAGAATAATATTCAAATGGATGGATATATGCAGCTATTCCAAAGACACCATTAGAAGAACACTAAATGACTGTGAGGCTAAACACATCTGCAAATCTACAATGTAGCAGTGCTGACAAACAACACTGGTCCAAAACTACATCATAGCTACAGCATTGTTTGACGTTGCAGAATGTGAGCCTTCATTTTGCAGTCCTTACCATGTGAGTTTTTGAATTATCCAAGAAGGGTGAGTGTTTTTTCCATATCACTTTGAAATACAGTAGGCTTGGCTGTCACAGCAGGGACGATTCCCCCAGACCTTGGCTGCAGCATTCTCTGGTTCAGTAACTGAGCTGGCTCTAATCTGTCTCTGTCAATACTGCGCAGACAAAAGGGGTGCCCTTTTGGGCAAAATGTTCAAATCTGACCAGCTTTGTTCCCTCCTATCTCAAGTTCAATAAGCAGTGCTTATTTTTACAAAGTATGTAGCTATTTTGGATGTCAAAGTCACATGACTTTAAAGTTATTTCTTGTGGCAGCCCTGGCCTTTCTTTCCCAGCAGTTATACACAAGACATGCCTACACTGCACAAAAGATAGCAGTGCATGCATGCCTGAGTCAACCCCAGCATCAAGAGCAATGCAGTAACATCCTCACAGCATGCTCCCAGACTAACTAGCTTTGTCTTGACGGCTAAGCAGCACAGGAATAGCCATTCAAATGGGCATAAAATGCTTCCAGAAATCAAATGAGTATCTTCGCAGCGTCCGGTAGACACCATTTTACTCAGAGTAAGTTTGTCTTTCCCAGTCCAATCTGGCTGCAGAGAAGACGAGGGTAAAGATATAGCCTCTGCAGTAACTGTTCCTGTCTCAGATAAACAGAAGACTCATAACCTTTTATTCTTAACTCTTTCTGTAAGGGTCAGTAAATACACTTGATATTTCTAGCCTGGGGATGAATAATATAATTATGGGAGCTTGTCTCTCTACAACTGTCCTGGCAATTGCACAGTGCTTCACTGCACAATGTAGATTCATTCACATCGTTATTTTCATGGAATAGGGAGGACTCCCTGCACACTAAATCATGACAAGCTTTGTTACGTTTACAGGGTAGAAGTGTTTGGGGATGATTTCCTTATCTGGGCCTTCATATGCCTGCATGCTCCAACAGACATCTGTCTAAATAGCAACCAAATTATTAGCACATAACAACTTATGCATCATTAACGTTACTCCATAATTTAACAATGTTAAATGTGGATCAGAGTGATTCTCTTGTATTTTCCAGCTAGCATGACCTTAATTATACTGATACCAATTCCCAATACCCTCTTATACTGGAGATAATTGGCTCTAGCAACTTCATGTCTAAACCTTCACTCTTCCACCAATTTAATGCACTCAGTCTCAGCAAATTTGTCCTGTTGTCAAAGATTGTTGCATCTGAAGAAAACATAACATATGGCAAGAAAAAAAATTACTAAGCACGATACTGTAGTTGTAAGAGTCTCTGGTGAGTTTATCTCAAGGAAATAAACCCACTATCACAAAAAGTAAGTTATTTGTGGTCTTTTTTACCTTCAGTGTAAAAAAAAAAAAATCTGCCTACCTTATTGCTGGCAGCAATTTTTTCCTGTAGAAACAAACGTTTATCGTTAGATTTAGTCAGTATTTTTGGTTTGTGTGAAAGTCTCAAGAATTTTTGCAACGCCATAATTAGCTAGATCCTAATATAATTCTGGCCTTTCAACTAGATTTTCTAATCCCCAAATTTCTACACCACTCACCATGCTGTGCTTGGCAGACAAACAGCCTGTACAGATACATGGCTGCCTCCTGCCAAACAAGCAAGCAGGAACACTTGCATTCAGCATTGTTTGATGGTAAAACCTCAGTTCCATTTTCTGTAAATACACACCTTATCTTGTCTTTCCCTAATCATTTCATGTAATTCCTCAGCTATCACCTTAACAATCACAGGCCACCTTGTGTGTTGGGTTGTTTTGTTTTGTTGGGTTTTTTCCTTGTCAGATTCGTAGGTATGTAAATCTAGCTCTGACTCTTGTTCCAGTGGCCTTCTGTTAACTCCTTGCAACCACCTATTTTCTCTAGGGCTCATGTTCCCTCACGTCCTGTGACTGGAAAAAAATTGTCCACAACTACTTACAACTCATCCTTCCTTTGTTCGCCACCAGGTTCTAGTGAATCTCCACAACAGCAGAAGTTCTATTTGCCCCGTTTTCCCATCTTTGGACTTTCCTTGTTTATTCCTTTCATGTTCCAGTGTCACTCAGTGCTTAATCAGTGGAGATTAGCTTTCTCTGTTGAGGCTAGAAAAACAATCTTTCCATGTAGGGGAGGGAGGGAGCTATTGGAAATAAAGATTAAAAAATGTAACTATATGAAAATATGAAATTAATTAGTAGGTATCAAAAATGCAGTATTATCACCAGAGAAAATAGTTCATATTACTTAATTACTGAATAACTAAATTTAGCTGATCTAAAGACTTTCTGTAGTAAAGAGAAAGAAGGTCCTTCCTTGTACGATTAAGGGCATTTAACTGAGACACCGAAAATCACCCACCAAATAGCCTTTTTCTGCTCAGTGAATACAGAGAGAACAGTGTTACTAGCTGGTTAATTTAGTTGTCAACATCTGCTAGTTGTGAGACATCCTTTGCTTCAACTGCAAGGATATATACTGAAGAGGAGGGGAATTGGGGAACTCAATGGTGGAACAAGAACCACAGATTAAGGATGCTTGAGGTGATGCTACTGGACACTTAAAAGACTTCCTCATGAACATGCCTGTAAAGTACAGACTGCTCTGCACCTCCAGCCTCATTGGTGGCACATACAGGGAACAGTCCCTACCACTGCTGTATTTTCATATTACGTGGGAGAACCCAAATGCATACAGCTGGCTTCTCATGATTTTTCAAGCACTGAAAGTTCAAGAATGACTCTGTGTGTGTTTCAGGTAGGTCCCAGGATGGCAGAATAGCAGCAACATTTAGGTACAGTGAGTTGCCTACCCAAATACCAGCAGAGTACTTCTCCTCCCTGTCCTCTCTTTAAGGTCTGAGAGCTAGATTTCATGCAAATACAGATATACAACATCTGATCTCATTTTCACTGTTACAACAGAATTTGACAGCAACAACTCTTGTAAGCTTTAATTCTTATTTTTCTACAATTACAGTATGTTGATCCTCCATTTTTGGTATCTGTGGAAATAAGTACTGTATACTATACTTAAACACTGCAGAAAACTTTACCATACTGTAGAAACATGTGTCCTTAACATTGTTATTTTATGTCACTAAAGAGTATCAGCCAAAAAAGAAACAGAAAAGAATAATTATCTTCCTTTTGGTAATTGTTTTGCGAGCTGAAAATTTACAGTGCAAGACCATGAAGTTCTCCAGTAACACTAGTTCTTTTTGATACAAGATTAAACTTTAATAAAAGGAGTGTAACACATCTCTCAGTTCATTTTTCATATAATAACTAAACCTATGGTAGTTATATGCCTTCAGTCCTAACTACAATTTCCTATTACACTAATGACATTGTTGCTAGTAACACAGAAGATACTATTAATACATTGTAATTGTGTCACAGAACATCATTCACATGCAAATCAATTTGCTTGAATCCAGTAAAAAAAAAAAAAAAACATTTAGGGTTGAAGCATCACTAATTTAATGTTGAGTGTATACAAAAGACCTTTTCCCCAAAAAAATCAATGGATAATTTGTTTGTGGAAAGGGCAGAGACTGATTAACTGCAGACATATTCCAGAAAATATATTACTCTAGCTCAGGACAAAGACATCTTTCTTTTTCTTGGAGGCTCTATTTCAATTATTTATAAGCTTCTTTTACCTGACATGAGTTCCTGAGGGAAAAGTTCTGTCCAACTTGTACACGCTACTTTGAATCCATAACCTGGTTTTCATCTGGGACCAGGAGGCACAGGTGAATTAGAAAAGAGTATTTGAAAAGGGTTTCCTGTCCCATTCACCATATCCCCCTGACTTTTCTTTCCAACTTCAAGCTTCAATATACCCAAAACTAGTTCCAGGTGCATTCACATCTTACCCAGCATTGCTGTAACTCCCTGTCAGCCATGACAACATTTTGTGGAGTCACAACTTACCAATGGAGCATGACAACGTGTGGCAACGTGACATTGTAGACTACCAGGAGGCACTGTGGAAAAATAGGAGAAAATTTATAATGAAAACTACTTGGTCCTGGTGACCTGACATCCACACCAGACATGGTTAGGATTTGTCTGTTTGTCTGTCTATTCATTTTGGACTTTTCCTTGTGAACAGCTGTGGCTGGAGAACATTAGATGGTTCCTGGAGCATTGCTGCCAGTGTTTCACCCAAGAGGAATCCATTTCTCTAACTGCCCCAGGAGGCAAAGCAAAATACACTAGGCCGGGATGGTAAGCCAACTGACTTAAAAGGTACACCCGCATTTGCACTAGCAGACTGACATCAGCTCAATCCTGGAACACCAAAGTCCCTCCTACTCAGACGCATTTGTGCTTCTGATCATTAACTTCCGTTTAAATCCAGACCTTAATATTGGATTCCTTTTCAGCCCGGCATTCTCTTTCTATGTAGATGTTTTTATAACCATTCAAGGCTACAAAAGAGTCTGTTATGAACTGAATCTTTTGAAAGCTGCTACACAAAAATACTAGATAATAAACATTTAGCAGTTTCACATTACCGACACTTTTTCAAAAGGGAAATCTAAGTTAAATCCCTGCCAGTCCATGCTGATTCATGACAGCATAAGGATACTTATGCCATTTTCATTGTAAATACATTTTCCAACAGAACGTTATGCTTGCATAACTCAGGAAAACATACCCCTATAATAATAGTCTACATATGCAGTCAACTCTGCAAAAACACTGGATCTCTGCAATCAATCATTACTTCCAACACAGCAAGGCCTAGGCTGTTCAAATCAGTTAGTTAGCTCAGTTATCAGAGGCTTCTAGGTCACCTTGGACACATTTAAGCCATAAAGCTTGTGAAAACAATGGAACTTGCAGTGTTGCAATATCATAGCAACAAAGCTCAGCTAATGCTCTTTCAGTATTTTGGTATTCTAAAATCAAAACTTGATTTAGAATATCAGACATAACAAAGAAGCAGTCAGAAAACATTTCTTGGGTGGTATGAAGAATTTAAGAAAAGGGAAAAAGAAAGAAACAGGTTCTTTTCACAGAACAGCTGGTATTTGAGGTAGCTATTTTGGATGGAAAAAATTTTAGAACTCAGTTTAGTTGCCCCTAGCTCATGTCCAAGGATAGTATACACATGCTCAGTGCCAGACACTTATTCATGCCCTCTCAGATGGGATACCCTGTGGCACCTCCAGTGAATACTGATGTGGAAATAACTGAACTTAGCTCCAAGAGTGAGATCTCTTCCAGACAGAGATCCTGAATGTAGGTATCTAAAAGCAGCCTAACCTTACATCATGGAAAACTGGGGCTTGAATCAACTGTCTGAATGGAAATCAGACACGGGCACTTACTCGGTAAACAATAACATTAATATTTAATAACTTAATCTCCCTGGCTAATTATTTGAAGTTTAGCTGTATCAGTGTTTTGTAGTAAAACTGCACAATACATAGATACCATCGCTATGTAGGATGTGAGCCTATGAGGCTGTAATATTATTACCCTACTAGATAATAGAGATCACAAATAGTTTCAAAATCATACGAGGTTGGGTGTTCTGGTTTTTGGGGTTTTTTGTTTTTAATTAAGTGCAGAAGGAACTAGGGAAGGTATTAGCCACTGGACTGCACGTTTCATGTTTTCTAGACCACTTTACAGCTCAAACCTATTAATATGTGAATTATCTACAGATTGTACATTTGAAGGCTTACAGAAAGAAGAAAAGTTTAGACTGCATAAGTATTAATTTATAAAACAGTGCACTCCTTGAACACACGTTCTAAAGCTCTCCTTGGATCGCAGCGTCCTCTGCGTGGGAATTCCTCGCGTGGTCCCCTGTGCCCCTGGAGCAGCTGCCCCGCAGTTCCCGCCAGTCGCCGCTGTGGGGCGCCTGCTCCCCGCGACACGCCGGGCGGTCAGAGCCGCTACAGAGAGGAAAAGCACGAAAGCCTTGGAGAAATCGAAACAAAAATAAAGCAGCTTTCTAAACCGTCATCGCACTCCTATAAACGGGTCATTATGTTTCAAATTCTGAAAGCAAAAAGCCGACCCTTCCCTCGCTCCTTGGGATAATAAAAACAGTAAAAAACGATGGGCCAGAACTGTTTCCAAATAAAATTATTTTCAGACTTGGATTCTAGCTCTGTGTTTATTCTACAAACATTATTAAGCTTCATCTTCCAAGAAGAATTGTTAACACTGTATCAAGTGGTCTTAAAAGTGAGCTTGTGAGTTTGGAACTCATTTGTGTTGCAGTTAAAAAAAAAAAAAAAGCAGCGCCTCATTCTGCTTAAATATGTATTTATATAAAGATAAAAACCCCGGGTATCATAGGGGTGAATGAAACTACCTGTAACATTAGAAGAGACATGTTAATTAAGATCAAACTGGGAACTCATACTGGTTTGTTTACGTACATACGTGTATGTACACAGAGACACAAAAATAGCAATTGCTACTCACCTCTTGAAAACTCAAAGGCCCTAGAGAAGTGGAATAAATTTCAACTGTACAGAAACCCAGTTCAAAAGTGTTAAATTCTTCTTCTTCTTTCCCAGTTCAAAAAAACCATTATATTAAATGTTAGGAAAGCAGTCATCACCTACCTGTCTGTAGTGTGACTGCAACAACATCCTCCAGCTGAATCTTTTTAGGTCCAATCAAAGAAAACACAAATCCTCCACCCAGGACTTGAAGGCACGTAGGTGGCTGTTGTCACTGCAGTTCTCTGTGTAGGGTTAGATGGGCACCAAGAATTATTTCAATTGTATTCAACCTGCTGACAGAAGTGTCAATATTACCTTCAATAAGACACACACTCACAAAAAAATCCTGCATGGCCTCAGAAGGTAGTATCCTGCATTTGAAATTACCCCAAGAAATATTCACTTTCAGACAGGCACTGTGAGGACCCTGTTGACCCAGTTGCCAAATACCTGCAGAACATTACCTGCTAGGTCTGCCCCAGTACAGATCTTCTAGTCTGGAGAAGAGAAGGCTCAGGGGTGACCTCATCACTCTCTACAACTACCTGAGAGGAGGCTGTAGCCAGGTGGGGGTCGGTCTCTTCTCCCAGGCAAACAGCAGTAGGACAAGAGGGCACAGTCCTAAGCTCTGCCAGGGGAGGTTTAGGTTGGATATTAGAAAGAAATTCTTTACAGAGAGAATGATCAGACATTGGAATGGGCTGCCCAGAGAGGTGGTGGATTCCCCATCCCTGGAAGTTTTTAAGATGAGGCTGGACGTGGCACTGAGTGCCATGATCTAGTAATCACAGTGGGGTTGGATCAAGGGTTGGACTTGATGATCTCGGAGATCTCTTCCAACCCAGTAAGTTCTATGATTCTGTGATTCTACGTTAGGGCCAAAAAGCAAGTGTCACAGCTGTTGTACAGTACTGAGCACTGCAGATCTTGGGTGGACCCTCTCTGTAAACTATTCAGTAAAGATAAATAGCACTGACATATTAGCTTACTATGCCCAGTCTGGCAACAAATGTAGTTTCACCTGAGTTAACTTCTTGCAGTATCAAGACGCTTAGAAAGTCTGTTACCGAGCAGTGAATGAGTTTGAATGCAAACATCCTCTTTCACATTTGAGGGTTTTTACTAAAGATAGCCTGCATGTTCATCACAGAGACCCATTTCCTTAGACTACATTTCCTTGCATTTCCTCATAACACAACAAACAAAACCTTGAAGTTTTGACATGATATTAAATCCTATGATTGGCTGCATTCCTCTACTTTCTTGGAAACCAGGGTTTAGCTTTTAACTTCTGAGAAAGTAAAGTGAAGTTGACCGATATAAAACCAGTTACCTGGAGCTGAGAACTGAATTGGGCTGTTCAGAGTTTGTTATGGTTTAGCCCATCCCACCAGTATTGGGGTAGAAAATGGTTAACTCCAGGTGAAATTCCAGCCAAGTAGCCAATCAGAGACTTTTGTGATGTCTCCACGAATGATATATTTAACAAACCGGAAGAGGAGTTGAGCAGAAGACATTAAGGAGTTAACGTGGCGGAGTGACCTGGCCCGGCTGGGCCTGGGGCATGCAGCCCTCCCGGGGCCTAGCCTGGCCTGGGGAGGGCAAGGATGGCTTGAAGCCAAAACTAAATAACTTCAAAGCCGCATGCAACAAACTGCAGAAGAATTACAGCCACAAAACGATAAAGACCACGGGCCTTAGTCCGAAGGCTGAGCCTAACAATAAGCCCCCAGTACTGGGGGCCTGGTGCAATTTTGGACTGGGTGTGATGGCAAGATGACCCCTTTCACTGCGAATGGGGGAGCAGTGGTGAATTGGAGTAACCGACTGCGGTCGAGGGCCAAGACTGGGCGTTTGGCCAAAAGCAGAAAGCCACAAGAGTTCCAGAGAGCGAGAGAAGAAACTACTTGGAGCAGCAGAGCATAGCACTGGAGAGCATTCTTGGGTGTGGACTGAGCCAAAAAATACCCAGAAACCTTGTGACCCAGGGAGGGCTGGTGACTCTCAGGAAACCCCCTGGAACTCCTCATGGAAGGAACCTCCACGGAGCCCTATACTCCGTGGTGATGACACACTGACACAAGTGTTCCCTCGAAGCCCACGGTAAACCCTAAGTAGTTGTAGACAAGTGGCTAGAGGTGGGAGGCAGACTCCCCTACATTCCGATAGAGAGAGAGAGAGATTTTCGAGCTGCAGTGATTTGGAACTGTTACCTTAAAGACTTTTTTCTTCTCCTTCTTCCTCTAGATCATTTTTGAAGAAAAGAAGGAGGGGTGGTATTTGTAAATATGTAAGTTTGTTATTATAAGAAAACTAGTTAGAGTTGTTGTGTATACAAGTATTCCCTTAGTTCTTATCGTGTAGCAATAAATTTTAATATTAATCCCTATGTCAAGAGATCTGTTTTGTCTAGGCAAACTCTTCTTACCTACTAGCAAAATTTATAAGTTGATAAAAACAAAAATCACAGGGCTAAACCGTTGACAGAGTTCAACAAATCTTTAAACTCTCCGAACAACATGCTTTAGTATCTCTAAATCAAAGGGGAAAACAGGAATATGTTACAACTTATTTTCTCTGTTGGAAAAGAACCTGACCATTTTAATACACAGATCACAAACTTATTTATGAGATTATTTTTTTTTTTATAGACCAAGGGAACACTGGAGTTTGAGGCTGTTGAGTTTTGTTGTGGTTTTTTGTTGGGTATTTTTTGTTGGTTTGATTTTTTTGTGGGTGGGTTAGGGGAGTTGAATTAAATTTAGTATTAGTTTCATCACACCATCTGTGTTGGGATTCTGTCTTATTTTAATGAGTTGAGAGTCACTTTTAAGAGCTATTTGCTTGCCCCCTTCAGATTCTTATCTAAGTGGTATCAGGAATTCCTCTCTGCTGAAAGCAAGATGAGCCATTTGCCTTTGTATCAACAACATAACTTCAATTTATGCCTACAACAAACACCATAGATGGAATCACAAATTCACTGAGGCTCTTTTGCTAAATACATATACAGAGTACGAATATGTTGTCATATGTACACGCAGGCAGCTAAGTAAAATACAAAGAAATAGCACATCTGAAATACAAGGAAAGTAGCTAGACTAATGTTATCATATATCACCTGCATTTGCATCTAATGTCTAAATGGAGAAAGTAAACACATGTTTAATCCAGCACCAGCTTATCCTCTCCCTCTGTCACTCTTCTTTGAAGCTCCATTTGCAGTGTCACATCATTTCTGGAAAACGCTATTGTAACAAACAGCTTAGTTGAAATCGGAGTGTGGCATCATCTAAAGCAGCATTTTACAAGACTGAGAAGCAAGCGGATTCTGCAATACAGGCAGAACCCCTACATTCCTCTGCACACCTGGTTGCACTGCCTGCCTGGGCCCGGGAACAGGGCAGAAAACTGCATGAGGTAGCAGGACCAGCAAAGTGCTGTGCATTTCCATACATCGAGTAAGCCAGCATGACACAAAGATAACAGAAGCTGGGTGATAAGGAATTACAGGATGAGTGAAGGCTGCAGTTGCCAAGATGGGATCATTCCCCTTCCTGGCCACATGTTGCTATTTCGTCTTCTGTGTCACCACTCACTATGGGAAACTGATCCAGTTACACCTTTTCCCCTGAAGTTGTTTCCAGTCATATCAGTTTCTGTATCTGGCATATCAAATATCTGTGCTAACAGAAAGTGAGAGTAGCTTGCCCAAGATTGGGCTGCCTATTTCAAAGGCAGCTTATGCTTGGATTGGCTTAAGTAACACTGCATATTAAGAGGTGGGAAGGGGCAAATGTTTTCCATTAATATATCTAATAATTCTGCAGAAAGGGAGCACTGTTTAAGTACTATTTTTGATGTGTGAAACTTGTCATTTGAGAAGTCCTTTCTTCTTAAAATAGACCAATTTCTATTTAGTTATTTAATATCCTCATATTTTAGATTTGAAAAAATATTATCAGACTATTGAACATTAAGATAATGACTATAGGAAGTACATTGTTTGAAGGCAGGAATTTCTCAGGCCTGTGAATGAACCTGTGAATAAATATTACTTTGAAACAACTTCAGCATTTTTAAACCTACATATGATAGTTTTGCAACTGCAAACGTTCTCACCTTCACTGTATACATCACAAGTTGTGCATACAAAGAGACATACAGTGTACTGAAGGTACTTGAAATTTGGCTGACATTATTCCACAAATCTATTCCTTAAATATATGTCTGAGAAAATACCAGTTCACAATTCAAAGAAAATGTATGATAATAAAATTCCTGAATAAATCCTCAGAATACCAATGAGGAGAAAAACTCAGATAAGAAAAAAAAAAGGAAATCCAGAAAACTCACCTAATTTTCTCAGAACATCTTTTATTCTTTTATCTTAGGGGGTATCTTCCGACCAAAATAGACTGTATTTTTCTATTCCTAAAGGAGGTTATAGTCAACTGATAGAAGTACAAGGAGTTTCCTATCATACAATGAATCTGTTGAGATTATAAGTACCAGCTGGATCCATCCCCAACAGCAATAACAGTATGTAGAGCATGATTATAATGTAACAGATTGTGAAACAGAAGAGATGGTTTCTCTTGTAATAAGGCCCTTATGTTAATACAGTAACAGAGGAGAGAGTTTTGCTAGTACACAAGGCTTCTAGTAAGGTCTTTATGCTAATGTAGTACATTATTTCATAGGCGAATTCTCCAAAAATATTGCCCATGAACATTTTTAGGAGCTTGATTACACATGCACTTACATGTAAATATGGGTCCACTACTGAATGAAGCAGGGCCCCTGGTGACACAGGATATTGGAAAAGGCTGATGTACCAAATGCCTTCTACATCTCAGCCTGTTCTAGCAAGTCTGGCTTTCAGGACCTCTAGTTCCCAGAGATCAAGAGGAAAATCTCTAGCAAGGAGTTTGGTAGAAAAAGATCAGGTCGGGGATACTCAGGCAACCTGGATTTGCATAAGTCCATGGACCCTGACAGGATACACCCACAAGTGCCAAAGGAGCAGGGCAAAGTCACCACGAGGCCACTTTTGATAATCTTTGATTGATCAGGGCAATTGTGAAAAGTACAAGAAGGTTGGAGGAAAGCAAATGTCTCTCCAGTCTTCAAGACGGAAGACTCAGGGAACTACAATTCAGTCAGCCTCACCTCAGTCCCTGGGAAGGTGATGAAGCAGCTAATCTCAGAAAACATTTCCAGGCATATGAAAAAATATTAAAGGGGTAGTCAACATGGCTTCACTCAGGGGTGATAAACTTCTACAATAAAATGACTAGACTGATAGATGATGGGAGAGCAGTGGATATTGTTTATCTGGACTTCAGTAAGGCTTTTGACACTGTCTCTCATTAGGACCTCATAGGAAAGCACAGGCTGAATAAGCAGCAAGAGGGATTGAAAACTGGTTGAACATCCTAGACCAGGGGGTGGAAACTGATGGAAGTCTAGTTGAAGATCAGTAATAAGCAGTGTATCCTAGGAGTCAACACCAAGACCAGTCCTGTGCTACATTTTCGTTAATGGTTTGGATTGGCAGAGTGTACCCTCAGCAGGTTTGCTGGTGATAGAGAACCGGGAGGAGTAGTTGATGTGCTAGAGGGTTGTGCTGCCATCCAGAGGAACTTTGACAGGCTGGAGAAATGGGCTGCTAAGAATCTCATGAAGTTCAGTAAGGGTAAGTGTAAAGTCCTGCATCCAGGAAGGAACAATCCCAAACACCAATGTACACTAACGGCTACTCATGTGGGAAGCAGCTTTGAGAAAAAGAACCTCAGGGTCCTGGTGGACATCAAGTTGACTATGAACCAGCAATGTGCACTTGCAGCAAAGAAGAGTAATGGATTCCCACACTGCTTTAGAAGGAGTGGTGCCAGCAGGCTGAGGGAGACAATTCTTTCCCTCTTCTTAGCACTTGTGAGGCAACACTGAATTCTGGGCTTCCCAGTGCAGGAAAGAGGTGAACATACTGGAGAAAGAACAGTGAAGGGTCACTAAGATAAATAAGGGACTGGGGCATCTTTCCTATGAGGAAGGATTGAGAGCTCTGTTGCTGTTTTTTTCTATGATTCTATGTTCAGCCTGGACAAGAGAAGGTTCAAGATGGATCTTATACATGTGTACAGATATCTAGAGGGAGGGCATAAATGTGACATGGTCAGGTTTTTTTCAGTGGTGCCCAGTGAGAGGCCCAGAGGCAATGGGCACAAACTGGAACACGAGGAGGCTCTGTCTGAATACAAGGAAATGCTTTTTAACTGTAAGTGTGACTGAGCACTGGCACAGGTTGCCCAGAGAGATGTTAGTCTTCCTCTGTGGAGATACTCAAAAGCCATCTGGACATGGCCCTGGGCAACTGGCTGTAGGTGGTCATGCTTGAGCAGGGAGGTTTGACCAGATGACCACTGGAGGTCCCTTCCAACCTCATCCATTCTGTGATTCTGTGAAACTTAGACAAGCTATGCCTTGCAAATACTACATACTTCTAGCTGGCAAGAACATGTACACAGGCAAAGCCAAACATCATGCAGGAAGAGTTGGCAGGCAGAGCCACAGAAAACCATTCCAAATGTCAAGTTGCTTAAAGGCTACTTACTGTGTTCAGCAATGAATGTAAATGCAAACAGTTTAAATTATAGGACAAGGACATTTTTGTTAAAATCTCTCATGAACTGAATTTGTTTCCTCTTCAGGCTTTCCAAAAGTCATTCTGCTGAGTAGCATTTACCATGTATTTTGAGATCTTCAGAGTTGTTATAGTTTTTTGACAGATTTTGAAGTTGTCTGTTTAGCCACAGCTGTTGTTACCTTCCAGCAAAGACTTTTATCTTGCTATTGGCAACACTTAATACATCACTGTTCCTATGTTTCTTCCACTACTAAAACATATCTGCAAATTAAGTTTTTTTTTCCAATAACCAAGTAGTCAAGTGAAACACCAGCTTGGGAGCAAAGCTAGTGAGAATATTTGCCTGTTTGCCAAGTGTCTGCATACCAGTCCCCATCCAGGATGGCCTGCTGACCACCAAGAAACATTAATTGACACACTTGTTGCCGATAGATCAAGTCAAAAATAGCCACCTGCTGTCAGCTTCCATGATTTTGTTTTTCCAAACAAGGCTCGCAGCATTTGGTGCATGTTTTTTCCAAAAAGCTTCAGTGCCCAGACTTTTCCTTCCCAGTTCTGGTATTATAATAAAGCAGCTTGAAACATGCTTCTTAACAGCATGTTTTGCAGAAGGCAAGTACTCCCCAAAGGATTTAGTCATTACTAAAGAAAATCCATAAATTTTGGTAACTCTAACAATTTGCTTAAGATATTACTCTCTATTCCTGAATAGTAAAAATTTTATACACTGTATTGTACTCACATACATCTTCCATCTCTTTGAAATGCGACAGCATACATGGGATGTATTGTTAGTGTTCTGTTGATGTTTAGAAAATTGTAGGAGAAAGGTTATTGGGCTTCAAATATCAGAAAATCCATGCAGAAAACAAGGATTAAAAAACCAAACAAAAAAACCCTGTATTTTGGTTCACACTGTTCAGTTGTTGTCCCATTTTTAGGTTGCCTTTTTATACTGGTACAGTAACAGCACCTGACATAGATCCCCACTGTGATCAAAAAGTTCAAACATTCAAACATCAAAAGTTGTACATTAATGAAGTTATAATGCAAAGTCAATATAACTGAAATAAGTTTGGAGAGACAGCTATTTCATTCCATTCATTACATTTTTGATGCAATGAGCTTTTTTTTTTGGACACACACACAGAGGTTCCTGTAAATCCTGAAAAGAGCAGTTTCATTCACTCATCTCATCTCACATGTTTCGTCTTCAGAGTAACAATCTCCAAGTGTAAACAGGATACATGTGCCCCCAGAACCTGGGCTTGAAGGCAGACTACTCAAAATTGAATAATAAAGATAGTGAAGTTCAATTATTTATAACACTTTAAGTAGGATTAGACAGTTTAGAGTACCACATTCTCAACTCTTCCATTCTCCTTGGGCATGCTAACCATTGCCAAGAACTCAGGGCTGGCTCATGATCACTGTGTGCTTTAAAAAAAAAAAAAAAAAAATCCAAAAGACCAAGAACAAAGAAGAAAACCAACCAACCAACAAAAAACAAACAAACCAAAAAAACCCCAAACCAAACCAAAAACAACAAAAAAATCTCCTGCAATTTCAGCATCTCTGAAATTTACTCTACAGTAAACATACCTCTTCAATATACATGTAGTTCCCATGTGTGTATACCATACCATTTTCTAAAATACAGCTGCTTTTTCTAATCTTGTTCCTACCTTTGGAGGAGATTCAATATTCTTTACAAAACTAGGACTTCGAAATTGAAGCATTTTGCAGCACCATCTTTAGGGTGGGTGGAAAACTTTCTTTTAGGGGAAAGAAAAAAAAACAACCACCAACCAAAAATGAACAAACCAACCAAAACAGAAAAAAACCCAAAAAACAAACACACAAACAAACCAACCCCCTCCCACAACAAACCAACCCCCTTCCACAACTAAGTAATCAACTCGGGATATTTTTGCACTTTTGCAGAAAAGCCCAAATAAGCTTTCCAGGCCTTTTCCCAGAAGCAGTGCAGTACTGCACATCCAGCACACGAGGTCTCCAGCAAACGCCAAGACTCATCTCTCAGCCTTGCCTCTTACATGAGGAATAATACATAATACATAAGTGCATAATGCTCATAGAGCATTTCCAGGTTAGCTTGGAAGTCTGGGACCTCTGCCTGAAACAGCTAGGCCCACATATGCAAGGTGCCAAGCTCTTAATTTGCAAATCTTGCAGAAAAGAAAGGGAAAGCTGACAAAACAGATGCAGGAAGCATTGCTGCATTTCAGCTGCAGGCACACAGGGATATATCCTCAGGGCAGTCCTGCTCTCATTGGTTATAGCTCTTCAGCTGCCCTCCTTATCATCCTGCCTTTCCTTCCCCTAATTTCTACTCTGACTGTATGCAATTATATAATCTATTTATAATATATATATGCTCCTGTTGAAGCACATTGCAATGCTCAAGCACAAACTGGTATGAGGACTTTTAGGAAGACAGCTGCGAATTCCCTCTTCCTCTTTGTAACTTTTTTAAACACAATATCTATGCTTTTTTTATCCCATCCATGTTATTCTCCAGATGTTTTCCATGTGTCTTAAAAAGGTAGCATATATTTTGAATGCAGGTAAAAACCTGATCTTCTATTGACATAGAGATTATCATAGACTAGTTTGGGTTGGAAGGGACCTCTAAAGTTCATCTAGTCCAATCGCCCTACAACAAGCAGGTGCATCAACTAGATCAGGTTGCTCAGAGCACTGTCCAGCCTGAGCTTAATGTTTTCAGGGATGAGGCATCTACCACCTCTCTGGGCAACTTGTTCCAGTGTTTCACCACCCTCATTGTAAGAACTTGCTCCCTCACATCTGGCCTAAATCCATCCTTTTTCAGTTTAAAACCATTACCTCTTGTCCTAGCACTATAGGCGCTGCTAAAAAGTTTTTGTACTAAAAGGTCAAAATAAGGTCTCCTCAGAGCCTTCGCTTCTTTGGTCTGAACCAAACCAACTCTCTGGTTTTCCTTATAGGAGATGCATTCCATCCTTATGAGCATTTTTGTGGCCCTTGCCTAGACCTGCTCACACAGGTCCATGTCTTCCCTGTGGTGAGGGCTCCAGAACCGAACCAAGGACTCTGCTGCTGGGGTCTCATGAGAGCAGAGCAGAGGGGCAGAATCACCTCCTTTGACCTCGCCATCAGGTGGGTCAAGCAAGACTTGCACTTGGTGAAGCCGTGCTGGCTGTCTCAAATCACCTCTATGTCCTCCATGTGCCTTAGCGTGGCTTCTAGCAGGATCTGTTCCACGATCTTGCCAGGCAGAGGTGATGCTGACAGGTTGGTAGTTCCCAGAGTCCTCCTTTCTACATTTTTTAAAAATGGGTGTAATGTTTCCCATTTTCCAGTCACCAGGGACTTCACCTGACTGTCATGACTTTTTGAATATCATGAAGAGTGACTTGGTAACTACATTAGCCAATTCCCTCAGGACTTTGGGATGTGTCTTGTCAGGTCCTATAGACTTATGTATAATGAAGTTCCTTAGGTGGTCACAAACCTGATCTCCCCTTATAGAGGGATGTACTTTGTTTTCACAGTCCCCGTCTTGAAATCCATCCATTCCAGAGGTGTGGGAAGAGAGACTGCCAGTGAATACTGGGGCAAAATAGTTTTTGAGTACCTCATCCTTCTCCTTGTCCCTTGTTACCAGTTTTGCTCATCACTGCGAGTATGATTTCTTTGACCTTCCTTTTCTGGCTGACCTACCTATACATGGCTCATCTCTGTAACATTTCAAGTGTGCTTCAGTGTAGCCAGCAGATCTCGGAGCAACAGGCTGAGGGCCCTCACCAGCATCCTGTCCCTCTAATTTTGGCGTGCCATCCCACAGCTTGTCATGCAAGCCTGGTATTATCCCCTTCCCCCTTCAAATCTAATTTGAAGCTCTGTCAATGAGCTCCAGTAGCTCCTGAGGAAAGACCCTCTTCCCCCTTTGAGAAATGCGAATTCCATCTGACACCAGGATGGCCTGGTGCAGTGTAGGCCATCCCATTACTGAAAACCCCGAAATTGTGTCAGTGACACCAACTGTGGAACCATGTTTTAAGGGTCTGGGCCTCTCTGTTTCATCTGATGTTACTGTCTGCAACTGGTAGGGTAGAGTTAAATCCAGAGCCTGTGCTCTGGATTCCATTACCAACCCAAGGCCCTGAAGTCTCTTTTGACTGCCCTTGGACTACACATTGCAACTTCATCACCACCCACACGGAACAGCAGTAATAGGTAGCAGTCCAAAGGCCATATCAGCTGGGAAGTTTCCTAGTGATGTCCTTAACCCAGGTCCTGGGGTGGGTAGGCCTTTCTGACCCTGGCAACACCTCTACTGTAGACTATTGTCAAAGGAGACCACAAACACGCCAAACATACTGTGCTTGCCTCAAGCCTTGTTCACCCCAACACCCTACTCCTATGTAAATATGTGTAGACAGCTTATTACTTACCATATCTTAGATGAAAGGGAAACTCAAAAGGAGTTCAGGGTAATGATCTGCAGGCAGAAACAGCCTGTCAACCTACAAATAGAAGTTATCATTATGAATAGATTTTAAAGTCCAAAATTTCAGAACTGTTTTTGGGTATTAATTCTCATGGCATAATTTTAAGTGGTAATTTTCTCATATTATTTTATGCCCTGAATTGTACTTTTTTCTTAATATTAGTCTGGATTACCTTTATCGCTCATTTATGAGTGATATAAGAAGAAATGAGATCTGTAAACTAAAGAGATCTAATCTCACCTGACTGATGGCCAGTGAAAGAATTGCTGCCACCCTGTCTTGCAAAACTAAGTGCATGCAAGACTTTTTAAAGTGTATTATGCATGCTCTGCATGCTTGTGGTTTGCCCTGAATGTGACTATACATAAAGATGCATGAAGGTCACACTAGCATGATGTCTATTCTGTGGTTTGGACTAATTACCTTCCTTGTATATTCTTCTCCTTAGAATTAAATACACCATTTTGTAACAAAAACTTGGAAGTGCTAAGGTAATTTTTCATGCTGAGCAAAAGTTGAAGATTGAAATAGATATTAAATTTGTTCAAATTTTCCAGACCATTATAACAATAGCAATTTTAGTCATTCTATCACTACTTTTCTTCCTTAAGTATGTATGAAAAGGTCAATAAGTTTAACTGAACTCTCATCTTTCAAAAATCCAATTTATTGTAATAAGAATAAATGCCATGTCATCAACATGCAGTGTTCTTTAAGTACATATTTTTAGCAGTTTTGTGAAAGGTATTGATTCAGTACATCTGGCCAATTCCACGTTTCTAAAATCCCAGCACATTTCATTTATAAAATAATATTTCAGAAAGAAGGTGACCTTCACAGAGCAAGCAGTGTTTCTTAAACTATTTAAATGTGCATCTATAATTTAAGAAATCTACAGATAAGTGGGCGCTTTTTTCTTTTGTTGGTTTTTTTTTTTTTTTTTGTAACCTTGGCAATGCAGAGCATGGTTTGAGAAAGAAAAAAATCCAAGTTATTCACTGATATGATTTTATAAATTCACACTGCCTTTCTCAAAGGGTCTCCAGTCTAAATTAAGCATACAAATTGGATGTAGTAAGTGAAGGTAAACAATGGGGAGGGACTGGAATGAAGGGCAGATTGTGCTCGTACAATGCAGTGACAGCTTCTACATGAAACAAATATTGGTATAGACTAAACTGACAAAGACTGCAAGATATATAGCTGAAGAGAGAAACAAAATAATGTATAAAACATTAACCTACAACCCCCAGATTTCCAAACAGCAGCAACAGCAATTTATTTGACTATCCTAGGTGAATAATCAAAAGAACACCACTGATCACTCAGCTAAGTCAGCTTTATGCCGTTGTCTCCACAAGGACACAAGGCAGGCAGGGATTCAACAAGGCACTGAATATGGGACAGCCCACAAGAAAGCCTTTAGCTCATCGTGCCACAGGAACTTGAACTACTGTCAAGCACCTCATTTGGATGAACGGGGGACATGACTGCTTTCAGCAAGCCAGCAATTTGCATTCTTCCCATTTATTCATGTGTGCCTTTTATTTATGCACATTTTCAGAGCATCAGAAATCTGCAGAAGTTCATGCTTCAACCACAATGCCATTTTGTAGTGACCCATGCCAAATGGCAACTCCCATAAATATTCATCAGGACTGAAGGCAGGACCCTCTCAGCTACAGAGCACCAGTCGCTCCAGAGTGAACTGAACTGGGACTTCTGCTGTGATGAAATTACATAGCAAGTAATTCCCATGTAGCCATTGGGATGACTCACTAGAAGAAAATATGATAGAGGTCTAAATCATAATCAGGGTTAGAACAAACACTCCATAATATAATTACAATAACAGGGAGGGGAGGCAGGAAATGAAAGGCAGATTATTTTAACGCAAAGGAGTATAACTTTTGCTTATAGAAATCATGTTAAAAACCCACAGCATTATTGTTTTTCCATTGATTAGAAATAGGCATGATTATTCACTCCACAGTATAAAGTGTTGAGAACTACAACTACCTATCTAGATAGTTATGCACTTCTTACTTCCTGTCTGTGCCAAATGGACTAAGGAAGCCCTAGCATCTACTTGCAGCAGAAACAGTTGCAAACCTGGGCTACTCAGTTTTCCAGCCACAAAAATGATTCCTTTAGGAACACCTTATCAGGACAACCAACACATAGTATGACAGCTTGTTTTAAGAAAATAATCAGCAAAGACAACATCACGGTACAGACTGCAATGAGAAGGTTCTTCAGGCACCTGTGAATTGCATGAAGAATTAAGAATTCTAAAATTACAAGCTAGGACAGGATACAAGAAAAATCGACATTTCACTAGCTGCTGAAAATGAAACTATGCCCAAGAAAAGTCCATCTTATGTGTCCAGTGTAGCTTGTGCATATAGCATTAGGGCACTTTAACACAAGGAAATCATTTGTGACACTTGGACTAGCACCAGAGGAACAGTATCAGCACATCAGCATGGCAGCAAATACAGTCAGCTGCAAAGATTTCTTTAGCAGTATAGAGAAGCAGAAAGTGAAATTTCAGCCAAAGCTATTAAAATTACGAGGACACAACCAGGACAACACTAAAACCAAGGACAAGTTTACATCTATGAAAGGAGTAAAGGCTGACATTGCAGATGCTACATAAACACCTCATACTCCTGATTTCAATTAAAGCACAAATTCAGAAACCTCAATGACCCTAAAGCTGAAACAAAAAATTCAAGCAATACTTAGGTGAGTAAAGAACAAACCAGAAAAGAACTAAGAGCAAACAATGTAGTGCGACATCCCAGCAGCTTAGAGGTCAGCAAAGATTTAAAAAGATGTAGCGTACCACACCTACCTCAGGAAGAACTCGTTGCACTCAAAGAAAAAACAAATTCTGCAAAACAAAGGCTGAAATTAGACACTTAAACCCCAGACTGGTAGTTGTAAGGATACCAAAATAATGCCTGCATCAGATCCAAGCGATTTAAACAAACACTAAACCAACTCATACACTTAGTGATAGTTACAGACAGTATAACTTGACTGAATAGAGTAACCTGCTCTCTGCAAGTGGACTGACATTTTGATTGTATTTGTGCACAGTGGCTCCACCAGATATGCAAATAGGCCTTTAAGGGTGCTTTGCCCACAAGCGATGGCATTTTTATGTCCATAATGCAAAGATAACATGAAGGAAGATATAGCCATAACCTTCAAATACCTGCAGAAATATCTGGAAAAGTGTAATTAAAATTGTCAATACTACCTACAGGACACTTGCTGACCTCTGCAAGCCTTAGTACAATCCCCTAAGGGAAAAGGGTGATACGAACTGCCTAAAGACATTACTTCAGCTATTCAGAAACTATCAGAATTTGCAAACTACTGCATTCCAACTGAAACTGCAATGTTACATTCACTTAACATGTTACAAGAAAAGAAGTAGGATGTATCCAATTCACTCCTTAATGCAGGTAGCTTTGCAGCATAAGCAACCAAGAACTGGAAACAATATTTAGTGAATTACAGAAGATCCAGGGAGACTTCAAAGACATTAAGTAAACCCGTGACATACCAGTTTCCATAAAGAAAATTAAAATATCAAAACACAAAACCACACCAAAAAAAGAGTGCCAATGCACACCACCCAGGAAAGCAAAGCCGCTTGAAGAGCAAGTGCTGGACTGGAGACATCCCAAACAACCAAATGTTGTAATCAAAGACTATTGAGCTGGAATGGACACACTGTGATCATCCAAGTCCAGCTCCTGGCCCTGCACAGGACAGCCCCAAGAATCACACCATGTGCCTCAGAGTATCGTCCAAGTGCTTCCCTGTGAATCGTTAATATACAATGTGGAGGGAGTTCAGTCCTGTACAGACCTTCAACAATATTTTGTAAAGAAACATGTTTATACAGAGAATGCATTTTGGTCAAACATAACTAAAAGCAGTGATTTTTAAAAATAGTCATATAGACTAAACTCTTTTAATTACACAACAGACCCCTCTTGTAAAATTACTGTTTGTATTTCAGAAGTCTGGCCAGAACCACAACTACTCCCCCTTGGTTCCCCTCCACTGGTCCTAAGCCACACTCCATTTCTATCTGACAAAGGTTTCAGCACATAAAAAACCAAAAGCTTTGTATTCATCAGATCACAAAGAAAGAGTTATGCTATGAATATATATGGGCATTACAAAGAAACATGAACAAATCAGCTTTCAGGCAACAATTGAGAAAAGGGCTACATATATGCAGACAAAGGACTGAAGTCTGAATTTGCCCTGCCTGGGTACACTCCTTTCAAGCTTTCTGAGCACTAAAGTGCTGCCTCCTTCCATTGTTTCTGAGGACTGCATACAAAACACACTTTGAGAGGAAGGAAATGGGTGGTGCTGTGTTCTACAAAGGAGCAAAGAGAAACTGCATGAGAAAGCTGCTAATATAAGCAACAGGAAGAGGTTAACATGGAGGAAGAATTATGCATCTAAAGAACAACAAAGGAAGCATAAGAAAGGAAAAGCACGTATTTGCTGGGAAGAGGAGAAGCAGCTAAGTGCACCCTTTCTTAGTCAACAAAGCAGTACTTAAACATGAATGATTTGTTGAATCATATTCAAGAGCAATAAATACATAATCCATATGAACATGAATTTCAGTGAAGTTTTTGCTATGAGCTTTTCACAAATACAGTGAGTGACTTGCCAAATGAATTTCACATGGACCAAGACACAGCATGCAAAATCTCAGGAAGCCTGGTGATTTTGCCAACAGTATTTGAACATAAAACTCAACATTCTTTAGAAACTTATGCTCAGCCTTAATCACAGAAAGACTTCCATCAGTTTCAAGTTTGTTTAGCTTAATTATTTCACTGTGTTAGTGTCTCCACTCAGGGAATGAGATATAGTAAATAGGACTCCAGTTTTCCCCAGAAGTTGCCTTTCACAGACCTTTAGATTTTCTTGTTCTCCTTTATCAAGAAGGCACAGACTTTCTCTAAGCACAGTACTGAAACCTGAAAAAAATTCTTCAGCCAAGTTCTCCGCTAACATTACATAGAATGAAAAATTCACTTATTCCAAAGGTTATCCAAGACACAAAAGCTGTCAAGAATGCGCATCATCAGCAAGGTGAAGAAATAAAATGAAACTAAGCCAAATTTTTAGAGTAACCAGGAAAACCCATCCTCTAACCCAAACCAAAGCAAGCAAAGCAAACAAAGATCGATAAACTAGTATATTGGAGGATGAAGACAAAAATTAAAATGGACAGAAATCAATCTGAATTAGACTCTTCCATTGACACTAAAAGCAAAAGATTCTTCAACTGAATAAATGCCTCAAAAACAAAATAAGTCTTCAGGGCCCCTATATGGCCAAGAAAGAACAGAGTTCAAGAATAATCCAACTACAGCTACCTACTATAGTTACTAGTTTTGAAAAAGCTGGTATCTGATATCACAGACTGAGTAACAAGACCTGATGAAGCTACCACACGAGGAGCTATCCCTGAAGAATATACTATAATATATACTGAATATAAACTGAAGAATTACAAACATATGAGAAAAGTGGGAGGAACAAACAAGTCACCCGTCTGGCCTATTAAAACCTCGAGGACATATCTCAAAACAAAAAACTGTTTATAGATTCTGGATAAAATACGTAAAGGAATGAAACACAAGGTAGACAATACCAAGTAACATAGGTCACCTACCTGCACTGGGGGGTGAGAATAAACTATACTTAAACTGTGCTATGAGACATAGAAGCATCAGTTTGGGGAAGGACTCCTGCTGGAAGTTCTCAATGATGAGATTATTAATAACTACCAATAATAATCACAGCACAAGTAGCCGGGAATACAGTGTTGGAAGGCACTGACAACAGATAGATCAGAATATTGTATGAGGAGGATGTGATGACATGATAACCACAGTGACAAAAGTAGGATAAGATTCAGATCAAGAAGCAGATCATGCTTCATTTCAAGCAGTAGTTTTGGACATCTATAATAAAAAAAAACAGAACCAAAAAAATCAAACTGCACAAGGTGCAGAGGGCCTACAGAAGTTTCCACTCTACCTGTCCCACTGAACTCTGGCTTATTCTGACAGGACAGACAGGAAGAACATACGGCCACTGTAAGGTAGAGGTAAAAGAAAAGAGAAAGGAAGAGAGTTACTCTTCTTAAAGAATGTTTAATGCAAAAATCTCATACACACACAAACAGTATATGGAGGCTTGTTATTTTTTGACTACCAGAGCAATAGATCAGTCTCCCAGTTACGAAATGCAGCAACAAAGGCTATCTCTTCTTAAGAGCAAAATGTGTCAAGGTTGTATGCGGGTTCTCCGGACCATCAAATCAGAACAACCCCGCCAGTTCTACACTATGTTGAAAGCAAGGCCTCAGTGTCGTAGGTTGCTTTTTTCTCAGTGCAAATTCCTGTGTTTTACTTGGACTCTGACCAAAGAAACCAAGGAAGAAAAGCCATCCTGGTCCACATAGACTACCTTCTTTTGGAAAGCGACAGTTCAGGTTATTTTACTTGTTACACAAAATGGAATAGAAACTAGTTAAAACCCCCTCATATTTCCCTAGGTATGAAAAAAGCCTCAAAACAGATTAAACGCATCACCTAGGCAATTTACCTCTGCCGCAGCTACTGAGGCTGGGGTGACTTTTTTTTTTCTGGAACTGTATCAGAAGATAACAACCGCATGTTCAAATAGTTTGGCAGTGACTGAGAAAGCATTTGAAACATCACTAGTCTAGTGTAAGTTTCACTGAAAAAAACAAAATTGTCAAACTTCAACCCTCAAATACCATTAAGTAATGCTGTACTGTCTTCTTTTCCAGTGCAGACATCCTAGCTAAAAATGCGGGGGGTGCAGTGGTATACCATGGGGTTTTTCCCTAAATATACACACATATACAATGCTTTTATATATATATATATAAAATGTTTTGATATACACAAAGGATTTCATTGTCTACAAGGGCAACAATGCTGCAAAGAAAATGATCCTCCTTTCAGAGGTCACACTACCAAGGACAAAACTACACCTTTAGGGATCCACCAAATAAAGAAATAAAATCTAAGCAAATTCTCCAAACTGAAAGAGAAGACTGGGCATGTCAAGCCATGAGAGAGTGCCACCAAATAAAAGGCAGAGGGAGACAAGTCTATGCTTAAGGAGAAGCCAGCACTTCTACTTAACACAAACTTGAGTTTTGACACAGAGAGCCAAGACTCATTTCTCCACAAGCAAGGCAGTCTGTGTGTAGGTGTGTGGAGTGTCACTGTATAAATTTAATACCAGGAAAATCAAATGAGAATAGTTGAAAATTATGCAGTAGATGATTGCTAGTAGTTGAATACCTTCAACCCATTCCTAAATGCTCACTAAATATAAGCAAAAGAGAGCTTTAAAGATTTTCATATTCTAGTAAAAACTATAAATTCGCATTTATCACATTTCAACAGAAAACAGAAAGTAACAGATTCCACCTTACATCAGTAATAAACCTACTTTCACTCCCGGGTTTCTCTCAAAGCATGCTATTTTTAGACACAAGACTTTAAAGCTTACTTAAAGGAATCTAGGAATAGATGATCATATTATACTAATCATCTCAGATGGCTGCTGTCTCCAGAGGGGGTCAATTTTCAGAGTAATTTTAACAATGTTCATATCTTCTTCAATGGATCTGTGTTATTTAACATATGTTAGAGAGGCTGTTGCTGCTACATAACCTTTGTTCACAGATGCAGTGTTTCATCACATACCAAGTAATACATGAATATTAATACTTGCAATTAAATTAAATTACTCACATTCTCCAGAGTTGATTTTGTTTCAAGTACATTACAATCCATATGAGACATCCTGGAACTTCATTACATTTCCCACTAGTCTTGAAGCAAATAGAGGGGTTTTGTTTTTGTTGCTATTTTAAAACAAAATCTGTTCCTCGCCTTAGGTGGCCCAAATATTTGAGTCAGATTTACAGATGTAAAACTTGCATGCTTCTCCATATACTAAGGTTAATCCACTAAAGCAGTACCCTCAATACTCCAGCTTTTACAAATTCATGCTGACTCCAATGTGCAATACACTGCATAAAGGTGTAGCCTCTGCCTCAGTAAGTTTAAGTAAAAAAACAAAGTCATAAAATAGCACAGATAATTGAATGACATCTCTTCAAACAAAAAAGAAAATTTCCTTAGATCTCAGTGTTCTGTGCGATTTTGGTGAATGCAACACCAAATACCAGCAACTGGTCTTTATTTATCTGCATCTTGCTGCATCCACACAATAAGTACAAAATTCATATTACATGTATTACAACAACATAAGAATTCATAAGAAGTCACACCAAGGCCTTTTTTTCTACTGGATCAGTTGCTGTGTGAAGTGTTCTTTATCGCCCAATCCACAAGGAATTAAGCTATGTGTATTGGATGCAGAGTGTTGAGAACATTTCTACATAATGTGTTCTAAAAATATTAATTACAAAAGGGAGGCATAAATGGGAGGATAGGGAACGCTGCCCAATTCAATATCACATCAAGCACATGGAAAAAACCTGAAAGCGTGCAAACAGTTCAAATACCTCACAAGTTGGTTAGAGGAATAACTTCCCTATCAATGTACCTTTAGTACTACTGAAAGACAAACTTGAAGGCAAGACACATAAGAATGTATGTTCATTCTACTAATGTCAAAACCAATTATAGTCTTTAACTTGTTGAAATGTAACTAAGAAGTATTAGCCACAGACCGACACTCACACCACACAGATTTAACAGTCTCCATAATGTCCTACCTTACAGTGCTAGAGATTACAGCAATTAAAAGACTATGTTTACAAATCCTATATTTTCGGTGATTTTTAACGTTCTTATGAATGTGGATCATTTCTAGAGTTGTGCTAGGAAGACTTAAATCTAGACAGCATTTTATTGCTTTTCTTTGCAATGAATTAATTTTAGATTTGGAAACACCACCTGCCAGGCATTTTAAAACTAAATAGGATACAGCGGTTAATGGTTTTAGCAGTGCCATTTTAACCCAGTCTTCTGCATACCACTGAAAATAGCGAATCTAACCTCTGGGGCAAGAAAATAAAATCTACAGATTTAACACTGAATTAACGTCAGCTTTTATTACTGGGAATGCTATTGGGTGATTTTTATTACTTTTTCAGTAAAAACTCAAATGGATCACTTTCCATACTTCTCCCTACCTAAATGTTAAAACATGTATTCTTTACTTTTACAGCACTGAGAGTATAAAATTAACACAATTTTACCTTTAAAACTGTTTACATTCTATACACACCAAAGACCATACGTTTTTTGGCATCTCAAATGTTTCTGCTGGAAACACACAACATGTCAGTCATTCTCATTCAGCAGTACACACACCAAAGTTTTCAAAAATTATCAGCAGCACAACTGTATATTAAGAAAAACACCACACCAATGGTTTGCCCACATCACTTGGCAATGTCCCTTTAATATTAATACACAGAGAAGTAAAATTTTTTCATAAATTTGTTCAAGTATGTGGAACATGTAAAATGCATAAGAATCAATATGGACTTCATTAATGTTATATTTATTTATTTTCCAGCTTCATACAAACTGGATGTAGAAGCATAAACATAGTACATTTCTACCATTTTCAACAAAAATATAACCAATATGTACAATTATTGTATTAAAAATACAAAAGGATACAGACTCCACCAATGTCTTTCTAAAAGACATACAGGTACAAGTAGTATCAAAAGTATGAGGAAATCACCAGTTAATTGTACATTCTGCACTTGACATCACAGAGCGAACTGAGATTAGCAGTCCTATGGTCTACAATTACTTAATGCTTATATAACATTTGTGCAACTTGTGATAGAGCTAAGATTTTGTATTTCTATATGCACATGAGGTCCATAGCCTTGAGAATAAAACTGGCAAATAATGCATATAACATGTAAAATTACAGATGCATAATTGACAATGTGATATATAAGCAAATAGACAAAAGCTATGATTACAGAAGAGAGAATTAAATAAAGCACTGACATTTGTTTGATACAGTGAAAAAACACTGCAATTTGATCTTTAAAAGTTGAAGCTATTTACGTTTATCTACTGATCAATATGATCAGCTGAGTTCAATGGAAAAAAAAAAAAAATCCAAGACCAGCAGTTCCTCACATTTGAGCACTACTCGGATTGGCAGCCTTCACTTCTCCGGAGTCTGTGCAAAAACAACACAAAAATAGAGGGGAGGGTAATTTCAGTCATTCTAGGGTTAATAGCAGCTGTGAGCAGGTGGTTGCTACACATTGGCCTTCTCTACACATGCAGTGTTCCATGAAGCCATTAACAGTTGTCACTATTTCTGCATTGCAAAGGCTGGCAAATCTAATCATATTATTTTTTTTTACTTAAAGGCTCGTTTATCCCCTAATGTCAAAGTCAATAGATGGAGGTTATTAGATCAGTGTTAACAGCTGACACGAGCTGTGACATCCTAACTTGGCTTCACTGCAATGTTATCCAGTTAATTTTTATTTTAATATAACTACTATATAGTAAAAAAAAAAAAAATTCATAACTTAAAGGTGGGGTTGCCATCTGTCTTATTAGAATGGGACACTTTTTTAGTATGCCATCCTGTATTCCACAAGGCACAGGTATGAGACACACAGTGTCCTCTTCCATCATCGACCAGTTGCAAGCACTGTTTTCTGCATTTACACCAGACCCGGATGAGAATGCCATTAACACTAGCATTTACAAACTTGTGAAGATTCCAGGGTGGGGCACATTAGGAGCGAAGCTAGATGGTCAAGGAAAGGCTGCATCCTGTAACCTCCACCTTCCCTCCTGCCCTGCTCAGCCACATGATAGCAATATTCTCTTCAGGAGCTCAGGCTGGCAACCCTACTTAGAGGTGTGAAATAATACTGTCATTACTATGCAGATGCAGTATTTGATCTTCCAAATGCAAACATACAAAACTGTAACAAAGGCATTGTAAACAAGCAAATAAGCACTGCCTCCTTGAACGATCTCAAAGCATTTTTCTCTTCGTAGGTTAAAGGCCAAATGTAATTTGACAACTAACTTATCTCATTATCCCAATGAGACTAAGTGCTAGGACTGTGATTAAAATCTAAAAGGAAGATTTTAAAAAAAAACCCTTCCAGGCATTGGGAAGTGCAGCCAGAGTTAATCATCTTGATGTGATGATCTTGGAATTTGGAATGGTACTGTGTGATGTGGCAGACAGCGACAGTGGTAGCTTGGAGATTGCTGCACTGTGCATTTCAAGCAACACAGTTTGAAAAGTGCCAGGGCGATTTCTTCACAGTATTTCACATGCAAGGGGAGAGGGGACAGAAGGGGGAGGGGCGGAGGAAGAAGCCCCATGCTGCTTTAAGGCAGGGAAGGAGGCAAATAGGTCCACCATCCTTTAATCATAGTTCCAAGGCTCCTATTCTAGGGACGTCTTCTTGTGCTCTCCTTTAAGGTGGCTCAATCTGGATCCAGAAAAGCCCAAGTCTTAGACAGCAGAAACTTGTTCATCTTCTGCAAACACAAGGACAAGAGAAAACAGAATTTAGTTCATATAGAACAAGACTGCTACTGAATGAAACAACCCTGTGTGTACAACAACTATGTGTACTGTGCTCACGTGTTTTCCATTTCATTCTGTTAGGTATACACTTTAAAACAATCTAAATTTCAGCACATTTAAGGTCTCATGGGAAGTATTCCTTTGTAATTTTGTTCTTGAAGAAAATAAGACAATTGCCTAACTGAGCTAGGTGCAGTTCCTCAGCCTGAGGAACACAAGATCTACTCCTTGATGGCCAGTAAGGCCATCAGAATGGCATCTTATATTTTTCCCTGCAGACATCTGCAATTTAGTCATCATTGGTAGAAACAATTAACATTCTCTGTCATGGTAACTCTCAAAGTTTGAGGCAATTCAGCTAAGGCAGATTTCATTTTTTTATCTCATCATATTCAACTGCAGAGTTCATCCTGCACATAAAACCTTCGCAACTAAGCAGTTAGAGGGAGAAGGGGAATGTTAGTCTTCTATCATTAAGCAAAACAAAGAGTTCAAATGTGTGATTTGGGCACTGTCTTGCCTAAATTTTGAGCACCTAGGCCTAAAGCTTCAATCCGGCCACACCTACACTCCACAGAAAAACAGTATAGTTGAGTTAAAGCACAAAGATACAGACACAATTGGGCCAGTGAGGTAGCAAGGCAGTAGTGGGCTCATTATGTGAAACAGCTGGAGTGGAAAACCCAGTGTCCACAGCATAAGAGTTTCAGGTAGAATGTGAGTGACTATCCAAATAAACCTGACCAATGATGTTCTGTGGGGTGGATGGGCAGGTATTCTATAGACCAGGCTACTTTTTGATCATTAAATACATGGTTAGCACGAGAAATTAGGGGAGGTACATGGTGAACACAGGCACCTCCAGAGAAGTTGCCTAAGCGAACTACTTGGCTGCCCAAGACTCACATGGACCTACATTCCAAATTTTAAACCATATTTAGGATTAACTGAATTCCTTCCCTTACAAAAAAGTTAACAAGTTTTAGCAAGTTTTGAAAATGAAATAGAGTTCAAATTATGGCAAGAATTCCTGTGGCAGAATACATTTGTGTAATTTGCTTTGTGTCTGTGAAAGTGTTGACCGGTTTTGCATGCAGCACACTCAAAATCTGCCAATTAGAAATTTACCATCTTCCTCTGTGGAAAACCCTTGAGACGGATAGTGAGCAAGACGTGGATCTGACTCATTTGGTTTATGCCACTGAGGTTTGTTCGCAGGCCTGCTGGCTGAATGGCTGTGAGACTGCTGCTGTGGAGTTGATGTTCCATGAGTCTCACATGTCCGTGCCACCATTCTAGACCTCTGAAGTGCTATGTTGTAATCTGGAGGCTTTCTGGTTGGATGGGAGCCACCCTCTGCAAACTCAGCAATAGGTATTCCTACATAACCAGGAGGAGTCGGAGGTGGTTCCCGATATCGACCCTCTTTTCGTGCTGCAGGGAAAACAACAGATGATTATAAGAGATAAGAAGAGAAACGCTGCTGAAAGGAAAATAGACAGTTACTAAGTAAACATCAACCAACTCAACAGCACGGGAAGAGAAAATCTGAAGGACAAAAGTTAACCATCATATGCTACGAGCATATGAGCTTGTGAAAAATAAATCAAGAAAGTACAGAATATACAACATACACAGGATGCAGCTATTCTTCCAGTGGAGCATTAGTCTAATAAAATTCACCAAATTACATAAGGAATTTGTTCAAACTTCAGAACTGAAGTTGTTCCATCAATTGTATAGAATTACATGTACAGTGATCAAAGTAACATGAAAGACACAAGAGTCTACAGAAGCAACAAACAATTCCAAAAGGTAAAGAAGTGGGCTTGATTTCCATACTTTTTGAATGCACGACTGCCCACTGCCCCATGGTTGTATTCTATGCAAAACTGAAAATATGCCCATAAGAGTGATGATTGAATATGATTTTATATAGGAGATGGAAAGACCACCATCTAGGTTGTGGATCTCACTGAGATGTAACTGTTTACCTGAACAAGATTTAACTCTGGGCATACTGAGAAGCTCTCTCTTGCAGAGAACTTCGAGGGAGAAAACAGCAGGTAAGAATTCTAAGCATCTGTAGAGACACACAACAGATAGGCAAGACTCCCTGTTTCAGTTATGTAGTTAGAAAAGTCACCTGGGACTTCCGATACTGAATACTTGTTGTGGCTCTAGCTCTTTAACACATGACCACTTAACTGACAAACCTTACAAATAAAGCAAGGAAAACCACTGACACAGACAATTTACTCTCCACAGCTTGTCATACACTGTATATTCTTGCATTAGGCAGCATGATTTGAATGAAGGGGCAGTAAAAGCTCAAAATGGACCAATGCTATTTGGATACAAGTTTTTGTAGACTAAAAATAAATCCCTGGTATTATAACAAAACCAAATAATTTCTAATAGATTCTAAGTATTTTTCTTGGACAAACTGTTTTGACTGAGCAAAGCAGCATGAAGAGGTTTCTGAGAAATTTTATTCAAATATTTCTGAAAAGGAGAAGAAATTCTACAGAAAAATTCTGCTCAAAAACTGCAAGAGATCAATATCTATTCAGCACAGAAGTACTACATAAAACAGTGGGTTCTGCTGAACAGTGATATCCAGAGTTATATTTGCAGGATAATTAGTTAATAGTAGTGGAGTGCATGGAAGTGTGCTGGTTTGAATTTTCAGGTCTCTTTCATGTTCTTCCAAGTCTGTGAAAATGTAGTGGCAACCACTGCCTTGAGAGGCAAGTTTGGAAGCACGCTTCTTACACATTCTAGAGGAAAGCAAGTATATCAAAGAAAAAAATTAGAGAGGGGCATGAATCTGAACCTGAAGTCCTGAACTGAACAGGTTCCTCCTCTTCATAGTCCAGGGATTCAGATCTGCACCCAAGCTTTAAAGCAATGCACCACAGCTAAGCAATATACTTGAGCAGTAAATGGAAAAGTCATTTTATCACAGTGGTCTCAGCATGACCTCAATCTGGCAGACTTTCAGCTGTGTCAGCAAAAAGTAGTTCTTAGATAGTTCTTCATATTAACCTGACAAAAGGCAAAGTGAAGAGGAACGAAAGGAAGAAAAGTGGCAAAAATGCAGAGGTGGCCTAAGAGTTGGGATGTATAGAAGGAACAGTGCGAGAAAAAACTCTGCCAAAGAGACACCTTCATACTAATTTATAGATTATATGATCTTTCTATTATTAAATGCATATAAATGTATTTCATCTCTAACTTCTTAGAAACCTCCTCAGTTTCAGCAGTCCAAAGAAATATTTTACAGTTGGTATTTAAGCACAAAGTGATCCCATTTTCAGAAGTAAGGAATATTCACAATTATCAGACAAGTCATAGAGGTATAAAGTAAAACACTTCTACGAAAATCAGGCCACATTTGTTAAGACCTCTAAATATAGCATATGGAGCCTTACTGTGATGAGAAATTCACATTTCAGAACAGACATCTAAATATATCAATCTCTCAAAACACTGTCCAGCAGTTGAGCTAGTTTTTTGATGTATGGCAGGCTCTCTTGAAACATAAAGACACTGCCAGAACTGAGAATCAACAATAAACGATATTTTCCCTTGCACAGTTAAAGGGAAAAATTTAAGAGAGACTGCAAAATGTTCAGTTTTGCTTTAAAACCTAAAAAAAACCAACAAACCAGACAAAAAAATTAATTAAATTAATTAAAATACTTCATGGTAAACAAAACTTAACTTACCAACAGGCCCCTTTGAACTACTAGATGACATCGCTGTATGAGTGGGTGCGGGAGCCGGTTTAGTCTCCTCTGCTGGTACAGATGTTATGCTAATGGTTTCAGCTTCAATAGAAACATCCTTCCCACCCCTCCGCTTTATGGTACCTGTATCACCTTCTGAGTCCTCTCCCCAGTATCCTGTTGAGGATGCCCAGCTTGCTCTGGACTGTGCTTGATCAAGGCCCTCCCTGCCTTGACTTTGCCTGCTATACTTTGTGCCATGATCGGGGAACATCAGCTGGTCCATATGGCTGCCTGAGGCCCACAGTCCTGCCCCATCGCCTGAACTATCAAAATGAGCATGTCCAAAAGGCAGAGTCTCCCAGCTCCTCTGGTGCTGTATTGTTTGTATGTTATCATGAGAACCACTCGAACAAGAAGTCCAGCTACCACGGCCACTGTCAGCTGCATCAAGCGAAGCTCTGTCCCCCTGATCCTGTGACAGTTCTTCTGTACTAGGAGAAGAAAGCACAGTTGCTCCAGCATACAGGCCTCTGGTCTCTGAGAGTGGTGCATATGAGCTAGATGCACAGTGATGATGGGGAAAAAAAATAAAATCCAGTGTTGGAATTGGAAATCATGTACAAGACACACAATTCAACAATCAAGAGAAAAACAAACGTATTTGGAGGTTGGACTAGATGACCTTTATAGCATTTAAAAGGTCCCTTTCCACCAAAACTATTCTATGATTCTATGGTTGAAGGTTTGATGCACTTTCTAGTATCTTTTGTTTGCATTAATGGCTAATTCAATTTTGAGAATGGGACACTTTTCTTTCAAGCTCATCCTCAATAAAACAAAACAAAAAAACCCCAACTGGATAGACAACCTGATAAAACTTTTCAGTTCAGAGAGTTATTTCAAAAGATAAAATCTTAACTTTGCAGCAGCCTTTTAAGACAGGCAAACCACACTGACACACAAAGGGGAACAGACTGATAGACAGGGTTGTCCTACTGCTTTTCCAGCTGTGCAAAGTAAAGGTTCAAAAGCTAGAGTTTTAGAAGGAGGTGGCTGATACGCAGGTTTATTTTTTTTGCCTAGGAAACTCTGAAAGCTAAATTCTCAACATTTATAGCAAATGGAAACATATTTCAACTCTAATTTTGGAAACACATACTACTTCCTAGAGCAAGTATGTTCTCTGTAGCCTCTCAGCGATTAAGTGAGCCTGACACTATCACTTACAGTGCAGCAGAGAAAACCGACAAAGTGTCACTTTTGCTTAGCAGCTATCCAGGCTCCTGGGATTTTTTCTTCCAGGGCAGCTTGCTATGCAAACTGAAACCCTGTTCTTCCAAACATTAAGACATCTGATTAGAGAATTTGCATAGCCTGGGATTCCCAGAGCTGAAGTACATCAGTTTTGGAACAGGTCTGCCATTCACAGACACAGCAGGATTAAAACCCTTGAAACTATTCAGAGGTCTGAAGCATCCAAATAACAGCTCAAAAAAAAAAAAAAAAAAAAAAATTCAGTGGAGACTGAATAGGAGCCAGAGCTCCAATTATTTTCACACCAAGGCTCACTACTAAAGATTTAGAGAACTCCTCACAGCACTAGCTCCCCCACCATTACAGAAGTTAATTGCCTAGAAAACCAGCTGCATAATGTGAATTTTAGCTTCCAATTATTGTAGACTAGAAGAGGTATTTGGGGCAAAATATTTTGGAGTTAGAAAAATATGCGCTTTTCCATGAAACAGACTGGAAAATCACTAGCTATTTCTGTTCTCAGTTTGATCACTGAATAATTATATGAATAATAACTCATCTAATTCAGTTCATTCCCCACATAAGAAGCAGGCTAGGATACTAGTCTGCCACAAGGAGGATAATCTACAGTACCACTGAAATGCTCAGTTGATAAGCCTACTGAGGAAAACTTACTGCTGTAGACCTCATCATGCACTCAGGAGTGCAAAACCTTTTCCTGTCAGAAATGGAGCATTATCACAATACGCAGCACTGAAAGAGTCGTTTTTAAGAGCAGGGGAGAAAAAAAATACTTGAGAGATACAGAGAAAGTTACATGGACAAATACATGCGCCACACACATACTATATGAAATGTAATGTAAGTAAGCATAAATAAAGTTCCTACCCTAAGCTGTATTGATCTGGTTCAATCATGATTCTTCTATCAATCCTTCCCACACCAAGATTTGTCTCCACGATGCTGACAGAATGCCTCTGTCTCCTCTCGTCATGCAGGGAGACTGGCATAGAGTCAAAAGAGGAATTGCTGACAATACTAGATCTAGAAGAAATTTCACTGTGACCAGAATCTGAAAAGTTATCCACCGTGCTGCTAGGAGCCAAAGTATAGCCTGCAAAGGGAACATCATGTTAATAGGACTCTCCAAGACACCTGCTCAGTTACTGTCAGGCAGCTGGTGATACTGCTACCATAGTAGAGCAAAGCTACGATTACATTTACACAGCACTGCAAAAGATTAAGATGCACAGCAAAACTGTGTAACACTGTATATTTGGTCTCTTAATCGGAGGTTTAAGATTGTGGGAACACACCCTACTCATTTGCAAAATAACTGCTCACCTTCCTTCTTCTCTGCCCTCCTACCTCAAATTCTTTTCAAATTCATCATCATACTCGTATCCTCACATTATGAAATCTTACTTCTCAACAAACTGCCTGTGCATAAACACTGTCTCCAAGACTGGAATGAAAGAGATGCTTGGGATGAGTCTACTGCTTAAAGTACTGCAAGAGACCTTCTCATACAATTTTTCTGTTTGCAAAGCTATGCTTCACAGATGAACAGCAGATACAACATGAAGCCCAGATGTCTGGGCTGACTGCTTATTACACATCTTGGCTGGGAGAGGGCGGGGTTTTCAAGCTCTTTTTGTTATACTTGGCTAACTAATTAATTCCAAATAGCATATATTGCCAGAATTATAATGAAATTTGGAGGCAGCATTGACACAGACAGACTGAGATAAAATCTGCATAACATGTCACAGAAGCAAATTCAGTTTTTGCTTTAGTATTAAACAAAGTTGTGCTGAATGTTCTCGCCAGCTAAGTTAAAGATTACTAAACAACATACATCCACAAGTAAGTGCAGTTTTCATTTTTTGCTTTCAGTCTACACATAAGTGTCAAAATTACTTCAACCAATCTGTCTCAATTCACTTGCTGAGAACATGGAATTAATGCTGTCATTTTTGACTGAAAGAATATACCATGAGCTTCACGTCACCATCAAACCAAGGATTTTTTTTTAATCATGTTTATGATTTGCTTTTTGAAAAAATGAAATGCTTTGCCCACTATGAGTCAAGTACAGAATTCCAAATCCTTTTTTGAGAAATGCATAGGCTTGGTCATATTTATAGAAATTCACTGTTTGCTAACGTAGTATTTGGGAAAAAATAATGATAACAGCTTCAAGGACTTAAGATGATATATTCTCAACATAATATCCTCCTCCATCTGACCTTAGTAAATAATACCTCAATAGAAGTCACTTCAACCCCAGTGTATATTTTACCATAACATTATTTTATGTAACTGTTAAACTGAACTTTTATGATATTCTGAAAAGAGAATAACTTTGCCTGCAACACATTTAGGCTATCATACTTTCAAAGGGGATTTTTTTTGGTTTAAACTACAGCACAATGCTTTCACCTTCTGTTTTTCAATTCATTACCAGAACAACTACCATGAAAAAAAACCAAAAAACAAAAAACACCCAAAACAAACAAACAAACCACCAAAAAAAAACAAACAACCCCCCCAAAAAAACCAAAAGAAACAAACAAAAAAAACTCACCAAAAAAACCAACAACAACAAAAAAACCACGACCAAAAAAAACCAAAACAAAACAAAAAAAAAAACCAAAACCAACCAACCAAAAAAACCAAACACCAAAAAAAACACCCCAGGCTTTAAAAAAAAAATCCTTTTAAAGTCCTAAATTCACTTTAAAAAAATAGCTCTATGAAATCACTTAAAAAGACCTCGGTCAAGGAAGCTCCAATGTGTAATACCATTCCTCAAATACTCATACACATGGTTTGAATAATCAGGCTGCTAACAAAATATTCTGCAGTAGTGATTGGAATCCTAACTATCTTAAGCTTTTCTGTCTTCCACAGGTCACATCCCATCCACGTGCATGACACAGCAAATAATTCCTCTAACAGAACAGTGTGGTCAGTGCAGTAAAAAGATGTAAGTTTTCAACTGCACATCCTTACACTGTCAGGAAACACTGAAGATAGAAATATTTTTTGTCAAAAGCAGCTGCACTGAGAGTGACCTACTGCATCAAATCCTGTATCATACCAGGCTATTTTTCCTGGCTTTAGATAACCACAGGGCTTTCAAGTACCCTTGAAATCAGGTTCACAGTTATCCTTTTAGGTATCCCACACTGCGCTACATTTCCTGCCCTCTTGCTGACCGTATGTGACAAAAATAAGAGCTGCAGTAGTTTATCAACTGTCCAAATTCTTTCTTAGAAGCTTTCAAAGTCCATGAGTTTCAGGAAACAGTATGAGAAATACCTTTCCTTGGAGAGCTCTGCGGTGAAGTAGGAGGAGAAGACAGCTGTGAAGATGCACTTGAGACTGTGTCTTCAGATTGTTTCTTGTGACGATCCAAACTTCCTTCTTCCGATAAAGAAAGAATTTTCTTTAAAGCTTGTGGGGAGTTAATGCCTTCAAGTAAGAATTAATGTAGATATTAAGTCCAGTATAAATACATCTTCATACTTCACAATGCATTTATAGAGCAGAGACCATACAAAAACCCCTAAATTTTCTGATACCAGTTTAAATTAAGCGAAATGTTTAAACCTATTCCTGTTTAAAATACAGTGCTTTATTTCCACATGTTAGTGTAGATGGTCCTTCACTCTGGCCACTTAAAATAAATACTTTGCCACAGAAAACACAATGAAGATTTGATGTTGTAGAATACTGCCTGTACAACACATAAATTGAGGATACACATAGGAATGGCTACTGAAAAACGAACTAAAACTATGCTGAATACAGACACAAACCAATCCCACTGATTAGTGAAGATTTATATAGTAAAAATTGAAACTGTTCTCCTGTTTCTTTTCTATTCAGAGTAGCCTAGAAGGTCAAAGAAAGCTGGAAAGAAAATTAACAAGATTAGGCTTATGAAACAAGGTCATCCTTCAGCTGCCTTTTTCCCTTTCATTTTTGAGAACTATCTCTGCACCAGTTTATTTTGGGAAACTAAAGAATAAAAACATCCTGAAGATGATGTATGATGTAAAGATCTAGGGCACCAAGAATTGCTTTTCCCAGGTCACATTTATCCATCTTTCTCTTCCCCTCCCCTCAAAAATCCACTGTAGGACAGTGAAGACAGAGCTTCTCTGACAGTTTTGCCAATGCTTGTGATAGAGGTTATTTTCAGGCGTTCACAGAATTTATCTTTGATCTGTTGGATCACAATCCTGCTATCAATAATTTACAGCTACTTCATCAGCATAACCTCGTCAGTTTTCAGAAACCTTGCCACCACTGAGCAAAAATGCTGTCTATGGAGCTTCAAAGTCCTTTTAAGATTTAAAATTAATGGTAAAATCAACAAGATCCAGATAAATAATGAATTGTTTCTTGCTCATTTTGCTGCTTCTAATGTTTTGTTGCAGCCTAAGCAGTGCATGAGGAAAACTGATAAATAGGGAAATTAGAATTAAACTTTTGTGAAATTACCATCATGCAATAGGAAGGGCCAATTACGTTACATATACTTATTAGGATAATTACCACACTTTAAGTGATTTAAAAAGTTCTTTAATAATGTATATATGTTATGTATATATTCTGTGACACAGATTTGGAAATCAAGAAAAGAAGAAATTCCTATAGTCTGGTGCCTTTCTGAGCAACATGGAGGCAGCAACAACTGAATAACAACAACAAAAAAGCAGAAGGGAGCAGAAGTCAAAGGGACAATTGTCAACGTGAAACTTCAGCCCTACATTTCTAACAGGATCACCAATCTGAGCAGGCCTGAATTTCACATTTAAAGTTCAACTTCTGAAGAGACACCAAAACTTCGGAGACATCTCAGATGGGTCATTCAAGAACTCCATGTCCCTAAGCCCTTTAGAAAAGTTAAGCCAAGATCCCAGGGCAGACAGTCAGAATCGTTTCTTCTTTCCAGTTGCTAGTAACAAGTAAATACTTGTACTGATTAAATTGACAGGATGCTTTCCCTAGATTTCTTTCTTTCTATTGAGAAATAATAGAATTATGCATAGACATCGCACGAACTGGCATAACCCGCGTATCAATACTACCAGAAATAAATGCCTGACCCTTATACGATTCAAAATGTCTCCCTGACATGAATGAACAAACTTCAGAGTATTAAACCAAATGCTTCCTTGTTTCACTTACCAAATGGTGGGAGGTCTTTGACTGGCACTTTCTTGCGGGAGGGATAAAGAGATACAGCAGGGACCTGCAACGCTTGGTTTACTTTATGTTGCTGCTGCTGCTGCACTTTCTGCTGGATGCCTGCCCGGGGAGCCACTGGTGATGTTTCAGATTTTCCAGGTCGCTTGTCTCCTGTATTTTTCGGCACTTTGCAAAAAAGGGGAGAAAACACCGAATGACTACTAGCTAAAAACCTGGTGGGTGTTTTAGTCGGAGCAGTACAAAGCCCTCCAATTAATAATTTAAAGGTGCTCAAATACTTGTAAAATTACGGACTACAAACTGATTCAGAATGGATATATAATTACTATTTCTTGCTACCCTGAAGCAAGGGAAGGGCGCAACATACAGCATTCCCTCAAATCAAAATGAAACTGATATATCCAGGATAAGGTCCCCCTCTGCTGACCCCAGATACAGCCCTCCAGGTATCTCTGAAACACCTGGACATAAGGAAAGCCCTTATTCCCTCAGAACAACCATATCCCTACTCACACCAATAACCTGAGGACATAAAAAAACTTTTGATCCTCCAGATCCTTTGTACAGACAAATCTAAAAAGCCCTTGTAGACTTCAGTGTGACATCATCTTAAAGCCTTATCACCTGTATAAATACTATGTCTCTAACCTGTTAATCTACAGGATTATTTTCTTAAGATTCACAGACTTTCAGTACTTGAAAATGACTAGACACCTAATTTTCCACCTCATTGTCTAGTTACTGTTCCCAATTGCCTCTCTGGACAAGAAACAGAGGTATATTTAACAGCTTCCTTGAAATCCATAGCAAATGACAATGCTCACGTGTGTTGGTGGCTGGCTCACACTGCAGAGACAGTGTCTGGAGGCTCTCTTCATCCATTTCCAGATCCAAGTTTGAGAGATACTGCTTTACCTTTCGTGCCATCTGAGCATCTTCGTACAGTTTTTTAGCATTAAGAAAGGAGCTGCGACGGACCCGCTTTTTATGGCCCCCTGTTTGCGCAACATCCAGCACAGCCGCATTGCTGCTGCCCTGGCTGAGAGACCTGAAGTGAAGGGGGGCAGGAGGAAGAGGAAAGAGGGGAAAAGTATGACTTAGTCCAACACAGTATCACCCGATAGAACATAAAACGTGCAAAATATTGTATGAATGTCAGTGTACAGTCAAAGCTTACATGCCTCATTCCAGTAAATCAAACAGCTGTAACAGACAGAAAGATGAGGGCCAGGAAATCTTTTTTACTTGGTTACAGGCACTATTTCAATTACACAAATATTGTAACCTATTCTGCTCCAACTAGGCAACATCACTTCACACATCTAGAAAGCATTCAAGGTAGCTCTCTCACATAAGCCAACTACTGAGAAGATTGGAGCATTAGGAAAAGCTCATGCAATAAGGGAATGCTGACAGAAGACTACAGTTGAGGTTCAAATTCAAATCTATATACAGAAGGCATTTTGAAAGCCCTCTGCATTTTAAATCAGACTGTATACAAAATGTACAGCTTGGTTTTACAGAATAGAACTTCTTTGTAACTTGTGAGGTCGAAGACAGGTTTTTGTTAAATAAAATAATAAACTAGTTCATGCATATTTCAATGTATGTGTATCTATATGAAAGTTATGCATTGGTCCTGAATTGTTAAGACAAAAATGATGGTTGAATTGTAATATGAAAATAAGTTAGTTTAGCAGATACTTTAAGTTTTAACTTTTGTATTTGATTGTGATAATTGCTTAATAGGTATAACAAAGTTAACAGCTATTTTCAGCTGTTGCAACCTTGTCATTTTATAATTCTCTTTGACTGAAAGTCACTTCCTTTAGCAATTTAAATTAGAGGTGGGAGGAGAACATTCCTTTTCTATCTATCTACAACCACTTAAAAATAATTTAAAACTTTTGTGTTATAACCTCAAAAGCAAAAGTACTCCTAGATTAAAATGTAAATGTATTGTCAGTAAAAAGGGTTAACAAAAGAAAAAAAATGTCAAAACACCAGGAAATTAAAGATAGCAAGTAGGAAACAATGCAAATGGTAAAGGAAGAATGAATGTCTGTGTGAGTTGTGTCCAACCACTTACCCCAAACTCCTCCATTTCTTCTTCCTGCAAGTGAGAGTCAGGAAGAGTAAAGCACGGGTTTAAGAAGAGACAGAGAAAGATCACAAGCTCAGAAAGAAAAAGACCAGACCTCACAACAAGCAGTTCTGGAAGCTCACAAATATTAAAAAGAGCCTTGACTTGAGCACACAGTCAGATATTACAAACTCTTTTACCTCAAATTAAGAAAAAGAGTATGCAATAAGCTGGTCTAACATGAAGCCAAAGAGCATTCACTTCATGTTTCTAAGATTACTAGCTAACACTGCTTCAGATACCACGTCTACTAAAACAAAACTATAAGCTGGCACATGTCAATGTTTCAAACAGACCAATACATATGTTTTAAAGAAAGTTTCTCCCCCTCCCTCCCACTGATAGAATCTCAGTTTTATGAAGTAACTGTCAGTTAAGGAATAATAAGAAACACTTTTAGTATGTATCAGTAACCACAAAATGTAATGGTTTCTCCAGTTTTAGACCACCATATTATTTTGGCAAATTGTTAACAACAAGCTCATACTACTCCAAAGCCCCTCTTGCTGACAGCTAGGCTTCTCTCAGCTGGGAAAAGCTCTGCCTGATACAACACACTTACCTTGTTCTAAACATTAAAGAAGGATCCATGTTCACAGACGCCATGCGACCAACATGGCGTATCTCCTTCGCAATCATTCTCAGCTTCTCAAAATTGACCAAGCCCTCCACTTTAGAATCATTTCCTACAATCAACAATCAACAACATCAGTAATTAGGTAGGAAAGTTAGTTTTTCCTCAGCTGGTAAAAGATAATGTACTTCTGCTTTTACCTTCATGAAGGAATGTAAGGTCTTTTTTGATTACAGGAAACAGGGGGATAATAGGGGGCTGTAGGTTTTGGCTGTTAAGGACATTACGATATTTTGCCATATTCCTAGATGGATCAAACAAGTCCTGTAGATCTTGAAACAGTTTTTCATACTTGCTTGGAAGTTTTTCCCAAGTAGTTCGGAGCCTTGCAACTGGTGCCAAATTCAGGCCACTTGAAACAAAAAAAAGTGCAAAAAAGTTCAAGAACAAGAGAAAGAAACAAAAAATCCTGTAAAAGACCATGTTAAATTTTGTATGGGAGCAATATGATATAGCCAGAATAGTATAGCACAACAGTGTCAATAAAGTAACAGAAAGGGAAAATTTCTTTTCACCAGCACAGAATTATTACACTAATAAGTATTATTCCAGAATAATTCAGGTCATTTTTATAAAAGCCATAAAAACTGGAGATATGTGAACGATGTTACTATAAACAGACAAAAATTACACTTGGATGAGTAGTTAAACCTTATACAGACTATGTACTTGCTGCTTTGGAACAATGTCTGAATTTGATAATAATATTGTAATCTAAGAGTACCTCAGGATCACCCATTATTTCCAGATTATCAAACTGGAGGAAAAAATATACTTCACCTAGATGATGATATTCAGGTGATGATAAAGTTATCAGCCTTCTTTCTGCCATAATCCATCTGACTTTGTTCTGTCTAGATCAAATTTTGTAACACTTTCTATTCCTGAGGTTATTCAGAAGCTGTAGCTGGTACAAATGCCAGTTTTATCCCTGTAATGGCACTGCTTGCCTTGCTGTTAATTTCTACCTGTGGGAAAGTTTGGCATCTGGAATCGTTCCCTCACTCAAGTTTTTCCTGGCAGGAAGGCTGCATTTATTTCTCATTGAGATTAGCTGAAATAGCTGAACAAAATCTCAATATTTTTAGGTCTCAGAGATGTTGACTGATTATCAGCATGAATCCTTGACTTTGGCACTTGCCACATTTGATCTAATGATATTCAAAACCAGAAAAAGTGTTACATTCAATCTGTTGACTGAATGTGACAAGAGCTTTTGTCAGAAACAGTAATAAAATTGTTGTTTTAATGTAACTTATTCAAGCTTTTTCATAACAAACAATATTTGGCGATTATTTTTTTTTTGTTGGCTTTCTGAAAGTCTGTATAAACACACATATTAGAGCTTCCTCTCCTCCTTTTCATTCCAAAACTAAGAAGGGTTTTCTGTCTGAGATTTTCAGTACTTTTAAAAATTCTTATTAAAAGACGGTTATTTACAGCCTATGGTATAATACCACAGTCTGGTATTGACTATCAGCAGAGTTCCATGCAAGAAATTGCTGATACAAAGAAAAACAAAGGAATGTATCATGGATGAATGAATTCAAGATACTGGGAACTATGTATAAAATGCGCTGCCTTTAGGAAATTAACACATTCATTTATGACAATGTTTTAATTTTCCTGTTTATAACTACTGTTTCTCTTGGTCTTCGTCTTTAAGTAAAGTGCAGTAGTTTCTCTAGTGCCATGTTCACCAATGACTCTTGCCATGCTGTCTTAAGCAGTAATCACATAATAGCAGCATTCCAAATCATATTGCAGCAGACATTTCAATGGCAAGTTCAGATTACTGAAAAATGCCCTCCTTATTGGATTGCCAAGTGCTGATGTTAGGTTTACTCTGTTAATTACTTTTTTTTTTAAACTAACATAAGTAAGACTTTGCTTTTTACTCAGAAGTAAAATTATTACTGGCCATACCTAATGATGGCAAACATCGAATTGAAGTTCTTGCATTCTCTGCAGTGTAGTGCTATCTTAATGAAATGCTTAATGATCTTCATCCTTTTCAGCTGGTTGGTTTCTCTTAGAATCTCAGAAGCCACCCAGAATGTTTCTTGATTTATCACCTCTTCAAACCTTTTTAGATTAGTGCAACCTGTTTTTGATTTGAGTTTAAACAAGTCATCTATGTATTCTGTGGGTTCAATATTGCGGAACAGCTCAAAGTTTCTCATGGAGAGTTGGGTAGCCACCTCAACAGTACTGAGCTGTAGTAGGGAAATTTGACTTTCCCTTAGTAACTCTTGAGCATCTTCATCTGAACAAAGAGTTTCTGTTTCCATGTTGTTCTTCAGGTAATACCTGTAAAAACAAAATTCAAAAAGACACTAGATACAATATACTTGATTAATGCTGAAAGTTACAGCAATGATCCAGTTGGAATCTTATAATAAAACTGATTTTACCAGGCCTAGGTATTAATGAGAAGCATCATAAGCAGCAATTTGTTGCAAAGAAAAAGAACAATAACACTTAAACAACACTCCTTTAACAGGATTCTGACTTAATAAACTGGAATCATCAGCTTTAGCTCAGTCTCCAATCTTACCTGCCACTCAGCTGTATCCTGTCAGCAAGCTTGGATAGCTGATCAGGAAGCCTCCTTTGCTTGATTACACCCTCAGGTGTGACAGATACTTCGCACAGTGAATATGCATCAGGGGTTGCGGTGAGGGCAAATTCCCTGATAGCCTGGATGACCACTTCTTTTGCTGTTGTGTCCTTACTGATCATTATGTAGCGACTTTGCTGGTCTGCCTTGAAAACTCGCAGAACTTGATCTGGCAAGTCTGGAAAAAAATTACACGCCAGTTACGCACTTCAGTAAGCAATGGAAAATAAAAATGTAATGGTATAAGAATAAGCAAGTTACATTTAGTTTAACTACCAGTGCTAAGTTTTTACTTCAGTAAAGATGAGTTCTAGGGCTGTAGGTGGAGCAAGCCACAAAAATATGTTAACCTTTTCAAAGTATGGACAGACAAACTAATGAGCAGTCTGATTTGCACAGGTGTTGGAAAATTCTGCTTAAGTCTGAGAAAAATCCAGGACATATGCTACACTATTCTATACAATGACATATAAGAAGCTTAAGCAATTCGGTGATAGGAGCGTCAATCTTCCTAAGGATGTTTTAAAGAAAATAGACTCATTTACCTAACTCTGACACTCAACCACAGTACCACACTCAAAGGGAAGACATGTACATATAAGTGACTAGGAAGATGTTCGTATAATGCCCAACATGTATGTGCACACAATTGAAGTGCAGTAGTATTAATGCACCCAAGTACTCAATTATCAAAAATACTCTATCCTTTAGATCATAATAATAAATGTGTGAGTAATAGACTGAAAACTTTGCTCTTTAGTTCTCTGTGCCAATGTTCTAGTAATTAAGAACTACAGCAGCCAGAGATAAAACAAACCATCACAAATATTCAAGTTCTAAATATATTACTGTTTCAAGTGACTGGTGACACAAAACTTACAGTGAACACCTACAAGGTGACTGTTAATTAGGAAATCTGGAAAACTATCAGCCTGATGTTGGATTTGGTGTTTACATAAGCTATATGGAGATACCAAATCCATGCCTATTTTCATATTTCGATGACTGGATTGAAATCCAGACCCATTAATGAACTGAAATTTGGTTGTTATCACTGTATTATAAAAAGAAAAAAACAAACAACAGAAGAGATGAAATTGTACAGCTATCCACCACGGTTTTTTTAACATCAGGTATTTTTAACTGACAAGTACTTTCAATTAATTTAACAACTTCCCTCTGTTACAAATAAGCTTTTCTAATTTTGTGAGGAATGACATCTAGTAATTTTTCTTTAATTAATATGGGTTTTTTAAAAATATTTTTTTTAGATCCCAGAGGTCACACAAGCAAGAAAATATTTAATAATAGAAAGCCTTCTGAATCTACAGCCACAAAATGACCATCATTAAAAAAATACTGAAAAAACAGCTGCCAGATGAAAACATTCACTTTGATACAACCACAATAATTTCTGACAAGTCTCGAATGTGCATAACACGCACCGAAGTTACTACAGAAAGATCTATTCAGCAGCAGAAATCTTGTGACAAAAGAACAAAAATTAAATTTCCCCACTGCTGCTGCACATTTCCAAAATAGTAACTGAGAAAGCATTAAGATAAATCTGTCTGATATGAGTTGATTTACATGTCACAAAGGCTGTTTAGGCTTAAATATATTAGTTTACAAATTTCATGCAACTAAGCCCATAACTTTCAAGCTTTTTCGCAGCTTGAGAAGCACTAATACCAAAACACACTAGTGATTACATCATCAGTTACACAAAGAATATTACAGGCCACTTTTCAGCCCTTCCTAAGCACTTGAGTCAAATCTACAAATACTTTATAACTAGCAAGCCGATTTTGCCTTTTATCACCAATTCTATATTGACCGATCTGCCTTCAGTAATTAGTTGAAGAGGGATACAGAGAGGCGCCTGAAATATTTTCTACATTTTTTGACATCTTGAGGAAGGAAGATGCCAAAGACACAGTCTTTCAGAGGTGTTACTGAAAAACAGACCATGCCCTAGATCTTGTTGCCTCTTGCTGTTAGAGAAATACTTGCTGCTCAAAGAAATGCTACAAAGTTGGGAAGGTACTGTAAACAATACAAAGGTCAGAAATTGTTTAAGAGTCCCAATAAATGTTTTATGCAAGGAGAAAATAACCTGCCCTGCTGGATCACTGAAGTCAACAGGAAGAAACACACAGAACAGCAAATAGAAAAGTCCCATTTTAGCGCTGCATTTTACCACTCAATTTCTGAGGCTGCTTACCTACCAGAGCTGGTAGCAAAAGCACTACACAGAATACAGAGAAGTCTGCCAGCAATTGAAATGATTACAGCTATAGCAATGGTAGCAGGTAATTCAGCCCAATAATTTTTATATAAAACACCGCTTGAAGAGAATCGTAATCACCCCACTTCCCTCCTCTTCATAAAGGAAACTGCGGTGGCAGGCTGAAGAATGCAATGCTGTATGATAGGAATCTAGGCCCTTAAAAGTATTGTGAGGGGACAAAAAGTGTACTGGTGACTGGCAGCTCATCATTACTACGTTATTTTGACTTCCAATCATATAACAAAGACAGCACAAGAAAAGAGAAATCAAAGTGCTATTGAACACTTAAAAATAAACCTTTAAAAGCATATCTGAAACAGCCTGAGCCAATCAGAACAGAAATGACAATGACTTCTTGTAGATTTCAAGCTGTTCACACTCTTTCCTCAAAGACTCCCTTCCAAAACAAGTAAGCTGTTTTATTTTCTATCCTGAGGGATATACTCCAAAACCTCAAAGGACAGCTCTTTACCACTTTTCTCTTTCTTCTCCAGTGCATTCAATTTCTTGCAGTCTGCCTCCATTCCCATGTTTAATTTAGACCAAGGTAGTAACAGGAATTAAAACGGCAGGGTTTAATTTTGTCCAAGTCTTAAAATATATAGAGGAATAATTCAACTCTTGTATCTACACTGCAACCATCTCTAAAGTCCTTAAGGTCTATGGTTTTTATTTCAACCCCTCTTTCCCTTCCTTCCCACACAGGAAAAAAATTATACCTGTGGATTACCTTAAAAATATTCAATGTCTGGACATTTGGGCAAATTTTAAGCAAATTAAAAACCCAATTTTTTTTTTTATTGAGAAAGAAATACCTTTTCTACAAAGATAATGGAAAAGCTGCAAAAAAATTGGAGCAATGGCATTACATCATATTTACGTCCTTTCCTCAAAGTAAAATGCAAACAGTAGAACCTTATTTGTTACTTAAGCTTCTCTGAACTCCATCTGGGATGGATGGGTTGTCAGGCCTGCAACAGCTGTCCTTCTCAATTCACGGAGTTTGAGCTGTGTAAGTCAGCAATGCCCACAGCTCTGAAAGTTAGCCAATTGCTGTGCTTGGCATTAGGGGCACATTAATTACCTAGAACTGATTGGTCTAGGTAAGCAGCAAGTTAGAGAATGGAATCTTCCACCACTTACAGAAAAGGTGCTGATGAAAAGTTAGGCTCTTATTGATAAGGTATATCTTTAAGGTGTTGGACACTAATGGTCAGATAAAATGCAAAAAAACCCAGTCTTCCAACTCTCTCAGGATCAATCTCAGACACTGGGATAAAAATCACAAACCACCTTCTTGCAGCCTTCTCTAGCCCTAAAAAAACTCTGATGAAGGAAGTGAAGCTCAGCATCATAGTTTCAAGTGCTATGATTGCACAAACATGGCCAATGTGTAGGCTGATATTTAAGCACCAGCCCTTTAGGTAATGTCTGAAATCCCTCAGGCTTAGGAGGGCACTGAATTTTTAGTTCTACTTTTGAGAAATACTCTAAAGATTAGACTAAAATAACCATGTGTCTGCACAGCTACCATCACCATATCCTCCTCCAGCAGCTACATTTTAATAGCAAAGATTTGGATACTTAACTCAGTGAAGGTTTCCCACTAAGAATCTTCTTGCAGCCAGATAAAAGCCCAAATCTCAGCCTCACCAGGAGCTCCAGCTAAACCCTTCTCATAAGATAAGGTTCTCAAGTTTCTCATATTCTCCCCCTATTTCTCCCTCAGTCACCCCTGTGCTTTGATCCTCTCTAAATGTGTTCATTTTTTATCTATTTCAGAAAGGGATTTTATATTCAAAGCATTTGGCATACAGCTGTAGGGCAGGGTGACTAACAGGAAACTTTGAAACTCTGTCCCTTACAGATGTAGTACAAGATTATATAAGTCTGTTCAGAAAAAGACTGAAAAGTATGTCCTGTATCCCAGTCCAACGCCCTTTCCCTTTATTATAAGCTAATGATCTACTGTGCTATTTGAAAACACTGCAGTCCTGTAAATAACAACCCATTAGAGCAAATTATAAAGTACCAAACAAAATAGGTTTTTCCTGACCAAGAGTATTCAATCAGTAAGAAGCACTCTATATACAGGATACTTGAAAAACAGACATCTATTATATTAGGGTAAAGTATATTGGAGCAAATATAATAAATCCTAATGCATTAATATGTCGGTAATCTATGTGTGACACCATATAGTTAATAAAAATTCACATGCCTTGTTCAGTCTCTGCAGGTCCAGACAAAAAAAATTCATCTATTAAAAGAAATTAAAAGGTCAAGAACAACAACAAAAAAGGATCCTTACCTGGAGTAGTATTAAAGTCTAAGATGCGGTGATGAGACTGCAGTAGATCAGGATTACTGGATGACAGGGTTCCGCTGACAGGTAAAGCAGGAGGAATGTGCTTTGTTTGCCTCAGTCCCACAATGCTGTCATCCTGAGACTGGCCAATTCCAATGTCACTGCATCCAGAAAGAAATGAAATCAGGGCTTACAAACATTCAGAGCTTGGGCTATACTAGGGGGATTCAGGGATGTCCCTATCACTACTTTTTCACACTTTCTATTGTTAGTACGACAATTGCTATTTAGTATTTAAAGTTCTCCAGACAACAACAGTACTTGCAGTCTAGCTTTGTCAACAGCACCCAAATGTCCACTCAGAGTGATACGATCTGCCTGCTCACACTGCCAGAAGATCCTCATGTTCACCACTAAGCTCTGAGAAGCTGCTAGGCTTGTTATTTTCTGACCATTTTTCACAATGGTCAAGACCTTCATTCAAAAGGTGGTACCTTTGAATACCTCATCACTTCTGCACCACCCCATCACTCAAACTTTGACAAATACTGTTGTCCCTTCAGTGCTCTTTTATAACAAGACCTGAATTTCACAGAGTTTTCACCCCATCAGAGATGGAATTTGCAACTTTGTGACATATTGTAGCCATATCACCTAAGATCTTTCAATAGACAGATAAGAGAGGATCACTGAGATCATTCATTTTCCTACCCTATTTCCCCTCTCTGAGTTTCTTTTCACTTAATGTGACTGAAATGATGCCAGTTAACTTGGAAGGCTAAGCTAAACAGCCGGACTTGTGTGTTACTGGTATACCCTCCAAAGTGCCTGACAGCTGTAAATAAAGTATTCTCTGATAAAGGTGAAGGGTTTTGTCTGTTAAATTGTGTAAGGCAGGGTCCCAAAGGAGGTCAGCAGTGCTAGATGGATCAGAGTTATCTCCACATTATAGTAGGCACTGACTTGCTTATTGCTGTTGAGTTCATAATTATCAAGTGAAGCAGAACAACTGCTACAGGATGAAGAGCTGGAGACAGTCACTGAACTTTTCTCCAAATATATAGATTAAAATCCTTAATAAAATACTCAGAGGGTGTCAAATGTTGAATAGCAGTCATTATAGAAAGTGAAAACAATTAAAAACATAGCAAACAGAGGCAAATCCCTTCTAAAAGCCAAGCACATCAAAATCTGTATCTACGTGTGTAAATAAAGCATAAGCCAGAACTTACACTTCACTGCAAACTGCTACAACTCTGAAAAGTCAGTCTAGTAAATTCAATGTTGCAACACAAATGACCACTTGTACCCTAATGCTGGGCACTTAAGCCTGTGACTAGTGCTCCAGTTTTTCTCAGAAAACCTAAACAGAAGTAATATAGGGCCAGATAATTATCCACAATAGCTGTTACAGCACCAATATCCTTTTGTGCTTACCAATGAATTAGTTTACACAGTACACTCTTGTACCACTTCTTTAAGTGCTATGAATAAAACAATACTCTGGAAAGCTGGAACAGTATCTCTGGGCAATTAAGACACAATGTTAATTACATGGACACAGCAATTGCTTTTTAGAATGCAATGCAACTTGAAAAAGTTTGCAGGGATACTTCTGTATGATGTGCTTGCATTTTCCCAATGTTTTCTTTTTAAAAAACAAGTTATGGGATTCTCTCTCAATCAGAAGTTAAGCTGAAATCTGAACATTCGTATTTTTGTACTTCCATATCAAGTACAAAATACCGTGACAAGCAGTGACGCTCAATTCAGCACACAATACATTTACGCTAAGCCACAAGCAATAAATCTTTCAGTACAACTAAAAAAATTGCTAGCAATCAATGTATTTTCTTTCAAGTAGAAATGACTTCACATAAAAAAAAAAACCTCAATAAACAAAAAAACCCAAAGCCCTTGAACCTCAAAATGCTTTCTGGTGGTTCTAAACAACTATATACTAGATTTTGTACGTCTCCCAACACCAGTATTTTCTCTAAATTCAAATCAAATGAAGACAATGTGACTCTCACCCTTATATTAATAGTTTCATTTGCATTATGCATTCCTTTTGCAGTTTGTCAGTTTTATATATTCTTATACCAATCCTGTGCGTCATGACCGAAGCAGCTTCAGTAAAGTGGATCAACTGACAAATGTTAGGTTTAAAAGAAAAAAGCAAGTATCTAAAATTCTGCTCAGTTTTAAGCATTCATATAAAAAATTGGAAAGCACTTACTTTACACTCAGTTTTGTCTATTTTTAAAACTCAAATCAGAATCTGAGTTCTAACTTATGCAAAAAAGAAATGAGTGCCAGAAACCTCAGACACAAAGAGCAACGCTAAAAAATCCAGGTGCCAGGAAAGTCAACTATCCTACTCTTAGATAAAATATTTTATTATGCCAATGAGATTGTCATTTTAAGGAAACAACATTTCTATTGCTTTCTGTATGCATTTGCCATGCGGGGAGACAGCACATTAACTAAGAAATAATTTCCCTGCTGAACGACAGACAGGGTAGAAGTGATAATGGAATGGCAGAGCTGCCTGAATGCTTCCTCCTTCAAAACACAGCATCCTCTGCATCCCACTTCTGGGCTGCAAACAGAGAGGAGAGATGGAGGTTGTTTCCTTTGTCTGGGATGCTGCACTGTGGACCAGGCAGAACTTTACTAGAGAGTGAGGTGGGGATTGTGTTTAATCCTTATTTGGAGCCACTGAGCCTACAGACCACAAAACCACTCTGCATTAGAAAAGTAAACAAAGAGCTCGAGTGGAGGCTGTAGCCAGAAGCAAACTTCAAGAGAAGCCTTATAGACAGTGAAGAGAAGATTTCCCAGTAGGAGCAGAGGAAATGGTGCTGTTTGCTCAGTTTGGGAAGTTACTTGACATTATTGGACTAAACTGCAAGACTGAAGGAAGGCATTATCTCCTGCTCAAACTGATTCATCTTTGATGCTGATTTAACGTCTCATGAAGCAGACAAGCTCCCTCCAAGAGTGACCTCATTCTAGTTTAAAGATTGCTTCTGCCTGGAGGCACTGCAGACTTCTGCAATCTTCATATTCAAAAAAAGGTGGACAGCTTAACCTCAAAGCTAGCTGACTCATGAATTCTTTAAATGCCTATTTTAATTAATGAGTAAATCAGTTTTTTCATCCCTCTTTATTTCTGGTATGTAAAAATACATGAGAATAGGTAAATTCCCTTAATATATGCAATTATTAGGAAGAACAAGATAGATGCTTCTACACAATAGGGGAAAGAAAAGCACAAACAGTAAAGTCTACAGCTACAGATGTCTATGCAGGAACTGTGCAGACACAAACAACTGAATGTCAACAGGCTTTGCAGACCAATTGCTATATGTAACACACAAAATAAAGCTAGCAAAAATAAAAATAAGTCAAATGTATTGTTTTTCTGAATCTTACCCAAAAAGGTCCCTGCAGAGAAAAAGTGTAAAAATTAGAAAAAAAAATAAGAAGGAAAACAAACATGAAAATTTTATGCAAATGCTATGAACAACAGTGAACAATGCAGAGATCATCAGAGGAACAAACATGCAAGACCAGTGAAATAAAGGAAAACATTCTAAAGACAAACAACATAAAAGGAGGATTTACTGATTCTTCTCTACTGAAATGTATTGCCATCAACTTAAGAAACATCCATTATTTGGATATCATTTACACTACTTTAGTCTATTACTAACATTCTATATGTAATGTTTCAGAACAGTTTTCATTTAGTAGGGAATATCTAACATTAGTTAAGCAAACTTTTTTTTTAAGTAACAGTAGGAAAAAAATACTAGATTTTCAGCACAAGTGTCTTTTTTAAAAATTTGTATGGAATAGTTTCTTCCTTAGTGGGACACAGGAAAGAAAAATGCAAGAGAAAACACTGATTACACATCAACTGCCCTCTACAATTCATTTTTCCCCCAACGATATCATCTGCCTTGGCAAAGAACCAGATTCCTATACTATCAAATAAAACTCACTCTTCTATGGTTTCGAACAATTCTTGTCAAATCTCTATTTCTAAAATGCGTTCACAGAATAAAAGCTACTAGATAGCATATTTAGCTTTCATTAAAAAAAATACCCAATTCTTTCAAGGACAAGTTAAAATTTTAACCTCAGTCTCCCCTACAGCAGTATGCAGAAATTTTTATAGACCACTGGAATGTGGATACATTGAAGTCTTTGCTCATATCAACTCTCTGCAAGCAAACCTGCCTGCAGTTATTCTGAAATTAATTGCCTGGGATGCTTTCAGTTGCATCAGATGCTTTTAGTCCTCTTAGAAGAAAACAGTACATGACAAAGAAGTATTTGTGCCATCACTTTATCTACAAGAAGCAAAATGCATGCATACTGATGTCATGAGCTGCATTGTTAACAGTCTATGCTCATTCAGAGCAGTATTTTCTAGAGTATTTTTTCAGATATAAGCATGATTTGTATTAATAAGTAAAAAAGTATCATCACAAAATATAAGTTTCTTAGGAATTACAAAAATTTAACACAAAGCAAATATTTAAGAGGAAATAAACTCACTTGTATGGTTTCTGAGGCAGAATACTGATTCGAGTCTTGTCAAGTATCTTCTTTAACTTATTTCTTCCCCCAACTGTGTTGGCTTTACTTTTCTTATTTACTTTTTCTAATCCTATTACCTGCTCCACATCAACAGCAAGGTCAGGGATGGAATAACGACTCGCCTTTTTAATATCACCAATTTTAGGCAGGTGGGGAGCACCGTTTCTTTTTTCCTCTGACAACCGTGTTAAGAGTTCTTTAAAAACTGCACAAGACAGGAAAAAGAAGAAAAAAAAACCCCTAAAATGTGAAAGAAAACTCTGTGCACCAAACCAGTTTAATATTAATCATTATTAAAAAAATTATTAGCATATTCTCTCAATTCCAGTATTAAATGAATTTAGATATCAGACTTTAAAAACATTTTCTATTTTAAAAAGGGCATTCATTTTCTGTAGTACAAATCAGAAAAAAACATAAATTGGCCCAGCTTAGAATAGAAATACACTAGTGACCACATGGTTGCACGGATGGTATCAACAGAAGGAATCTGACTTTTCAGCCTAAGAACAAAGGCTTCCACAGAATAGTAACATGCATAAAAAGAGTACACTAGACAAAAATGAGATTCAAAAGTGCAAATGAGAAGAAAGGCTTAAATAGATAGGCAGCAACAAAAGCTCTCAGATGGACAAGAAATTATTAGCAAAAGGACAAAAAAAAAATCACAGGGGAAACTGCAACAAAGTCATAAGGAAAAATATAACAACGTAGGAGATTGAGACACCTTGGATGTTCAACAGGGCTGTTGCATCCATCTGCCAGAGAAAACAGAAAACCTCTCATTCTCCCTCAGGTCCCTAGCAAAGAGTCATCTCTGAGGCAGAAATACCTGATAAATTTGTAAATTAGTTCTTCTACTGCAATTTTAAGCCTCACAAAAATGCTGATATATTTAAATAAATCAAACAAAACTGATCCGGAGACCAAGTCACATATTCTAACTATGACAGGTACTCCCCATACATAAATGGAAAAATCATCTGATGAATTAATTTGTAATAGTAAATGAAAACTGATAATTAAAACTAAGGACTTGTAGAAAAATATGGGAACAAGGGCAACCAGCTCAGAATAAGTATTAGGGGTTAGGTTTTACTGTTCTTTATTAATTTTGTCCTTAATGTTCATCCTTGTCTCCAGAGGTACATAAAAAATCACGAAGAGACTTCAAAAGCTTCAAATAAGACACACAAATGAAAGTGAAGGAAAGTAATCCCAGCCAATAACTGTACTGTTGAATAGGAATTGGAAGCTGAAGAGAAACATTAGATACAGATAAGAACATGCTGTTGAAAAAAGGAAACTCTCCCTCTGGGATTTGTGGAGAAGGAATTGTGCATGCAATACACAGAAAGTAACTGCTCTGAGACTCTACTGTAATCTGATTTCAGTATTTGCACTGGAGCAACAAGATAGGAAAAACACAACTTCTGAAGAAAAAATCAGGTTTAATCTTTAACATACTAAAGCAACATGAGATTCAAACACCTAGTGTGTGAAGAATGGTTACACAGAACTTACACATGGAATAACAAGCAAATAGTGTATATATTAAGAAATGTCATAATTATTAGAAACATTTGAAATATTAGAATCTTTACTGCAAAGCAAAAAAAAATTCCCAGGCATCATATTTGACCAATGACTTTTGGAGACAACCTAGGCATATTTAATCATCAGTTAGTGCAGTGACATGCTGTGGTAATATTCTGCCCTACTTATTTGTGATGAAGAACCTGATCCTGAAAGAGATACTTGGAAAACCCACCACTAAATTGTATAAGTAATCCAAGTATCCAGTGGTAAAAATCAAACCAAACGCCCAAGCTGCTAACCAAGACCCTGAGCTGCTTAAAGATTCCTTCATGCCTACTTAAGTATTTGTTAGAGGGAAAAATGTAGAGAATAAATACAGAGGCTAGCAAAATTCTTTTCACCTAGCTGGCAAGAAAGTTTGTATTAGCCTTGTGCTTGTTGCACTCACACTGGGCTGAAAAACTACGATCAAATTCAGCAGCCAGAGTAAGACCACTAAGCAACTGGAATGCCAAAAGAGGTTTTTTCTTGAGAAAGAACTAAATATTATACATACAAACACATTTTATAAGTTTGAGCTACATGTGGTCACAACAGTTCCTCTTAATTCTGAGAGCAAAATCACTTCGTAACAGACTATCTTTGTTTGCAATTATGAACTAAGGTATTTTAGGACCTGCAAGTTTTTCCTTTTTCTATTTTCTCTAGTACAAAAGAGTTTCAAACAAAACTATTTTAAACTATTTAAAAAATAATTTAAGTCTCCACCAAAATTAGAATAGCAATTTGAACAAACAGTATGTGCAAACTTACCAAATAAATTGGTTTTCACAGTGATAGACAAATGAGTGTTATTTCTAAGGATTTCCATGGCTTTTGTCAGCTGAATGTTTTCAAAGTTTTGACCGTTCACTTCCAGTATCTAAAAATTCAAACAAGTAGCATTATTTTCATGTACTAAAGAGAAAGGAAACAAAAAAAGGGGGAGGAACGGGGCACACATTTTAAAATTAAATACCTGGTCTCCACGTTTCAAGCCTGCTTCTGTAGCTTTGCTACCAAAATCTACACTGTCAACAAAGATTCCAAAACCTTTTTCTGACCCTCCCAGTAAGATAAAAGGCAAAGGGGCTTCTCGAGATGGCTTTGTTAACGTTATCAATCTTCGTTTAGCTTTAGCAGCACAAGCAATATTTAACAGCCTCAAATGTCCACCCATTTTCTACAAGAGAAAAGCATAATAAGTTATACATAACAACAGCCTGGCTACTCCCTGTCATCCCAGATTTCCAGAAAAAAAACACTCTTACCTCCCTCTCCAAATTGTTCTCAAATTCTTCCAGAAATCGAGTCATAGCAGGATCTCCTTCAAAATCATTGAAGTGATTGTTCACCCATAACAGTACTACCCGTGTAACCTGAAAATTAATCAGGGATATAAATATTTTCCAGGAATTCTCAGGCCAACACTACTGCTAAATCCTTTAAAAATCCTGTTCCTTAAAGCCTCTGTAAATTTCCACTGGAACCCTAAATATTATATATACATACATACATATATATGCAAAGAAAACTTTACTAATATGTGATCATTTATCAGAAGGATAGAACAAATTAAGTATTAAAATTGTTTTCACTTGTATAAGCAATTGTATGCTGTATTGCATAACAAATACTACGAGTCAGAAAATTAACCCTGGCTGTATGAAATTTCACTAAGGAGGGAATAGTACACACAGGTAAAAACCAACGATGTAGATCCATTTCTGACTCATAACAACAATTTCCTGTTCATGCACATTTCCAAATCTGATTAATTCTTCAAGCACATGATCATAAAGCTAACAAGACAGCTTTATATTGGTTCTCAAATCTCATCTCATAAGTCTTTAGATGTGCCACCATTAACTTCATTTGGCACTTACCTGTGTAAAAGAGCTACTGTATGTTTAGAGAGGCAGGAAAAAAGGAGATCTTGCAAGATGCAGAAAAAAAGTTTTAACAGCAAAAACCTACAATTCCTTTCCTTAGACTCAGTCTTTCTGTTTACTCCTCTTTCTTTCTCTCCACTGCTACTCCCCAGAAGCAACTATGATTCTTCAAGTTTAGAAGAATCTTAGCTGGTATTTAACAGTTTGTTAGAAAAAAAAAAAAAGGAATAGTACTAATTAATACTAATGAAGGTAAAGCCACAAAATAAGTGCTGCATTTTTTAAAACTATATGCTTCCACTATAATATTCTCTCTTTTAGCATGTGATTTGATTTGGAACATCAGCAGCACTTGTCCTGACAAACTAAAAGAGTTTTGATGTCTTGAATCAATATTGACTCATACTATTTTTAAAAAGTTGCTTAATCCAAAATGGTTGTGCCACTCAACACTACCTCTAAAAATAGAGCTGTATTTTTTCTTTTATGCTGGGAAAGTAAATTAGTAGGGATAAACCTCCAAAAATTTCAAAATCTAGAGCTTAAGAACAGTCTCATAAAAATTTTAATCAGCTAGTGCTAACCCCTGTCCATTCTTCGTGTCTGCAGAAAATCTAAATGTCTGCAGCCTCATATGCTAAAGGGTTGACACCAGGCATGTAAAACCAACCACTGCCACCCTCACATACAGTTTCTAAGCAGTTTTCCTTTTACCCCCGAAAAACAAATGAATTCAGAAGAATTGCTGAAATTAATGACCAAACTAATAAGGTACTTCAGAACTCCTCAAGAGTTCAGATTCTAACAGAAGGCAACTGCACAGCACTACGTGCTGCAGCTCCCAGCCACAGGGACATACTTGAGATTTTTCCACCTCTGAAATTGAAGATGAACTTCATTCCTGTTAAACAGTTCCGGTATTTTTCATTACTATGGTTGACATTGGAAGATACAGACAGTGTCTGGTTAAATTTAGGCTAACTGCAGATTTTTTAAATTGGCTAGGAAGTTGCAAGCCATACCACATAAAATATTATAAAACTGCAGTAACAGCTTCACTGTCAAGGCTGCTTTCCAAGCTGGGACTTACTAATCTACACCCAAAGTACACCATGCTGGAAGGATCTGAATGGTGACCTCCACAGGAATGCCACTACTTGTGTCACAATTAGGAACAGCATTAAAAGACAATTAAAGCTGTAAAATCAAGTACCCTGCTGCTCAGCAAAATCATCAGTAAGGCTGGATCTCAAGTGTCCCACTGTGATTACTCCTGAGTACTGGTCATGCCCAAGAAATTTTACTCACTCCTTTCACTCTCCTCACAAACAGCCCCCAATATGAAAGAGCCCAAATCTTCCAGATTCCTTATTCCCTACTTGCTTATCTCCACTTGTGCCGAGCTGTTCTCGCCTCTTGCCTTTCTGTCAGTGCTACAGGATGTCAGAAAAGGTTGGCCATTGAGGCAGCAGAGCAAAGAGCTGCTCTGTGTTCAGACATGATACCAGTAACTGTGCTGGCTCTCATGCTTTTACAGAGGCTGAGGGGATTATCCACTGGAGGACAAGCAAAGTGAGTTTAAAGATAAACTCCAATATTATAGTTCTGAAGCTGTAACAGTATTAGCTGCAAAGCCTAACCTCTGCCAAATGTATGATCCTTCCTCCAAGGCATAGCTATACTAGCATTTCTAGAAGAAATACATAGATTTAAATAAAAGTTGAAAAACAAATTTTTCTTTAGCCTTAATAATATAATTCCCTTGGTTTCAAATTTACAAAAAAAAAAAACCTGGAAATTTTACTACTTATTTTACATAGGAAAAAGTTGCATACAAGTGAGAATAAAGCAATACAGTGTGAAGTACAATATACCCTCAATAGACAGTGTGCCAACACTGCATAAGCCTTATTTTTCCACCATGGAAATTTTGTTTAGAGAAGAGGATATTTGATTGCTTTCTTGGGTTTGGGTTGGGTTTAGTGGTTTTTTTTTTTAATGCTACATTAAAGCTCAACAGATTCTTAATGTGTGCATTTTCTAGTCTCTTTACAAAAAAAAAAAATCTCACAAAATGTTTGCAAAGTTGCATCAACAAGTATCAAGTACAAAAAACCAGAACTTAGTTATATGCTCAAATTTGGAGACAAAATAAAATTCTATTCAATAATAATAAATAAAAATACTGATTATTGGAAAAAACCTTTCCGTATACTTGTAAACAACTAAGTTATGTTGTAAAAACACAGCAAGGTAAAAACCTGGCTGATTTACTTTTCCTGAACACATTAATATTTAAATAAAATGAGGATAATAGTTAGTTTTAGCCATATATTCTGCCATTAAAATATGTCACCAGCTATTTGTATCTTATTCAGTTTAGTCATTCTCTCTAAAACATATTTTATTCTTAATAGCTTATATTTCAATGCAAATGTTAACAGGTGCATAATTCCAGAGATTTTAACCTTATCCCTGAGGCTGGGGTCATTGAACCACTCCAACAACTTCTTGCCCACTTCCATTGGGCTGGAAAGAAAGGTCCGATATGTCAACAGGAAGTCTTCTATAAATGTTGGGTCTACCACAGAGTGTTCTTCCACCAAATGCATTGTTAACCTTTCAGCTGTTCCCTATTAAAAACCAAAACAATGAAAAGAAATCTTAGTTATTAAAACAGATTTTCAACACATGCAAATTTGTTTTCTTACTGAAGATGCATTAGACGAGAGTACTGCCATCCATTAACTGATAAGCTAAGCAAACATAATGCCTTAAACACTGTGATGAGAAATGTAGAAAACGAATGTACATTTCTATAGAAATCACCTAGTTGTCAATGTGCGTATTTATAAAGAAAATCTAGAAATATTAACAGTCTATTTTCAAATACATATTTTTAATGTTCCCCACTAATCCTGGCTTTAACTTGGCAAGTTAAGAAGTTTATAGAACACAGACCTTTGCAAGAGACTCTTTCTTTTGCTTTTACCTTGATGACAATGTGACCTTTTCTTGTTCCAGTGCGATCAAGCTCCCTGTGCTCCTTCACCATCACAATCTCCCCTTCCTCTTCCACCTTCTGCATGTTCTTTTCCACTTGATTGAGGATGCGGCAATAATCTTGCTGGGCTATACAAACAAACTGGAAAGAATCATCACGCACCGGTATTAAAAGGTAAAAATCTTCAGAAAAGCATGTAGACTTAAGGTGTAAGTACTCTATTAATAGAAAAGATAAAGTAGCTTCTCAACCTGCAGTGAGTCAAATTTGTCTTTCCAGCAGTTCAGCTGTAGTAAGCAGATGAATACACAAGCACAGTACTTCCACTACAATCTTGCAGTTAGAGGAGCAAGATCCATCAGAGCAACATGATTTTAGCATTATCAGACATTTTTGCTCAGCTGCTTTGACCTCCTCAATGCTGGAGATGTATTTCAGTATCCTAATCAGTGTTATTTTTAATCCCATGCAAACTTTTGTGGTGTTTAGAAGGGTTAAGATAGTGGAGTGAAAACCTAGCTTTTATTTTTTGTTCCTATTGCTGTGGTTAATAATTTCAAATTTTTCATAGCTATTATTATTATTAAAGTCTATCCTTAAGAAAACTAACATTTATTCAAATAATAATCTTATAAATATAATAATAATTAATAATGCCTGAGAGCAGGCACACAGAAACAAATTACTGGATTAAAGCATACAGCAGGAAAATTATTTTCTAGAATCATCTGTTCAGCCAAGAATAAGTGCAAGAATAACTCTTAAGAACATGCCTACCACCTACACTATGCAAATATAACTAAGAACAACCACAACAACTTAGAAAGACAATACTGTACACACTATGAATTACCATCTATAACTAGGTAAAATTTTTATATCTTTGTCTCTTTCTGAGGGCAAGATTAAACTGTCTTCGTATATGAAGTTGGGTACTTAACTGAGATGAAATAAGTGTTTCTTCTGATTAAAAAGTTGTTAAATCATCATGCATGTACTTAGGACAAAGGCATGAGAATAAGAGACAGTATTTTCTCCTGCATTCTTTAAATTCATTTACACACCATTTCTTTTTTCCAGCAGCTAGTACTAGCTGAAACAAGTCCCATTGTTTGGTATAGTTGAAAACATTATCCTAACAAGAAACCATTTATGCACATTTTGCAAGTTAGATGGGCAAACCAAACCAAGTGACTTTATTAATACATTTACCCAGATTTTAAAGGTCATCTACTTGAAGTTAATTAGCCATCAGGACCAAGCAAAATGCTTAATTCAGCCAAGGTTCAGCTATTATTTTCTGGATGGGAATAAGCAAATAGCAACCACATACCCAGATTAGGCCAGCATGCCATGAGGAGCATTCCGTACATCTGATTATATTATATTCTATTATAGCATTCTATTATAGCAAACATCAAGGCTTTTTCCTTGAAAGGCCAGATTAGCCAAAAGTAGATTTTTCACTGAAACCATAGGAGAGTTTGTATTACCAAAATATTCAGTAGCTGAGTCAAGTAAGGAAGAGCTATTAGCTGTAGAAGAGCCTGTAATGGCTAACGGACCTTAAGATCCTTCTAAGGGAACATTGGAAGCAATGGGTGGAACAGGCTGATGGGCCTCAAGCTCTGAAGAAAGAATGTAGGCAAACCACTTCATCCAAAATGACCCGTATCCAGAAGAAGGTAACTCAATTTCCCAGAGGGTGGGTATGCAGGAGCCATATGACCCAACTATTGTCCAGGGTTACCCACTGAAGATTTTACATATATTTATTTTAAAATAGAACTGTGTCTCATTATCGAGTTGCAATACACCCATGAGTTTGTAAATTTGCATGTATTACAGCCCGACACTCTACCTGGCAGTCATCCACTTTGGTTCTCATCACTCCTTTCATATATTCCTTTTCCATGGTAGGGGAAACACCAAAACTGTTCCCCATGCACAGTATCTCTGTTCTTCCATCAGGATACGTAACCTCCACAGAGCCATTCAAAATGACTGACCAGGAATCCAGCTACAAATCAAACGTTGCAGGATACATGAAGACCAAATCACGTAACATTGGAATATCATACTATATAAATACAAAATTCACAACTGTTCAAAAGCAAAAGTTATTTTTAGCACCTATTGAAAAAATTATAAGCTAGTTTGCCTTAAATGTACAGTATTTCAAGCTGAAGAAAACTAGGGTTTTAAGTTTATCTTTAATATTAAGAGGTAATGTAAGAACGTGGGGGAAAAAAGAAAGGTTTTAAAACACCACTTAAACACTGAAATAAACTCCCCAGATCAGCTCAAATAGGCAGGAAGCATTTTGTACAGTATGGAGAATGTTTTCTTATGTTTTTATTGCATAAGAAATGTGTGAATGCTTAAACAAAAGCTTTCAGACTAACCAACAACAAAAAGAGTCTTGATTTACCTGATCGATGTTACTTTTTTTTTTTTTTAGCTACAAAGGAAGACCTTAAACCCTGTGGAGTCTGGGATGTTTGGTATAATAGGAGAGTCAAAAGCAACTTATACTGACCTCTTCCCCATCATTTAGTACAATAGTTCCTGCTCTCTCCACAACTGCAAACACCATTACAGCACAGAGCTCTCTCCTCACTGACATTGTCATGTTGGCAAAAGCAGGCAATTGATGCATGAATTCCAGTAGTTGTTCTGAAGGAGAAAAAGCCCACTGAGTCGTGCATGTCAAAACAACAAAGCACAGTAAAGATAGTTCTTCAGCAAGATGCCTGAGGCTACTTAAGCTAAAATGCTGCACAATCGTTTCTGTATACTAATAAATCATGTACAGTGGCCTGTTTTAATTACTGGGTATTTTGTAGACACAGACTGGCTGGTCATATTACCAATAGAAGCCCTGCAAAGTAAAAGCATAATGGAAGAATTGTAATGTAACCAAAAGCTCTGAATACAACCAATGATATTTGTAATACTCCAGTTAGCGTAATAACTCCCTCAAGACTAGGATAGGACTGTATAAAACACAGCAAGACAAATTTCACAAAACTGAGCAAGCTGTTTGGTAAATCCATCCCCTCCTAGGCTACACCTAACAGTAAATTGTACTTGATCACTGTCTGGTCGTTTCACAAAGTTCCTCTCAGATGAACCAGACAGGATTACTGTCTTAAATGTGACTACTGCTGCTCTGACTTCTACATGCCCTTGTATTGCACTTGTATTCAACAACATAATTCTTGCATTTCATTTTTTATATTCTTCATAACTACAGTACTTAATTTTACTTAGCAGTCCTGCTGAGTGATTATATGCCCTAAAAATATTTTTGCATCCAGTTTGACCTAAAACATCTACTAAAACCTTCAGTAGAACCCCATCCTTTTCCTAAACTTTTATTTACTCTATCACAGAAAGTTTCCAGTTAGAAGGGACCTCTGAAGGTCATTTGGTCAAACCTGCCTGCTCAAGCAGAGCCACCTACAGCCACTTGCACAGGAATGTGCCCAAACATCTTTTGAGTATCTTCAAGGGGAACACTAACACCTCTCTGGGCAACCTCTGCCAGTGCTCAGTTACAGCTAAAAAAAGCATTTCCCTGTGTTCAGATGCAGCCTTCTGTGTTCCAGTTTGTACCTCTTGTCCTCTCACTAGGTACCACTGAGAATAGTCTCACTCTGTCATATTTACACCCTCACTCCAGGTATTTGTATGCATTAATGAGATCTCTGAGTCTTCTCCAAGCTGAACAGTCCCAGCTCTCTTCCATCTTCCTCATATAAGAGACGCTCTAGTCCCTTAATCATCTGATAATCAACCTTAATCATCATTTAGTCATACTTCAACAAAAGAAAAGAATAAAATCTCCCCAGTGAAATAGATTACATTAGAATTTGAATTCTAGTTCTGCTTTGCTTTCAACATATTTACTTGTATGCTAACACAGCAAATTAGTTTGATTAGATGCACATTTATGCTAAGGTCTTAACAGCTCCAACGTTTATCACAAATGCCCAATCACATCACCACAACTTACAGTTAAAAAATACACTCTGTTGAGCAGTGTTGATGTTAATGTTGACTTTGCCAAGGTTCTGTCGTACTATTTTCCAGTTCACAATGCTGTTTACTTCATAAACCTGTTCTGATATCAATTAGAAGCTGATGCTTGAGATCAAAAGGGCCAGCAAGTAATAGGCTTCACCCATATTATGTGCATTTTCCTCTTCTTCTTTGGCTATACTTGTTCACTAGCTGAATTTATGGCATTTATGACTCTCCTTACAGATAATAACTGTAATAATATATATAATTATAATAATAATAAACACGAAACTTATCGACTACAAAAGCCAATTATTAAAATAAAACCTCAAGCTCAAAAACTAATTCTTTTGGGGGTGAAGGAGAACATTTTTAACAGTATGTTAGCACATTGCAGTACTTACCAATGTCATCATCTGTCCTGTCTATTGGGTCTTTCTCCAAGCAGTCTCTAACAATATCCCTACTCATCAAAGGATCCGATGCCCTTTCAATGTCTTCTTCATCATCATCATCTTCAGAATCCACTGCTGTCTCTGGCAACCCACTGAGATCCATATCACCTGCTTCACTTTCTGTAGCCTAATACATGTATAAACAATTAAAAAAAAAAAAACAAACACCAAAAAAACATTCCAATGTGTTCTCCTGCTACAGATTTCTAGTTAGACGTACAGAAATCTGCCATCCAACAGATCACTTAAATTCATTCAATATTTTTTATATTACTTTTTTCTTCACATATCTTTTTAGAACAACTAACGATTAATCCACCAACCCCACTGTGTTTAAACAGAGCTTTTAACATTTGTTTCAATCAGTCACACACAAAAAGAATTCAACACACATTATTTAATCAGTAGGACTTGGGGGGATGGATGACTGTTGTATTTCAAGCAACAATTTTTTGGAGTATCAGTTGAACATAATTTTTTTCAATAAACAGTTCATTTGACAGTTTCTGTCCCCACCCCATCTTTACATCTGCAGACACTTAGGAACACGATGTAATTTTAAACAGAATGTTTTGGGAAATAAGTACAGCATCAAAATGCTACAGGAATTTTGCTATCTCCCAGTAATGTAGGACTATATTTTTCTTTCACAATTCCAGTTGAACATAGCTAAATACGGCTTTCATTTGCTGATAAACTGCCTAAGAATTTACAGATGCAGAAAAAGGCGAAATCATTGCTTAAACACCACAGATGGACTACATAGAATACGTGCCAAATTTAACCTCCTTTACATTGTATTAAAATGAATGAAAATGTAGTCCAGATATAGCCTGAGGTCGTTTGTATAGTACCTAAAGGTAAATATACTTAATGATTCAGCTTGAAGACCAAACACTTAATAAATCCCACAAACATTTGTCTGTCACAGTTGATAAAGCTGCTTTTTCTCAGAACCTGATTTAATGCCATGACAGCTGCTGAGGCTCAGCTATCACAATTTTTAAGAAAATGCAAGCTTCTAATGAGCAAGTTTTAAGCCATGGCTTGAGAAATCCAGTTTCACAGGCCTTACAGGGATGGTTTGTTTCTGAGACTCTGGACACACATGATGCATTCACGTCCGCTTTAAAAATACATGGGACAAATATGGCTACTAAAGCTTGGTTGATCGATCTGTCTCTCACTCTTGTAAAAAAGACAACACACAAAACTAGGTCACTCTCAAACACAGAGAAGGTAAGACGAATTGCATTGGTAATTTTGTAGAATCATCTTCCCTATCCCTGCCTCACTAGCTGTGGCTGACATCTGTTACTTTAATGCCACTATAACAGCCACCTTATGAACGGTAACATATGGCTGGAGATGGATCAGGGCTGCTACTGAGAGTCTTAAATGCTTCTGTCCTACAGCTCAACACCAGCTTTGTAACTGGGCCTTGTTAATATAACAAGCATGATAACAACATCTACACAAAATTCAAACCATTCTCACTTTGTGGTTTTGGCTTCTTTTGTTGTTGTTGGTTTAGGGGGGTTTTGTGGCTTTTTTGATTTTGCCTTTCTGTGTTTTGGTTTGTTTTGTGGGGGTTTTTTTGCTGTAGTTAAGAAAAAGGCTGCTAATTTTTTAAGCAGAATAAGGAAAGATGTTACTGGCATACAAACAAATCAAAAAAACTATAGCACCAATAGCAGTATTTTCATTAGCAGTCTTACTGTGTTTAACATGCATGTTCCCTATGATACATACGAAACAGCTGCTGTAACTACTCTTTCAAAATAGCCTTCATCAAAAGTGACTGGTGGAAAAGTTAGTGGCTATGAGTCAGTAGACTCACAGCTTATGACACCAATCTGTCAGAATCTGAACTTTCCAACAGTGAAAATTCCCGTGACAGAGAGACTGATTCACAGTCAATTTTGCAAACCTTCCCATTACTAACAAGTGCCCCTCCTACCTGCCCAGGTTAAGCTCTCTCAAAAGCACATTAGTAAAATGAATGCAGAACTCAATTTAGTCACACAATGCTAACATACATAAGAAACTTCCACATATTGTACAAAATCTGATAATTAATAGACAAGTTACTTCACTGTCTTAGAGCAATAAAACAAAACTGGAAAAAGCTGAAGCTCTTTTATCAAGGAAAGTTGATGCTATTTAAAACAAATTCTCACACTGAATTAAATGTAACTTTGTACTCAGAAAATACATTTAAAATACTACTGAAGGCTACAAGCATTTCCTGAAGATGATCATTTTTTAAAGGTGGGGGGATTTTTTGACAACTAAAGCTATTGGTGAATGAGAAGCAACTATTGCTAACTTACTAGCTAGCAAAAAATACAAACCATTGCAACAAAGAAGCTCAGCATAGTATGCAACAATCTACAAAGTAATAAAAAAGTTTATTAATTTAGGACATCTTCAGAAATATCTTTTGAGAAAAAAAAAAAATCTTTTTTCAAGCAACTTTCTGAAAGTGATTACCCAAAAGTTAGCAAAGGAAAATAAATTTAACCTTTCCTCATAGGTAAGATGTTTTCACAGCAGTAAAAAAAAACCCAAACCAAACCAAAAAAACCTCATTCCAAGAGGACTCCTTGTGTTTATACATGCAAAAAGTTTTGTATCAGTTTTGTTACAAAACCACCGCAAATAGCTTTTTTTTTTTTTGTTAGTAGCATCACGTATGACATTAAGTATTCAAGGTCCTCTTGCTGACACATTAAACTTCATAACCGACCTACTCAGAGTATTTCTGCACTCCTTCATGTGTGAGAAAGATCAAGTATGTCTGCACAGGAACCCTTAGTTAAGAAGCAATAGCCTTGCATCTAAGACTAAAGGGGAAACCTCAATTAGCTCCTTTGAGCACAGGGGCTTCCTTATAAACCTCAGCAGCTGAAAACCAGAACACAAGATGAACATCCAACAGAATTTGTACTACAGTCAATCATGAGACTTAGAGCTTCCCAGAGTATTTAATCAAGGATGAAGTACACCTCAGAATTTCCTTTCCTGGATGCATATTGTACTTTGTTTCTTGGGTAATAAGAGAAATTAGCTTCACTTAAATAAATCTAAAGAGATTGCATGCAAGAAAAATGCTGGTTGCAGCTTGAAGCACAAAACAATGTTTCTCCAAAGCCTGAATACCAACTGTGATGGTAAATTTCTCATGTCATCTTTCCAACTGTGAAGAAAATTTTTGAAGCTTCAAAGGAATCTCACAATAGTGACAGCCTAATATTTTATTTGTCACACCACCAACGAGAGATCAAGAGACTAAGACAGATGATTTCAAGAGTGAGTTGAAGGGCTATTTCCCAACTGATACTTCAGGACAATCTGCCCAATTTTAAGGAGTGTTTATAAAGGCTAACAATTAAAAATAGTTGCTCTTACTGCTAAGGATCTTGAAGTCCAAACACACTTCCAGATTTGAGTGATAACTAATTAAACCAATACTGTGAAATAACTGGGAAAAGATGTAAAATAAAGGAGCCTCGTATAAGTTCTTGGTTAGCCTTTGGTTCCTTAACTGACTGGGGGGACGGGAGGAGACTTTTACAGTACTCTCCATATATGTTCTTTCAATACCTACAAAAAAAGAACACAGCAGTCCCCATCTGTCACAGAAGTCAGCCTGAGCAGTTTTCCTCACTAAAGATGAAAAAGTGTAACAATCCAGATAATGCACACCAGGAAGAGCATCCTACCCTATCACCAACTAATTGTTGCTTTCTCAGAATGGGGCATTGTTCACTGAGACCAGAGGCATACAGAACAAGGATTCTGGAAGGTACTCCCCGGCTCTGAGCTGCAGGACAGATTAAGAGGACCTAAATTCACCAGCAGCAATAAGGTACCACAGAGGACTTAGCTGAAAGGGGCAGCAGGGGGCAGCTCACGGGACATAGTCGACCCAAGCTGTTTCAGCCGCTCTTGCATTACCCAAAGCCACGCATTTCAGAGGCTGATACAGTCAGGAAAGACTGACTTTATCTTAAAGTAAAACCTCTTTATTTTGCATACAGCAGCTTAGGGGCAGGCTCCATGGACTCCCTGGTTTGAGAGATAAAAGTTTGGGCTCCCTCAGGAAGACTTTCTGGAGGGTGGACCTTTCTTCTAGGGGCTACCTTATCAGACTCATGAGAAGGCAAAGCTGACATCTTGAAAATTTCTAAGCAATATACACATCCTGGGAGGGTCTCAGAAAGGATGTTCCTGGTTTCCTGTACTGCCAGTGGTATCTGGGCAGACACCAGAGGGCACACAGAGGTGGCAGGAAGCCACCAGTCTGAGGACAGGATAAGGCAAAGAAAGGCTGGCAAAGACCTGAGCCAACACAGCAACGCCTTTCCAAAACAGGGTGGGGGGAATAACACACGTTCATGAGCTTAAATCTCCTCCCTCTCCAACCAGGAACATCATCTCATAATATATATGACAGGTATAGGAACCATTTAGGAGCACGTAAGAACAGGTATATGCTTTCATATTAGAAGCATTAACTAAGCCTGAGAGTCAAGAGGGAGCAGCCATACATGAGAAGCAGCAGTGAACAGTGAATTGCCAAGTCAATACAAGACAGAATCAAAGTATTGTTCTTGGCAAGTACAAGCCAGCACACAATCTACTAACATTCAGCATCCCCTTCCTTCTCAAGTCACCCTACAGAGTTTGTCACTTGATGAACTTATTTCCTAAAATAAAAGTAACAATACTTAAGGACCTTATTAATTGGCACCTGAAGTGTTTTTGAGACTTGGGTGGGGTAAACATAAAGGTTGATTTTATTTTGGGAAGTACTTCTTATCCTAAAAGAAGTTCTTTCATGTGTAACATTTGACAAACAAATTTAGATACCGCATTAATATTTAAAAGGAAGTATTCTCGGTTCAATGCTGAAAGCATCTGAAGATTCAGCATCATGATTTATTAAAAAAATCTTAAGAGGCCATGAACGTATTTTCACTGCAAGCAGCTGCTCTTAAGGCTATAGAACTAAAACTTATTAGGATGCAGAACATGACATATCATTACCTCAGATTTCAATAGTACAGATCTAAATAACAGTAAAATTTAAAAAATACCCCACATTTATTTATCAGTTGGAAGGCAAGATGGTAATCTTTCTAAATCATTGCTTCTGCTCACCATAATGAACAGAAGTCCACTCCACTGAACAGAATAATGACATTATATACAGAACATAAGAATCAAAGGAACAGTGATCATGAGCTTTGCTTAAGACCTACTACATTTGAAACAAAAACCCAACATGTTGATGACTTGGTTATGGTTTACTCTTCTTGAATAAACACCTGGGAGAGAATTAAAAGGCAAACAATTGAGAGAGAATGACTGATCCAATCTCTTGGTTTAAAAAAAAAGAATATTTCTGCTTATTTAATCCTTAACCTGACCTAGAGAACTCAAATTACAGCCATTTTGTTTCAGAATTGGAGGTTTTTTTGGTAGTACTTTAACATACCTTAACATTGCTACATTACATTCCTTTATGACTGAAATCGAGGTCAGAAATTAATGATTTACCACAATTCGAGAAATCAAGTCAAACAACACTCGGTACCATCAAGTTAAATTCAAGAATTTAAGAATTAAACTTATCAGTTTCCACACCTGAACTTACCATTTTCTTAATAAACATTTCCTCAAGTATGCGTATTAAAACAAAAACACAGGGTCACATTCTACAATATATGGTCATATTTCTTGATTTTGATACGGACACAGGTTATTTTAAAAATTACTTTGTTATGCAATTACATGGTTCTCAATACATCTGTGCCAAGACATCTTTAAATGAGGTATTAATTGTACTTAATTGAAGAAACTAGATAATATTTTTAAGATCACCAAGAACGGATTATATTTGTAAATTAAGTTTAAAAGAATATTTATGACATAAATTTTCTCTGTGTAAATACTCCAGTAAATCATTAACTCTCTCCAAACATCAACCATTCTGTTGATTCCATTATTGCCAATGAAACTAACAGGAGTCATTGACCAGGCTGGTGACTACATAAGGAAGTATTTCTCAGAAGTTGCTATAGTTGTTTGCTATATTTGGTTGGGGTTCTTTAATTGCACAGAAATTCAATAATCCTTTTCAGTTATGAAAGTTTTGCTGAAAGTCTTTGCAAAAAACTTACTTCCAACTTATCTAAAGTATGGCTGTGACTACGTGCCACCTACAACTGTGTCTCTAGAGGTACTTGTTATTTTTATGTTAAAGTGAAAATCTTTGCAATGAAAGGGATGAAAATCTATAAAAGACTGGAAGAACAAAGCTGATTTTACATCATCTTCACTCTCACAGTATAAACATAAATCCTGTCTCAAAGTAATTGTCTTCAGTAGAAATTCTGACAAACCTACTTGACTGACATACGCTATGCCTGAAGTGCAGTTAATTTGACACTTCACACAAAAATAAACCTTTGCATTATTGCAATTAACTGCCTAAATTGAACTGGGACCTTTTTATGGCTTATCTTCTTGCACAAAAAAAGCCTATAAGCTTATTCACCTGAAGCAGACTACATCCTACAACTATGATCTCAACTGAACTTGTATGTATTTGTACAGATTGTTTTAACAACTATACTTGCAATTATGGAAGCATCCCAAACAAACATTATTCCTCTTCTAGTAAACAGTACTTTATGTAGAAGTGGTCTCGTTAATTTATTATTATTTTGATAGAAATATATTTTAATTGGATTTGATGCCTTCTTTTCAGAACAACAAATTGGCATACTTTCCTATCGGGACAGATCCTGCTCTGACATTGCGAGAACAGTAAACATCAAGTGAAAAATGCACACTTTCTCATTTTATTTCACTTTGTTTTTTTTTTTTTTTCCAATTTATATTTAAATTCTGGATCAGTTTCATGGAAAGTCTCTCCAAAATCAAGCTGTTCCAAAAAAATAGCACAGAGCTTTACAACGTGAAGCCCCTCAGAAGTATAACTTTAATAAGTGTCACCAGTTCAACCTACCCATCTTTCTGAGGATGGCCAGGAGGCAATGCACTGCTAAGATGTTGGCATCAGGTTTCTACAGGGTGGAGAAACTGAAATATGCCCCTCAAATCAGGCCAGCACAGGCTGCTCACTGTGTTTATTTTTCCCATCACCGAACAGATTTTACACTATGAAGCCAACAGATCTAAGAACTACAAAATAGAGCATCAAGAAGAAAGTCCCTCACATTACAAGGTCCTACATCTATAGTTTTGATCTGTAGACATCACAGCTGCTGTTAAACATTTGGCCAATCAGACAGACAGAAAGAGGAGGTGAAGTGTTGGAGTCAGGAAGAGAACTCCTTTGCCTTTTAGGTCCCTTTTTAAGTCCCTTTATGGACATCCACTGGAGAGGCCATACTGGCTCTCCATGCTGAAGTTCAGGAAGATTTCCTCCCCACAAATTACTAACACAGTTCGCAAAGCACAACCCTGATGTATGAAACACTAAATCTCTACGCGGCTGATTCAGATCCTGACAAACTACAGTGACATGTCATGTTGCCGTGCTGCAGATTACTTGCTGAGTTTTCAAACATCAGACTAATACATGGTGGATAAAACCCTGAAATTATTACAGTTCAAATAAAACTTAGTTTTTTGAAGTCTACCGAGTACTTCTTCAGACAAAAACTGACTATAGGCAATAGCATGGGCATTCAGCTGTTAACAGCAAAACTGTTGGTAATTGCACCTCCCATCAGCATCCATTTCAGTCTTACCTGGTAGATATCAGAAAGGCTGCTGCTTCCTGAATCACTAGTGATGCTACATCCTGAGTGACTAGATGAAACGTGGGTCACCTGTGGGTGGAGACTGTCAGTAAGGTGCAGCTTTGTGAAATCTGCAGGAAGCTACAGGTGGAGTAAAAAAAGCATCATTACAATTTGAGGGAGATAGACAGCAAAATTAATTCAAATCATATATGTCACTTTACCCTCTGCCAGTACCAAGTGTATTAAGAAAACCACTGGGGCTTGAGAATGCAGCATAAAAATTTTGAGGTTTGCAGCTTTTTTAGTTCATGCAGAGGTCAGCAAATTATTGCAAATATAAGAGATTTAAGAAAAACATATCTGAGGACAAACACTAGTGAACCAGTGTGCCAAAACTCTTCAGTATCTTGCTATAGGGTTTGGATAGAATTAAAATGCATATGAATACTGTGCTACTTTCAATATCAATAGTTTCCTGTAGAATTAGAATTAACAGTTGAGTAAAGTCACATATTTAAAAAAAAAAATCAAAAAGCACTGCTCTGGATTTGGTATATTTTGTTTCTCAAGTTGATAAAGTACATTAGAGACAAGTAAAATCCAAGTCATTGAGCTATTGTATTTTGAGCCAATTAATATGACAGCAAATAGAAAATGTGGGAAGACTGATACAATTATAAAGAGCTACAATCCTGAAATGAGTTTGCTCACATGCAGTGCTAAAGAATGAATAAAGACGGTGTATTTGATCATTGAACAATCATCCACCAAGATTTGTGATGTCTATTTTCACTATTGCTTTATGCATACAGCTCCCATGAAAATCTTTAAGAACTGCAAACACTGCCAGACTGCAGAAATGACAAAGGAAAATATCTGCCATCTGAAGAAATATTTAAATGCTATTTCAGGGGCAAATCACTCCTCTCCCCAAGAAGCCTGCATCCCACAGCTAGTTAATAAAAGGATGTCAATGTATCGGTTTTGTTGTGCAATAAATTCTTCAATAATTAAAAAGAAAGCTTTGCTCATTAATTTGTTTCAACTCAGACAAGGCAGATACTCTCATCTCTAAGGAGTTGTGTTTGTATGAAAAATGTCATATGCAGTATGTCCACCCATGTCAAATATGAATGCTATCTTGGTGCTACTACCATTCTCCCCGGATGGAAATGGAAATAAGAGTTCATTCAGCGTTAAGATAGAATAAGCTGATCAGTATAAAAGGTTATGAAAAAAGTCATCTCCAACTCACAAGAGAGCGTGTTTGAGAAAATTATTAGCTCTGTACTGCCAAAGATACTGAATTATTTTACTGCTGTTTGCCTTGTTTAAGTTTGTCCATGGAGCATGACCTGAAAGAACCTTGGCTTTAAGATTTGCCATGAAAAGCACAGACAAATGAAAATCTTGGTCTTGTTATGACTGACTGACATTTCCTATCCTAATACATCTGAAAAGGATTTCTTCCTTATCACAGCATGACTCTATCAGTGATAGGAAAAATGACTACATTTTAAACATTCTTAGTATTTTACCTGAAAGAGGGGTTACAACCAGAAACCAGACACTAATAATACTAAAAGGCTTCAGTAAGCCCAGAGCTAGAGTTGATCTTCATCAACAAAGAGAGGGCAATTAACAAAAGCAATACCCTAATACATACAGTCATGGATGCTGCCTCCAGAAAAATCTAGTTATGCTCACCACTTTTGATGATACACCAGAAGGAGAAAACAGGGAGTGCATTATAGTATCTGTTGTCTTTGCTACTTCCCTCTTCAGTCTGTAAGTTTGAATTATCACAAAACTGAACCACATATATTGATACTCAAGCCACTATTTTTTTTATCATTATTTGAGCCATTCTACAAATAACTATACATTCCATAGGTAGAAGGCATAGGAAATGAACTGCCACAGCTTCTGCGATGTGTCAATGTCTACTTCTAAAAGTACAATCTCTCATAATTAAAGCAGTCCAGAATTATTTACAAGTAGAAATCCTACATATTATTTTAAGATACCTGCACCAGTTATCTCAAATTCACACACTTAGTAACTTAAAAAGATACAGTATTTTGAGAGTTTTACTTTTTATAGCAAACTAGTTCAGTCCCAAATAAATATTAACTCCACAGAGAGCTGTATATGAACACAGTCTTACATCCAGCCAAACACACTCAATTTTTCATAGTGCCCTGCAAATATCTCCATGTCATTAACAACAGCATTTATTTTTTATCAATGTACTAAAATTTTCAAAAAACCTTACATCAAAGCAAATCCACTTAGTACGTTAAAAAATTAAATCAAGCTATGTTTAATATAATGACTGCAATTAGTGTTTTAAATGAAGAGCAAGATTTATGTTTTGTTACTGCACAGGCAAAAGGAAGAAGCAGGGGATTGCACAATAACTGATGGAATACATTGCAAATAAAAGCAAGCCTTCAGAATCTTTTTGGCTGTAGACAATCAGCTGAAAGCTTGGTGATTACTGGTTTCAGAGTAACTCCTGAAGTCAAAGCCATGCTGCACGAGCTGGACTTGCCAAGTGGTGACAGAAGATCAGAAGCAGGAATTTTACTTTAGGCAACCTAACTAGTCATTTTGATCCTAATCAAATAGGACTATTTACAAGCAGAAAGCACATGCTCACATCTTTGCAGAATACTACATCTCTGTGCTACATGCCCGAAAGCAGCATCCACTTTGACTGTCCTACTCCCCCCCCAAAGTTAAGGCGAGAGGCTGCATGAGGAAAAAAATAAATACAAAAATTAAATAAGCCAAAACATTTAAACTGTAAACTCAATAAGAAGTGTGTGGGAGAAATACATGCATTTCTATCTTACTCACATACTGATATTTAAAATATTTAATACTTGTATTGAACACAATGGGGGAAAAAGTTAAGCACTGATGACAATGAACTTAATGTACTTAAGTTTTCAACCAAAGTGGGGGGGGTTGACCCTGCCTGGACACCAGGTTCCCACCAAAGCTGCTCTGTCACTCCCCTCCTCAGCTGGACAGGGGAGAGAAAATACAGCAAAAGGCTCGTGGGCCTAGATAAGGAAGGAAGAGACTGCCCACCAGTTACTGTCATGGGCAAAACAGACTCAATTTGGGGACAAGTTAATTGAATTTATTATTAGTCAAATCACAGTAGGATAGTGAGAAATAAAACCAAATCTTAACACCGTCCTCTCACCCTACCCTTCCTCCTGGGCTCAACTTCACTCACAAATTCTCTGCATCCTCCCCCCACAGTGGTGGTGCAGAGGAACAGGGAATGGAGTTACAGTCCTGGTAACATCAGATTACCACCACAGGTTGTCTCTGCTGCTAATTCCTCCCAGCAGGGAGGACTCCTCACATTCTTCCCCTTCCAAAGGAGGTAGTCCTCCACGAACTTCTCCAAGGTCAGCCCTTCCCACAGGCTGCAGTTCTTTATGAACTGCTCCATCGTGGGTCCCTTCCACACAGTGCAGTCCTTCAGGAATAAACTGCCCCAGTGTGGGTACCCTGTGGGGTCACAAGTCCTGCCAGGAGCCTGCTTCAGTATGTTTCCAACAGGGTCATAGCCTCCTTCAGGCATCCACCAGCTTTGGCATGGGGCTTCTCCATGGGGTGCAGATGGATGTCTGCTCCCCCATAGACCTCTGTGGGCTGCAGGGGCACAGCTGCCTCACCATGGTCTGGACCACGGGCTGTAGGGAAATCTCTGTTGGGGCACCTGGCAACACCTCCTATTTCTCCTTCTGCACTAACCTTGGTGTCTGCAGGGTGTTTCTATCACATATTCTCACTCCTCCCTTCTCTGGTTGCAATTGCAGTTTTTCTTTCCCTACTCTTTGGAACTATGTTATCCCAGAGGAACTACCACCATTGCTGATGAGCTCAGCCTTGGCCAGTGACAAGTCCAAGTTGGAGACAGCTGGCATTGGCTCCTACAGAAGCAGGGGAAGCTTCTGGCAGCTTCTCACAAAAGTCACCCCTGTAGCCCCATGCTACAAAAACTCTGCCCCATAAACCCAATATAATGTCACTCCTGGAGCACGTTTTGTAAATGGTTTACAATAACCAGAACAAGGGTAAAATGCAACATTCAACAACAAGCAAAAAGCTGTCTCCCCAAACCAGGATATTTAAATTCTTACTTGCAGTAGAACATGATTGGACAATACCAACTAGAAACCATGCTATTATAACCCAGTAAAAAAAATTGCTAGGAACTACCATCTCTGCTTTTGGGAAACATACGGCAGTTAACTTCACTACAACAGGTGAAGTTGCTGTGCTACTGACTATCATTTTATTATTAAATTATTAAGCACTCTGTCCTTGTATTCAGCTATCACTCTATTCTACAGTTTAGTACTCACTTCAGTATAACAATAAAACTAAAGGTTTTCTTGGAGTGTTTTGAAGCACATACTGACTAGATCGAGTGCACGCTTTATCAACCAGACCATGAGCAGTATGAGGAAGCCTAAGGACATACCCTTTGCCTCAGAAACATCACCTATTACAGACAACAACATCACAAACGGCATCAAAATTGATTACTCATTTTTATCTTGTCTTTCATTCTCATTAAATGATGGCTAGATTTATGGAGTCATTCAAAGTAACAAGGATCAAAAGCAACTTGTCTATTTTACATAACAAGCGCTCTTTTTTCTGCAACCACACTAAACTACAGCTTTGCTGAAGCCAACACCTACAATATTTAACTTCATTACTGAACACTCAAGAGTCACAGTTTCATTAAAAGGGTCAGAAAACTGTCCTGATGACCTATTTTCAGGACAACCTTCATAAGTGACAAACATTAAGGTGATATATGCATAGATCTAATCAAGTGTAACGGGACAAAAGTTGTTAATACAAAACAAGAACTGATAAAATAGTTACCACCAAAGCACTAACCTTGAGAGTAGTCAAACCAGCATTTTATAAATATAATAAGCAAACATAAGTGCATACATACGCACATCCATACAGTTTACATACATGGATAGAAAACAGAGGAAAAACACTACATCTGGGAACTCCACGTTTTTATTTCTTGAAAACCCTAAAACAAATGAAAACTTGAACAATTATGTGAAACTATCTTAACGACAAAGACGTATATCCCTTTTGAACTCTACAATACTTTAAACCCTATCACATCTTCCTATCTTAAAAGCAGCATTTTATTACTTCCACCCTCAAAGTGAGTCATCGCTTTATGCATGCAAAACTAACAATTACTTTGCTCTGAATATGTTCCTTCTATTTTAAGAACATCATGATTTTCTTCTACCCTACAGCATGCCTTTCGGTATGACAAAAGGCAACCTCTATTGCAACTTCTACTCAGAAATCACTGGGCTTATCCTAATGATACAGTATTTAAAAGAAAAATTAAATACATTTTCAAAATATTTACTGGACAAAAAATCAAAATCTTTGGATATAGCACAAAAAGTCATGAGAACACACAAAAAATAAGTGAAACTATACCAAACCCCTTTATTTAAATAGTATTCCTGCTTCTTTCTTGTTTCGGGTTTTGTGGTTTTGGCTTTTGGGTTTTTTTTATTTGGTGTTTTGTTTTTTTTTAAATGCAGAGAAAACAAGTATAAATGCAACAACCTGAGAGACAGATAAGAGAATATAATTTTAAATTACCAGAAGAATTCTGGTTAGAGAGCTTCAATATACTACTCCTTTTGAAGCAAACATATCGGTAAGCGTTTTATAAACAAGGTCCTCTACTGAAGGCTGCTCAGCACTTCATGAAAAATTTATAAAGCCTGCAAAGTGACTAAAGTACATCTGCAAAAAGATGGGATTAAAGAGAGCAAAGGTGTAACATTCTGTTATGCAATTCCCAATGAATGCTCTTGTAGGTAATTAAGTGCCACTGAGACAGGCTCAGCAAGTACAGTAGACATAATAAAACACAAAATATCACCTTAATAGCCTCTATTTCCACTTTCTGAAATTTAAAAAACACCAGCAAAATTTGATTCTTTAACCTCTAGACACATGGATCTGAGCACTTATTTTGTAAAAGCCACCACAATAAAAAGTTTTTTCGTTCTATAGATGACATGCTTAGTTCCACAAATATAACTAAGTAAATTACAACAAAGTTATTTTGGGATTCTGTATATTTTTGTGAAGGAAGAAGAACAGTTGACAAATAAAATCAATACTGTACCTTAGTCTTTCTCTTTTTTTTTCTCCCAAGACAGAAATTATAACATTTTTATTGCACTACAGAAGTGTAGATCGCCAAGGTAGTATTGTTCAGTATCCTATCAAATTATTAACATTTCACTGTTGATTCACAGATGTTCACTTTTATATTAAATGTTTTTAAGTCTGTTGCTTGTATTTTAAAGCTATATACATTTATATATACATATATATATACACATTTATGGTGTTTAATGACTGAAAGAAATATTTCTAATAACGCTGGGTATTCACCAATGTACTATTTCAATGTAATTCTTTCACTAACCAAGGGAGACATCAAGGAAAACATTTTTATGGTTGAGTGATTCTAAACACAGCAGTCAATGTAAGTAATTACTGAATAATAAAGTAATTTTTATCGATTCTGTCTGCAGACATGATGCAGGCTGACATGTCCAGTGGAGAATTAAATTTAAAATAAAAGTGTAAACTATATACAGTTCAAATTAGGATGCAATTCACACGGAAGAAGGATTTCCTTGTACCTAGAGGTGGAAAAGATTAAGAAGCTTATATATATATTCTACAAAAACTTCTGTAAGGCTTAAATAAAAACCTACTGACTTGAATTATGTCTTCTGTATAACTGTTCACTTTTTACAATAATACCTCATGTGTTTCAAATCTCTGAATTTTTCTCAGACAGACATATTTCTGTGAAGCTGTGGCTCAAACTTCATAAAGATCTACTCTTAAGTATGTTCTTCATCTTGAGTACAACACAAGGCACAACCTGTGTTCTGAAAATATTGCATTTTCATACCATTGCTGTTAAGCAGTTGTTTAGATACAAAGCCCAAGGAGAACACATCTAAAAATAATAAAAAAAGGTATTATAAGGAACTTTTCTGGCAATTTCTTAATACTTTCCTCCACTGATGTTTTGCTATAGCTAGCCACCCACCCCCAAAAAATCCCCAACTATTCAGAGGTTCAAGCTAATGCAACGTGAGCTGCTGGTCTCAGGGAGAGAAGAAGTCAGAGCGAATGTCTTCCTGACAAAATGAAGGAACTTCATTTTGTTTCCCCTTACAAAACACACACCGACTGCCACTTACTCATACCTCTCAGTAGCTAATCCTATGAGCGCTTAATGCATTGAATACTTTGCTTGAAGGATTATTGACTTCTAGAGAACGACAGAGGTGGTAAAATCTAAATGGGTGTCTGGGGAATGAAAAAGCTCCCAGGGACAAGTGTTTTTAATGGAAAAGAAACGCACCACTGAAACACACCCTTTCTTACTTAATTTAACTACCTTCTCTGTTGTATGACCAAATATGTTAGTATTTGTTCTTTCTTTTGATAGTGTTTGAACTGGAAATTCAATGCAGTATTTTATATTCAAGTGTCTTACTTTGGGGAATCTGACAAACATTATTCCTTCAGTAAGCACAAATGTCAATTTATTGGCAACAGCTCAAATCATGTGGGGAAAATAAAAAAAGAAAAATTGTATCATCCAGGTATTTACAGTGCCAGTGAACCACAAATACAAAAGAAAAAACTGCAGGGTGGAACTAAATCATAGTGAACAATTTTCCAAAGTTTTTCTCAGGTTCCTGAAATTCTGAACTCAAACCATTATAACAAATTTACAATGAATGGAACAAATCTGCATGATCAAAATATTTTTATTCAGAACTTTAGTCAGAAGTCTATCTCAGTCAAAAAACCCCACCTTGTAAAACTAACTTCTAAATTGGGCAGCATAGGATAGACAATTCAGTAATTTTAAAGTACGGACTCCGTGGTGGTTTTAAAGTTACAGCAGTTCTGCTACAGGAATCAAGTTAGAAAGATCTCTATGACTTTTGACTGCAGATACATATTTAAATACCAACAACTCTTTGACAACGTCAACCACATGGAAAAACATGGAAGTAAAACTTTGCAGAAGGGATTATGTAGGATTTTCAGATTTGCTTTCTCTTTTTTTCATTAAGTATCTGGTATTTTGTATTATTTCATAAATAAATAAATTTATTTCAGATTTAGATCAGATCCCTTTCTTTGAACTACTGTGAATGGCAGAATCTCTATTCTGGTGTATTATGTCTGCACATATCCAAAGACATACCCTACCACTCTTGGATGCATCCCACTGTCCCACCGAACACTTGTATTTAAGAGCCCCAACAGAGCCTGCACAGCCCACACATCCACAAACCAACAGCTTCCCAAAAACACTGAGTAAGGTTGGGAAGGGAATTCATCTTGTGGAAATCCACATAATTAAAACTGACAAGTAGGGACAGGCACTCACTGATGACTGCCGTTTTGGATGAAGGAAAGACCGTTCTGAGGCATTTCAATATCTCTAGGGTAGGAGGGTAAAAAAATGGAATTCAATCACTGAACTTCAGTAAAAGTTCCCCATTATTTAATAGCAATAGACATGGAGGAAAAAAAATAATAAAGGCTGGCTTTGCAGAGATCTCTCTCCTGGGAATAACTGATTTTCATACTAACAAAATGCATGTTCCAATTGATGTTTTTCCCACAGTTCAGTATTTCTAAATACTTCCTCTTGTGGCTGTTGGGGTGTTTAATATGCTGAGAACTACTGCTGGGTTGGAAACGAAACGGCCCATTTTCAGGGCTTTTGGAGGCTTGTAAGGTTACATTTTGAACTCTTTGGCCTGTTACAAGTAACTGTGGGAGAGGAAGGAACACAGAACCTTGTAACAAACTTTGTTTCCACAGGAAACCAGACAAAAGATTTACGCCTAAGGATGTAAAAGCAAAAAAAGTTCAAGAACACTTTATGTAGGCACATATGTTTACAGGAAATGTTAATTCAAACATGTTCAAGCAAGATGTTCTCAATCCCACAGAATATTTTAAATAAATAACAGAATGCTCATGTATACTTCACATAGAGTCTCATTTGGGGTTTCTTACATAGCAGTCTCACAAGTGGACATGGGGGATGATAGAAAGCACTTACGTCAGCGGGGGTAAAACTGATGGTACCTGCAGACAGATTTTATTTTCGGCTTTAAGGCACCACTCAAGAGTTGGAAACCACTACAGAGAAGTAAAGAGTTTACTCCAAAGGTGAAAACATATATTCTGGGCACATCTTAAATGGCTTAAAGTAAGGATCTATGGTATGTCTACAGTTCCAACTGTTGAAGCCCTCCCATCAGTAAAGCATTCTTAGATCATGTGGTGCTGTTGTTTGGGGTTTTTTTTATATATATCTGATCACAGAATACTTCATGATTACAGCATTCTAGCCAATCTAACAAAGCTTGATTAAGTTTTTCAAACATTCATGAGTTCATAGCTCAGTTCAGAACTGCAGCCAATCAGTGTGAACTACTGCAGTTTACCACTGAACTACAGCACTGAATTTTACTGCACTGAACTAACTTACAATAGTAAAAGAAATCAAAGTGAACTGATTCTAGAGTAAATTAATTTAAGGGCTACTCAAGTAAGTGTTATTTTTTAAAGATGGGATATGAAAAATTATGGATATAGAAAATATCTTAGAACTCCCCTCTTTCCAAGTGGAAGGAAAAAACCAAACGTGTTGATAAAACCTGCTGGTATCACAGTGCAATAAGATACTGTTGATAGAAGAAATAAGCAGGACACTTTTGCAAGCATACGACGACTCCTACTTGGAGTAAAAGAAACAACGCAGTAGAAGATGATGTGAAATCATGCACTTTAGGACAAAAACAAAGAAACTGGGAACTTCCTTGTCAGAAATGACTGTGAAAAAGTTTCTATGTATCAGCTGATCAGAAGGTGACTGAATTGTTCAGGAGATGCAGCAGAAGGAGAACCCAATGAGATCACAGCATGCATCTTCCAGAAATACAGTTCTGGGCTCTTCTCCATGACCCCAGCAGGGACCTTATTCGGAAATGTTGCACACATTCCCAGTTGTATGTTTTAAATAAAGATGGGCTTAAAGCCATACACATACATAGAGTGAGAGAAGAACTATCAGGACTATAAGAAGAAAAAATAATATTTGAGACACTGCAGGAAGAGCACGGCTTTTTCAGTCCCCACTGAGAGCAGGTATGGGGACTATCCAGAAATAGAAAGGAGGGAAAAGAAATATTTCCAGTAAAAGGTAATGTAGGTGTGAAGCCTAATGAGCAGGAAGCTGAAAGAAGGCTGCTATCTAATGAACCACAGAATTCTCGAAACCAGACTCCACAGGATCTGTGGCAGAGGCGGCTTTCAAAGTGAAGGTAGGCCAAGTTATGAGTGTGCTGCACAACAGTGTGTAACAGCAGCAACCCAGAAATTCCATTCCAGATCCATGTCACTCCTTCAAGCAAAAGAATCTGAAGTGCGCCTGTTCTTTTATATACCTATCATTCAGAAGCAGACTAACTAAAGGAGGAAAAAAGATAAAAATCAAAATGATTAACATGATAACATTTTCTTATCGGTTGCTTCTTTGTAGACACCTAAGCATTCTGTACACTTCCAAGGCAAACTTTTAAAAGATACAGATAATATAGGGAGCTACTGTGTACAGATGCAAAAATTGGAGATTTCCATTTGTAGACTGTCTTGCCTCTATAAAATACCAAATTAACTGAAGGAAAATTTGATGAAAATTTAAAGAGAGACAGGACTATTCACAAGCAATTATATGAAAGTTTTGTTTGAAGTCGGATGGCTGCAGCCATATCAATGCCACCCCTGGACTTTTAACTAAAGCATTTTCTTTGCTTTATAGCATCCAGGAGTAGTTCAGAAGAAAACTGGGTGCAAGTTTCCTCTTTTTCTTCCATACTTTTGCTTCACCTCAAACAAAAAAAACAAAAAGAAACCAAAAAAACAACAACAAAAAAAGAACTGCTTTCTTACAAGATGAATATCTCAAAACACAAGTGGACATCAAAGTACTTGCTAAATCTTGTTTTCAAGAATAATCTGTAGCATTCTTTAATATAAAGCAAAAACGTGTATTACCATAATCAATGGTTTGAGATGGCTAATTGCATAATAGTATTTTAAAACAATGACACAAAATTAAAAAAAAATTTGGGCAAATAAGAGGCAATTATTTTTGCTTAAAAATGGGCATGATGTAAATTTCAAAGTAGGGTGAATTTTTAAAAAAATATTACTAAAAAAGATCATTAAGTCTACAAATAATACTTCTAAGACCACCACACAGAAAATAAAAAGGTTTCATATTTGCATTATGGGGCAACATAGGTAGTCTTGCTATTTTCCTGGATAATGTAAAAATAGTACAGCAATGAGATAACTCAAAATATTTTTAAATGAAAAGCATTTCCCTTTATACATGACTAATGTACCTTCAAATAGTATGATTTTACCATATCTACGATTTTTTAACACTATACTAACATGACTATAGCTTTAGTACTTATTTTATGAGTTTTGAAAGCACAACTGTACTCATGCGATGGCAATTCAGCAGCAGTGAATGTTGCTGTAACAGCCCTGCTTTGCTTGCTTGATACATTATTTTACACTTTTCCTCACATGGTAGTCAAAGAAAATTAATGAAAATTTTTCACACTGACACAAGCTTTTAAAACTGTATGCGCCATCATGCATTTCTAATACATCCAGAGTTTCTATTCTGCCACAGAGAACAAGATTCCAACTTCTTCGAACTACTATAAATATTTACTAGATGTGGCAAAAGACCTACTAGTTGTGCTCACTGTGATCGTAGGAAAGGAAAAAGTGCCATTTTTCCTCTTTTTGTGAAGGACGTTTCAGGAAACGCTAAGATGTTCTCTGACTTCTGGAGCACAGTGCAGCAACCATTGTGCAAAGCCATTTAAAATTATTTACAAATATCAACACAGAAGTATCTTTTATATTAATAGTATCTCCACTGAATTTTGAAATAACCTGTAGAGCTTTTCTTTGTAGTCCCAGTGGCACTTACTCAAAATTATAATATCTAATGCCAAGTTCCACTAGCCTCTCATCTTTCTTTTTTTTTAAATCATTTAATTTTTACAAATGTCCACAACAACATATAAGGCAAGGAAAACAAGGAGGTCCCATATGGAGCCTGCTAAAATCAGGGTAAGCCTACTAAAATTTAGAGCGAGGAGGCATTGTCAATTGAAGCACCATGTTATTCTGCTCAAAATGCTGACATTCAGATGTCATTTCCAGAAATTTATCTATTTGTGTCTGTGCAGATGTGCACACAGAGTTTAAAGCACCCCTTATATTTCTGCCTTGAGTCAACAGCATACTAAAAACACAATCCATGTAGCAACTTATATATTCTACTGACACCATGAAATATTTTAGTGGTGTTTATTTAGGAAAAGATTTTACATTACAAATTGCCAGGCTGCAGAAAAATAAGCAATACAGAAATCAGCTTGAAATACTAGGGTCAATAACTGAAATTGATTCTACAGATAAAATTAGTGACATTCATCTTTTTTCTCCCACCTACCAGAAGATAAGCTTTAGAGACTCAGGATGTGTGCATTTGCATCACCTACTGCATTAGATCACCTTGCAATAACCAGATAATCTGAGAGTCAAGTCAACCACAGATTCACAACAGCACTACAATGGACTTGGCTACAACACATGGTGCAAGAGATTTAGAAAGTTACTTTCTTTCAAAAAAGTGGTAGACATTTTAGTCATTACTGCATTAAACATGTTATCTCTGGATGCTTAACTGAATAAAACCCCAGTTGAAACATTGAACCTCCACTTCAAATAATAAAAAAAAAAAGTCATATTACTCTAATTCAGGCATTCCTAAATTTAGTTTTCCCTGGGTACCATCATCACAGAAGGAATAGTAATCTACAATACTACTGGAAGTTGCAGGTGGAGGAGTGACATTTAAGTGTCTAAACAACTTCTTCCTTTAACAGGAAAGAAGTAAATAACTAGATATCCTGCTGCTGAGATGCATGACACTGTTTCTGAAACTACACTTTAGTACCCATTTATTTAGGAAACGCAGCTGTATTCAGGGACCTTGGAAAATCTCTGCTAAATGGAAATTTCCAAAATCCTTCGCCCTGAAATGCAAGAAGTCTCTAATCTTCTCACAAAACTGGAAGAAAATCCCACCACCACTAAGAATATTATCAACTGTGAGTACCTACTGATTTAAAAACAAGCGAGACTGACCACGACAGAAACTCCTGGAGTCAGATAACAGAAAACGTTTGCAGAAGTCAAACACCAGCAGGCAAGGAGAGGTACACCTAGCATACAGACTTTCACAGTTATTAAAAGAAACTAATGCTGTTTTTATTTTAGTTTGGTTTTCAGTCTGCACCTATAGCTGTGAACAGCTTCACTTTTAAAAGAATTAGTATGAGTCTTCTCTGTTGTCTCAAAAAAGAAAAAATCCAGGGAACCATTTCCAGACAGAGTTAATTATTTAAGTAGCACATTTTACAAAGGCTTCAAAATCCATAAATCCATGCATTTTCATTTTCCTCCCAGTTTGTTAAAAGCAAGGACAATATAAAAAAGATCCTTCTACATTATTTATGTATATTTCAAACAAAACCCCTCTACACTCAGTTTCTTATTCAAAGGTCAAAAAACCTAGATGAAAATCCACTAGTCATGTGGGTCAAGACTGAAAAGGCAAACACGCCAGGGAGGCACATCCAAGTCTAACATCTGGCTTTTTTCCTGAGCAATCTAGAAGAGTAAAGAGCTACTGCCTGTCAGGTATTTGGAAAATATGGGCTGCTTTTTTCCTAGCTTGTTATCAGGAATACATTAAGATTTAGAGGTCACGCTGTACCTCGACCAGTGAAGCAGCAGAGGCAAAGAAGAAAAGAATGCATGTAAGAAAAACAAAAAAAAACCAACAAATCCAGAGCACAAAAAATGCAGTTGGGATAAAATGAGAACAGGGTTGATGGTTATGCAAACCTAGGACATAGCTAACTGAGAAATAATTCCCAAAATCAGTTTAGATTTCCCAAAATCTAGAATAATTTTTTTTTTTTTCAACCACGACCAAATACATTCAGGTACAATGTCCTTTATCACCCCATTTTCAAGCCATTGATCCCACTACCAGTATTAAATTTATAGTCTAGTTCTGCAGTGATATTCTCTTTTTCAGGCATTCCCATGCTCTTTCAAATCATCCCACGTTAAATCTTCCTGACACTCATGCAACTCCTACAACATTCAGCAGGCTGGCAGGCACACAGCAGCAGAAGGGCATTTAGGAAACAATGCTATGGATGGAGTCCTAAGAGCACAACCCAGCTCCCATTCTCCTGCCTCTGCAGGAACAACGGCAGCACAGAACAGCAAGAGCCTATTTTTAACAATAAAACAAGCCAACATGACTACACACACAAAGGGAGACCTACAAAATAGCACAACGTAATTTTTATGAAATCATTCTTCAGAAGAGGAAAAAAAAGAAGAAAGCTTGAATCCATTCTTCTTACTTCCAAGGTCACAGTTTGGAGTCAAGTTACAAACTAATAAATCCTACCTGATCTGTTTGTCCAAATGACCCAGCAGACAGCATCTATGGCTGTAGGCAAGCAAGCTGACAGGCTGCAGTCAGATAAAACAAGGCAATATTTATAGATTGAGTGAAAGAAATCACAGGTTGAGTAATTTGACCACCATGTTATTGTCTGGGTTTACGATGTTGTTGCTGGCTGTCCCTATACCTCTGAAGATCAGGTAACTGCGGTTACCAAGAGGATGCATTACAATTACCAAAAGTTGGCATTTGGTCACCAAAACTGGGACAACTGAACTAAGTCACCTACACTGGAAAGTTACATGGGCTACATGGAGCTACGTTTTCCGACTGCCACAGCATTTGTTAGTTTATTCACAGATACTAAATGCAGGTATAATGTAATACTTTCCACTTCTTTGTATTCTAACACAAGCTTGCTCTTCCTCTGTTTTGAAAAGCAACTGGCTCCTGATCCAACTGAGAAACTGGGACTGAAAGAGAAGGCTGGTGTTAAACCAGTTTGCATATTCCCAGTCCACAGGAGAATTGTCATCCCTGTTTAAGAGCCGCAAATGCCATGGAGGTATGGATACATTTGAGTGTAGGGAGTCACAACCATCTTCACATTTTGTCAAATGGTTCAGATCTTTCTGTTCTTAGTTATAGTAGTCACTAAACTTGAACTCAGAAGACAAATAAGGAAAATTAGAAAGCCCATATGAATTAAAGGAAGGGCAGTCACACTCCATACACTACAAAGGACTGGAACTATTAAAATTTGTAGCAGATCAAATTATTTGATGCCTTTTTAAGGTGTTCCAGACAGGTGTTGGTAGGAATGGCGTATAACAGGAGACATCAACTTGACTGCCTGTAACTCAGGCTAGAAAACCACCCAGTCCAAGCTGGGAGGTTTAGCAGGCTACTCCCCATTCAGGAAAATCCTCTTTCACTTTTCACAAAAAGGGAACTAAACATGCCAGGATTTTCTGTTCCAACATTTGCAATGGAGACCAGTGATCAAAAAAAGACTGATGCCCTTGGTTTTAGCTTTTTGAGCAGATTAAGGGTTAGGCCAAGTAGAGAATGCCAAGTTAGCTAAACACAGTGAAACTGGTTCATCATAGCAAGCATCACATTTGCAGCGAGGGCAACCCAAAAAGACAGAGGCAGCCTTTTGCCCAAAGGACCATATTCTTGCTAATAGGATTACCAGAATCTTGCTAGTCTAATAACCAAGTCCAGTATCACAAGAGTAAATTAGAAACAACACATACACAAAATTTCCTATCTTCCAGTTATTTCACCAAATGTTGTGATCCTTGATCCTTCCCAAGCAAAAAAACAACATAAAATAAGGCAATAGCTCTACCTGTACATCTCAGATGTATTAGGGACTAAGCAGCAGCACTACTTGTGTCAGGTGCTATTATAACGTAAGGGTATTTACCTTCAACAACACCCACATAAAACCACTGCAATCTGTTGTCCTTCATCTGCCCTTCTCATATCCCCATACAAACAAGGGGTTTGGAAGGAATGATAAACACTCCTATAAATTCCAGCTTCTGGGCACAGGATCAGCTTTCACAAGTAACCCACTGTGCAGAGACCCCTTCAGCATAGTTTATTCTTCCTATGGCTTTCAGCTGAACCATCACCATCTCAAAATGAACAGCAATGAAGACTACTGGCAAGCTGACAAAACCGAAATAACCACCAACCATCCAATTCTGGGATACCATACAAGTGTCGGTAACATTTCAGTAACAGATTGATGGGTTAAACACACAGAGGTCAGAATGCTAAAAACACTGCAGACCTGCAGGGGTCATCCCGCACTTCTCTTGCACTACAGCTACCAGATTCTTAAATACAATATTGAAAGTGAAGTGTGACATGTACAAAGTTCTTTGGTCAAGGTTCTTTTGTCTCGAGACATTAATATTTCATGTTTCTCAAATCCTAAATATCCATTGGCAATAAGGAATACTGGGCAAAAATGGTTTAGTATTACACTCACCTGCACAAATTCCTGAAATACCCTAGCAAAGGGTTTGGGTTTTTTCTTTCTAGTAGTATTACTTTATTAATTTTGAGGTTTAGAAAATCCTAACAAGAATTCATCAGTAATACTAAGTGAAAAGAATTAGTAGTCTGGTAATAGATCTGCTGTTGAAACTAAGATATCAAAAAAAAAAAAATTCAGACTTTAATAAAATAATCCTGAGAACCTGAAAATCTTATTCAGGTATTAATTTCAGTCAAACAAAAACCACACCACTGTGTATTCCTGAACAGGTTAGTACAATTAGTTCAGTTTTTCAAACATCAAGGATACTGTTAAGGCCTAATTTGTAGCGATTTAAAGCCTAGAATACAACAAGAAATAGAAAATATTTAGGATAGTTGAAGAAAAACGAACTTTAAATAAGCTTTAAAAAAATTATATTTAAGAGTTTTCAGCATCAGCATCATTATTCCAGATTGCTGATGGTCTGAACATAGCCTAAATGTTTATAAAATTCTAGTTTGAAATTTAGAAATCATGGTTCCTAATTCTTAAATCATTGTGGTTATCGCTTGCTATTTCATTGATTTTACAGACCACCTGTAAAATTATCAAGTATAGAAGTATTTTGCAGATGAGCTTCAGGTCATCTCAGTAGCAGATACAGAACTTGAGACACTTCCCCTCACTTTTGCATACTGGGAGCAGCAACAATCATGACTGTATAAACAATCAGCACAGCTGACAGCATTTTCTAGTCCTCTTATAAGCTACGTATTTCTTTACATATCACTATCTGAGATCTCCTGCCTTAGATAATTAAAAATGAAGTTTCCAAAAACCCAATTTACTTCATCTCACTGGAATACCAGTTTAAACCATTAAGTTTACATCACTTGGAAATTGTTTAAGTACCAGCATAAGTATCATAAAACCCTTGAGCCAGTATTTAGCAAGGAAGTGCAATTATTTTGCAGGTGGAATAATCAACTTGAGGTACTGTGGCATAGGATTCCCTTAGTGATTCCTTCTAGTTACAATGAACTTCATGCTACTCAACATGCATATGAATTCCATGGTTTTTAATTAAAGCTACTTAACAACAACACACTATCTTCTACTTTTTAAAGTTTTTCTTATTCCTATGTTTTTATTAACTTATAGAATTGGGAGCAAACCAACTGTACCCTAATGGATTTAGAATTTTTTCCTTCTTTTGATGTTTGGGATTTTTGGTTGCTTGGATGGTTTTCTTTTTTTTTTTTTTTTAGTTGTTGGGTATCAGTAGCTCTCAATTTCAGCTAGATTTTCAGTACATCTGAAGATCAGGCAGGAATGCCAACAACTCAGTAATAATAAATAGCTTTAGTCTGTCAGTCTTGAAATAGCATTTTGGAAGAAGCTGACTTTGCTTTTCAGGTTCACATCTGCATTGTGACTATAAATACCACATTTCAGTATGTACCATCATAAATAGCACTCTGCAAACACTCCAACAGATTTGGCCACTTCAGAACATAAATCAGAGCCATAATACTGATTATGTTAATTTCCCAATTCTCATTGTGAGGCCTGAAACTCTCCTACTCCATAAACTTGTTAAAAAACGCCCTCCTGTGCAATCTTCTATACTAACTATCCATGCTGACCTGAAGAAATTTTAGCTACTTCTTGAGAAGGTAAAGAAAGCAATATTTTGCACACACACACAATATACATATAGACAGCAGACTTTTTGGTGTGGTTTTGTGTTTTGTTTTTTTTTTCTCTCACCTTTAAATATGTTGTGCAATCCCCAGGCCCTGAAACCAAAGCAGAAAGATAGCAGGACGTCTTCTGTGTGCCAAGGATACTTTCATTGCCATCTCTCCAGGTCACTAAATGCATTCACTGTCATTCCTATGAAATGACCCAAATTCTGCCATTTATAAGCTTTTGGAAAAATCTGCAGTTAAATGCTGTCCTGCAGAATAGGAATTTAGCCAGGGTCTACCACAGATCTCTGGTAGGATGCCAGACAAGTCACTTGAAATCAACCTTTTATATGATCATTAGAGTGTGGCGCCTGAACTGCGACAATACACAGAAAATTCAAGTAACAAAATCCATTCTTTGAATACTAAGGTCTACCTATGCTGAGAAATAAGCATCTTAAGTTCTCAAAATTCTGTCCTTATGTTTTGCCAAAGATTTCCTTCTGCAGACCTACCTGAAAAATTAAGGCACCTCCCGCATAATACTTTAACGAATTGCATGAACACTGTAGTTACAAGCATCTTAAAAAGTCACAGAAGAGAAAAATATTTATGCTTTTGTTTTCTAAGTAAAACTTGAATAGTACACCATAAACACAAACTGGCCTTTTGAGCAATGAAACTAGCCCAAAATATCAAACAGCTGCTCATTACGTCAGAGCTATCCATTTTTAGATGAATCTTGTGGTCACGTAATTAAAGGCTGTTTCATAACTCACCTATAAAGGGGTGAAATAGTATTTCTAGTCACATGAAAAAATCTACAACCCCTTTATTGGTCTTCAGAGAGGATAACTTTTTTTCAAAATACACAAATTAAAAGGAAAGGAATAATCAGAAGGGGCCAAACCAGAAATCTGGTTTCTGCTAAAAATAAAGGTGCCTAACAACAAAAGAACATAATTCATTAAGATGAACAAAATCACAACTCACCAGCAGCTACAGCAGGTAATAGGTTACCACTTACCTAGCCAGGGTTTTTTCATACATCTATTTTTTTTTTCCAGATATATTTATACAACTTTATAAAAGCTTACCAACTGTAGCCATCTGATCACAACACCACATCTCTTTCCCCTGTCTTATTTGTGATGTGTGATGCCCACTCAAAGGACAAATAACTATACTAGGTTACATTTTTTATAAAAAAATACTGATGATCTCTTCCAGTAATAGGAAATTATATTTATTTTGTATAATTCTGCATTTCTTAGGAAGGTACGCCAATCTGCACACTTACTATATACCAAACTAAAATAACCATATTTGAGCAATTCCCACTCGAGTCTTTTCCTCAAAATACCGCTTATTTCCATCTCTTTCCTGGGAGTGATGGTCACAAGTTTTTGTGAACTAGAACATGGTAAGAACAACCCAAAAATCTGAGATATTGCTTTCAATATTTTTCAGTAATTCAAGACCCGTCAAGCACATCAAAAGCCTGCAGTACCTTCATGATCACTAAAGAAGAGTCACTGGGCTGGCAGTGAAACATATCCTTTATTAGCAGATTTTATTTCTATTTATTTCACCCAAAGTAAAAATGTAACTTACGCTTTCTTACAGATTGTCCATAAGTCACTCCAATGTACTCTGCAATTCATGAGTTGTTAATCAGTACACAGTCATAAAAGAACTGTGAACCTCAAGTCACATTTTTAATAGCCATCATACCTGTCAATTTTTTAATTTTGTTTTTAGTTGACCTTGAGAAAAGTTCCTACAAACAACATATACAAGGGAAAAGGAGAAATCAGATATAAAGCTAACACTTTAAAAGGCCCAAGCCTACCACAGGAATCTTTACGCAGTAGACCTTCATGTGATTTTTTTTTTTTTCCACATAATAAAGCAGATATAACATGCAATCTGTAAAGTTTTTCAAGAGATTGTTGTTTCAACATTTATTGAAACACCATTCATCTTCCTAAAATTTAAGATTAGGAAAATTATAATGAAAGCACTACAAAACTAGTTGAGAGGACTCTTATAACCTGGAAGGACACAGCCAAACAGAATGAACTTACTGAAGAAGTCCAGGGAGGTGTTGGATGCCCCATCCCTGGAAGTGTTCAAGGACAAGTTGGAATGGGGCTTTGAGCAACCTGGTCTAGTGGAAGGTGTCCCTGCCCACACGGCAGCGGGGTTGGAATTTGATGATCTTTAAGGTCCCTTCCAACCCAAACCATTTTAAGATTCCACAAATTACATGAAATCTGGTTAAGTACATTAAATAAAAAAAAACTAAGAAGAATTATTTTTGCAACAATCCAGCTTTAATTTCTCTGCCATCTTTCACCTAGAGCATACCTCCCTGTTAAACAGATGACAACAGGTGTGTATCAAGGAACATCACCCATAGATCCACATCACCTTCAGACAGGTGTCTGCAGCACTGCTTCAAACTCTTCCAGTTTACAAAATATGAGGCATGTAAGACCAGTACAATTGATTGATGCCACTGATTTTACTTTTTATATTAAACAATCTAGGAAATGCAAGAGCATTTTTTTACTCTTCCTCTCTCCATTCTCACCATGATTAACATAATAGTCAGTTTGCATAACATTTTCCCAGAACAGTAGATTTAAACCTTATACCTCATTCCCTGACTAAAATAGTGTGAAATTAAGATTTAACAGTATTAACTAAAACTAATTCACAGAACTTTGTGAAACCTTGCACAGGAGACTTTTGCATTCAGTTTTAGATTATCCCAGCAAATCAATCTGTGGGGATGTCATAGAAGTAATTAAGCCTCTTTCCTTGAAATAAGATTGAGTCAGATATCAATAAAATATTTAGGATTCTGGGAACATACTAACATGAAAATAACTCATTACCAGAAATAATTAATTCAGTAAGTTTTCCTTTTAGGCAAAGCCAGACAAGGTCTGTATACCTTGAAACTTCAAGCTTCCCTTCCCTCTACCAATAATTTCAGTTCCACTTTCCAAGGGAAACAACATCTACATGATGAACAAGCATGAAAAGTTTCATGCCAAAATGGTCGGTTTTTCTGAGCTAAATTGTGTACTAACAGTTTAAACTTCTATTTAATCTCTAAACTATGTCTTTTGTTTATTGCAAAATCTAAAACTGCGTGCCAGCCCTATGCCAAAGCATGATTTCTTTCTCTTGCATAGATGGGACCATTTCTTAAGGTAAACTAACTTTTTGTAAAGCAATACCTTGACCTTTTCCCTTTTGCTACTCCCTATGTTGTGGTCCATCTCTGTGATTTAAGTAATTTGAACTAATACAACTAAAATATGACAGTTTGTAATGTAGAGTTACTAAAATGCTAGTTTACTATTCTATTTCACCTTTTCCAGTGCTTGAGTTTCAGAAAGAGATTTTTTTTTCTTTTCTTTTTTTTTTTTAAATTCAGCTCTAAATATTTCATGAACAGCAAATGGTTTGGTAACATGAGCTCCCTTATACTTAGAATGTAATTAAGAAGGGAAAGGAACAAAACAGTCTACAACAAGAAACTGTGATATGTCTGATATTTGCATTAGAAAAATCCACTGGACACATTCTGAAACGTTGCTAGATTACTTTCTGTATTTCTACACAATCAGAACTGAATTCTTGGAAAAAACGTTCCTCCTTCAAAAAGTTTCTGCTATCACCTCTTCCCAATATTTCCGATTTTTAGTTGTATATGCTGAACACACTGTACACACACCCATGCACATTCTAACACACAGTATGCACAGAACATATACATATATATTTTCAAGAAACAAATTGTAAGATCAAAAATTATAGTGAACCATATAAAATCCAGCATGAAGATTTAAACATTTTAACTGAGCAGTAAGAATCTATAGAGTCTTATAAAACTTATAGAACCTTTTCGTCATGTAAAACCTAGATTTCTAATTCCTGACACCTGAGGCCTTGTTAAATCATGTTTGCCCTTCTGCTTATGAATGCATTTTTCCCAAACAATAAACACAGGCAGCCTATGGGATTAAAGCACAACAAAGGTGTAGCTGACTCATGGGATCAATTAGAAAGCATCAGTACTTATGCCTTTTGTTCATTGCATGTTTTACTAACAGTTTCTGCATTTTCAGCACAAGTGTATCACAGATGTTAAACGCCATGCTACAAGGCAACGGTGCACTAGTACCATACCCTACTAGACAGAATAAATCTATTCTTATCACCACCTACAATTACATCAGTTGTTATACAGCTTACATTTTCTTTAAAGTTTTAACAAATGCACAAGGATTTTAACTGAATGCTCACAGCTTCCTGCCCAGTGAAAGTATGTCAGCATTTTTTCTGTACATTTCTAACATTCAAAAAGAACCTACGGAGTTGCCTTTTCTAAGCTAAAAACAATTATAAATACAGCCACCGACACTAATGCCACAGGTACAGTTTTCCCTCCAAACCCGCTGTTAAATTCACAAGCAAGAAAGCCCATGAGCAGGACGACAAGCAGTTTCAATCTCCATGCAGTTTGCCTGTGATAGGTTATTGATAGAACAAACAGAATTTGCAATACTTACTGAGTGTTTCTCCTGCTGGCCCATAACTCCATGGTTAGCTGGGATTGCAAGTGGTTTCATAATGAAGAAACATAAGCTGAACTGAATTTACACATCATGTACCAATTTCTTATGGATGGCAAGTCACCCTCTACAGCATTAAATTAAAAAGAGGCAGAGGGGGTGAAGCCAAGCTGGAGCTAAAAGTGTCACTACTGGTAAGCTCAACCCCCCCCTCGCACTTGTAGTGCAGAGCAGCAATCCGAATGACAGCGTTAGTCTCCATTTTTGCAACACTGAAAGTCTAAGCATGTCAGGATGCACAGAGCCTGATGAAACCCTACATATCCAGCATCCATTCAAAGGAAGAAAATCATTCCCTGAGCCTGAGGAATGGGAAGGAAAAAAAAAAAGGAGGAAAAAAAAAGCTAAAATGGCTGACTGCACAGAGGCTCCCTCAAAAAGGCTTAATACAGTATTATATTAGTCAGGGTGCAGGAACCAGCCTCCAGCACTCAGCCAAGCATTGTTAATACTCCTGTTTCATTTGCAATCACACACACTCACACACGCAGCCTCCCCCCCTCCCCACCACCACTACCCTCCACTCCCCCAAAATCAGGGCAGCGCACACGAATAGGGACCTCCTCCCCTGGCTGCTAATGATGCTGACAGAGTAGTGACCAGTGATCTCTCTTCCACTCAGCTAACCAAGTTTGCAAATTAATCTCAGCAGCATGACATTGATGGACATTTAATTTTATGATGCCTGTTCCTCGCAATCAAGACAAGCACTTTTACCGCCCAAAGAGTCAGCAACTAAAATACAACACAATTACACACAAAAACCCAGAGAATCATGAGTCTGAATGCAATACGCCAATATAATTACGTTATTGTGCTTACTTTGGAAGACCATGGCTGCAGGCAGTTGGCATAGCAACGCACAAGGAAAGCCATTTCCTGGGTAGAAAGAATGCTTCCTTTTCTAAATAAAAAATTCCTCTTAGGATACAAACGGCATTGCTGCTTCCTGCAGAAAGCAAAGACACTGAAGTCTGTCTCTTAACCTGCACACAGGCACACACTCAATGCAGTTCGAGTGATGTAAGTGCATTTCTCTCTCTCTCTCTCTCCTCTCCCTCCCTCTCCCTTTATCCACCGAAATATTCGAGTTAAATGGAAGACACATTCCTTGAGGCTCGCCCCTTCCGATACTTAACTGTTTCACTCATTAAGGTAGAGATGGACAATGCAGATAAAACAGCAAGCTCCTGCCTGTGTCTGGTATCAGCCTCGGAAGATCAAGGCATCCCCAGAGGGGAGGGATCCGTTTGCTGCTGGCTCCTAAGAATATCACTGAAGTCAGGGTGGGAATGAGAATCCACGTTTACCTCGCCAAACCCTGAACTGAACACGACTTTTCAAGAAGATAATGCTAAAGCAGAGACATTACCTCCCTTTCCAACCACCACCCCCGCCCCCCAACAGAGTGCTGCTGCATAGGTGTAAACATTGTTATCACGTATTTATAAACAGTGCACTTGATGAGCTCTCTCAGATTTTCAGCAGCTTTGCTGCTACACAGGCCACAGACATCCATTCACTGGCTGTGGGAGGTAAATGTCCAGAAGCTCTTAACACACCATTTCACCTCCTTCTGAATATAGCTCCTGCTTCTCCTTCCACAGTGAATATCAAGTTTTCACTGAAAACACATGGGGATACAGGTTGTGGAAGAGATTGACACACATATGGCGTTTATAATTCTCCACTCAGACTGTAACTATATCTTAAACTTAGAAATTTTCCCAGTCACTCCCATTTACACTACACCACTTCTCATATTATACTAGCAAAATCATATTGCAGAGAAGCCAAAATGAAATGCAACCAGGGACCATGCTCACGCAATAAACGAACCGTTAGCACTATACAGGGTGCCTCTTAAGAGTCATGAGTTTGTACCACTTGACAGAGGATTGACCAAGCCAGGAACATGGCACTCTTCCATTAGGGTTCATCGTTAGTAAAGTTCTTCTATAACAACTTCACAACATATTCTTTAAAATCAGAGACTACCTGGCCTAAAAATAACTTCAAGGTTGTTGTTGTCTTTTTTTAACAAGGACAATAGAAAAAAAAAAGACTTAACAGTTGTTACACAGGTATAAATACAAAGGGGTTAAAAAATGGATACTACAGAATACTATGTCCTAAAATCCACAGTTGCCTTCCACCAAATTAACATGTCCACTAATAATGCGTTTAGTTGGTTACGCATTGATTTCATTCACTCCTGACAATGACTGCTAGTAAATGAAGCTATAAAAATTAGTGGAAATTAATTCTAGTAAATCCAGAATACACCCTGAAATATTCTAATCTACTTTTTGTATAGTTATTCTATGAAAATTGTTTCATACACAGCACAAATTTTAAATTGAATACATTTACATTTATGTGAGTTTTATGACAATTGTGCCCTTGGTCTTGTAGTACGTTCTAAAAGATAAGTTATTCTTTAAATTACTCAACAATTAGTTTAGAATTTTTAAAAGTCTTTGCAATGTGCCACAGCAACTAACAGATGATTTTAAATTGCTAAGTTATGCTTAAGCCTTGTAGAACAGTTTAATGGTGAGTACAATCTATTTTCTGAAGTGCTGATCAGAAGTAAAAGAAGTTATGCATTCTAAGCCACAGCAAACCCTCTCTAATACAAAATAAAAAATACTACTTGTTGACAAAGCAATTAAAAACCTCTTAAGTCTCATTTGGTGGCCTTGCAGTTAACACCATGAGCGGAATTTGAGCGTGGTATTTCCTACTCATGTCAGGAAAAAAAAAAAAAAAATGAAGTTCTGCCAAAAGAGAAACATCTCTGCAGCACAGGAAGGAAGCACACCACTTTCTGAACTTCATAGCACACTTAAGTTTCAACATGCCTCCCACTCTCTCTATCAATTGATATTTTCAACTAGAATCTAGCCCAGGTTTCTGCAGCATAAGCCTTTAAGAGTAACATGAAAACATGACTAAATCCATTTCATGCAAAACTCTTTCTTACTTTATGCTGGTCACTACCATATACCTTTACTCATCTGTTAATAAATTAAGTCAGTACTTTGTACATGACTGCAAAAATTTTTATCAACCTAACAAAGTCTACTTGATGTCCACATGCATGAAGACTGACAAAAACTTCGTGGTTTCCAAAATAGAAGAAAAGCTACTTTACATTCAAAATGTGAAAAGTGACATTTATGTAACTAGTTGAAGAACAATTTGTGAGTCAAAACCTCCCAGTGAGCCAGGACTGTTGGTAAATGATGGAGAGCGGCTTGGAGAGCTCTTCCACCAGCTCCCTCTCATCACCCTAGGACAGATCCCATACTTCATAAAAAAACTACGTGCAACTTTGCGTTCATATGTTTTTCAAAACCCACGTAAGAACTCCTTGCTTAAACTTAAAAGTTTGAAAAAAAGCAAGACATTTTTGCAAACACTTCTACACTATTAAAGTGAGATGTTAATAAACCTGATGTGGAAAAATTGCACACGATGAGCTATCCCTGCTGCTTTCAAAATACTGTATTTACATAAAGAAATCTAGTATCTCTTTAGGAGTCCCAGAAAAGAACATTATAAAACCCTTTCAAAAGTAGCTACAAATGTTTGGACATCCTTGGTCTACCCATAGGCTTTGGGATTCATAAACAGTAGTTCTGAATTCAACAGCATGTATCATCCGACTGTAATGGCTCTCAAATATTTTACATTCTAGGACATAATCTCAAACGAATATTATTCTCCTAAGCAGTGTCAACAATGCACGGAGTATTAAACCTTTTTAGGTTAATGACAAATGCTGCAGCAACAGATTACCTCAATTCTTCAGTTTTGGGCAGTCATCTTAACTAACAATTATTTACAGGAGTACTTAATTTTTAATACAGATTACATACACAGAAACCATTCTCCATTCTTTTCCTGAAGGACCTCAAAACCAGTAATTATCAGTAATTTCCCCCTTCCCTTTAAATGCAATGTAAAGTATCATTTCCTTCATGTTCAAAAACTTAGGGGAACACCAACAGTGCACTCTAAGGTCACCAAATTTACTGTCACCCCATGATTCGAGTAGCTAGAAAAAACATTCACAGTGAAGGGACAATTACACAGATATTACACAGCTGTGTAGGTGGACTAACAGACAGCTAAATTGAAGAGTACAAGGATGCAGAACATAATTTTAAGGAAAATAGGGCAGAACTATCTTCTCTTTCCCCCACCCTCCTCACTTGGAAAGAAGTGGAGGTTTAAAATTTAAATTTAAGCTCAGGGTTATTGCACACAAAACCGTTAAGCTCTGAGGGGCATGTTCTGAATTTTATAATGCTGATGTTCTCTCCCTCCCACCAACCTTACGAGAGAGATTGCTAAATAACAAACAATCTGATGCTCCCACCAGGTTTAGAAACACCAACAGAAACGACTAAAAACCCAGAATAATAATTCATTCAAAATGCCATGATACATTTAAATGCCCTGTACAATACGTAAGTCTTATTCTAATGTACTCAGACAAGTTTACTGCCAACAATTAAAATCTCTGGCCATATGACCCAATTTCATGCAAGTGAGTTCATATTTATCAGCATAATACAGACATGGGATGGTCTAGGCACCCCTGTCCTATCGGTATTTTCTCAAGAACTTTGAGAACTTTAAATAAAACTGTTGAATAAAAGAAAATTACTAAATATGTTCTCCAAGGTACTAAAATATCACTTTGGCCAAAACTCCCAGATAAAGTAATAGTATTCACCAAGTTATTTTCTTAGTGCCACAGCTTTATCAGTAAACATCATTCTAGTGATGTTCATTGCACACTGGCAACACCAAAGCAACAGTTACAATGGAGTGGTGTGTACCGTTTTGGTAACACATTCACTAATGTTACAGACCATTTGAACAAATGCCCTTCTGTTGAGCTGCTGCTGTAGATGAATCCATAATCCGGATCTTTAAAATAATGACAAGCCCAGAGCAGTCAGGCTGGTGCCTCAGCTGGGTGGATGTGCCACAGACTGCCAATCATCCCTTTGACAGCAGACTCATTTGTCACCTTCTGTGCACAGCTCTGTTTTCAGTACAGCAAACTGTTGGCATGCCATCCATCTTAAAATGGGAGCAAGTTGTAGCATTCATCTAAAATACTTTCCATTGAATTCTCTTATGTATGACAATTATGTTGGAACAGACATGAAGAAAACCTATTACTGATAGATACTCATCCCAAATGTGACATGTCCCATTTCCAGAATATCAAAATTAGCTTACAAAACTGACTTGACCAAAGGCTCACCACAGTACCAGAGCACACAAACTTTTCTCTGGACTCCATATTCATTTATGCTTTAAATCTAACAATGTTTTTAGGACGAAAAAAACCCAAAAAAATAAAAGGATAACTTCTGTGTTCCTGCAACACTTACAACATCTTGCATATCACATTTTACAGGCTAGATCAAAATCATATATAATATGTATGTTTGTGAAGTCACTTTATGTGATGTGGTTTTCACACACAGCAAAGCATTTTTACTTATACAAAGTTTATTGCATATTAACATGGCTTTAAAACTATAAATTATCATTATTAAATGTTAAAAATTAGACACAGAAATTGGAGGTATTAATTACTTCAATTTGCAGAATGGTCACAGATTAGTTTTATTCTCTTAATAGTTTCAGTACTTCAGCAGTGGAAAAAATGAATTCTGTGAGGATAGATGGAAGTTTTTCCCAACATTCACAAAATTTTCTCACTTTGGTGCAAGAACAAGATTTAATGATAGTGTGTTAATTAAACTGGAGAACATGCACAAGTGCTTTCTGGTTTTAAACTGTGAAAAAACACAAGAAAACAAAAAAGCAAACACATTTTTAAGGTCAGGAATCATGATATCAGGCATTCAGGACAAGCAAGTTCTCTTTACCACTCCAAATAACACTGACATCCATACCTGCTGGGGACAAGGTTTACTACTGAGATACAAATCAGCCACCTATCTCCAAGAAAAAACAAACAGGAAAATTGCCCACAAAAAACCTCACATATCATTGTGTCCATACCAATTTCACAGCAGGAATCCAGGGACACAAGTTCTTCACTTATGTTAGGCAACCTTAAAATCTCACATTCTTTGCATGTAATAGCGTAGGAAAACTTTATGGAAGGTGGATAAACACATACTTCTTCCATGTGTGTCCGACTACTGCACTGTTAAAATGTAAGAATAAAACTCGGGGATTTTTCTGAGGTTATTCAACTGTACAAATTCTATATTGTTATGGTCATTAGCACCACCATTGAAACCTGTTCCTGAAGTATGCTGACATGTTTGAATCACAAGGATGATTGTTCTGGCACAGAACTGAACATATCTGAGACCTGAGGCAGGGCAACAATTATTTGATGTTTCAATGTGAAATAGTAATGGATTAAAAAACCTATTTTTCAATCTTATATAAATGCTAGCTGGTTTTCTGTTGGGTTTTTTTGTTTATTCATTGGGTGACTTCAGTGGTAGTGGAGGGGCAGTATTTCTATTCTAAGCTAACACGATATGGTTTCTAAGAGTTACCCTTGAACTCACTTAGAGATTTTAAGGGAGAACCTGAAATTCTTATCACTGTGTTCAAGGTGCAGAAATGGATGGGACCAGCAGAAAACCACCATAGGTTTCCCAATGCCCCATACAATGGTGGGAATTGTGTGTCTTTTTTATGTCCTATCTGTTGTTAAGCCCTTTCTGCCCATCTTCTTTAATGTCTACTTGGACATCTCCTAGAAAAACTTATTATTTATCTCCAGTGTTATGAAGAATTTTAATTTCGAAAGGGCTGGTAGCTGTTACAGAGAATTTTAATTCACTTCAATTATCTACTGGAAGGAAACAACTTGTACTTTTGTCTCCAGTCACAGTCTCATGCAAAAAGACTCTCCAAAGAGCCTACTCCAGGGGTTCCCAATTAAAATCAACACTGAAGACAGTTTACCAGCATAAGATCATTTTCTTTTGGGAGAACTCTCTTCTCATGCCCCTGCATATCCTCTCCTGTGTGATGCACGACACACTAACATATCCTGAAAGCTTTGTGTAGGGCCTCTAGCAACTGTACAGAAATAATTTATCCAGACTTTTCACTTTTATAAGTAACAAATCCTACAAAATTTCACTTGTCCTTTATTTTAAAAATAATTATCAAGCAAAATGAGCCAATTTGCTTTTATATAGGAAAAAAGTCAAACCATTACATTATATCCTTCAAATAAAGAGAACCTAATAAAAAAATTCTAAGAAATGCCTTTCCCTCTCCCCAAATCAAATAAATCAAGAAGCCAACTATCACCACCTGATGGACATCCCATTTTGCAAATGTAACACTACATTTTTTCCTTGCAATTTCAAGATCAGTTACCTAGATAGAGAAGTGCTAAGTAAAAACAAGTAGAAGTGCACCTACCGGATTGACTCTCCCTGACAATTTGGTTCTACGCTGTTTTATATTCCAAGATTGGTGTCAGAATGTTTACTTTTAAGATGCTCTTTTGTGCACCACAGATCATTTGAAGACTTTAAAACCAGTTAGCTGCAGGCCTTTACATTCACCACATTACAGTGTTCAAGAGTAATACAAAGAACAAAATTTAGAAGTGAAAGGAAGAAAAGTAAAATATTTTACATTTTAGCATATGCACACACACGCATATAAAATAATTCAAAAGAGAGTGAGAGCACAGCTGAGTAGTTTTTATGTCAGTCACATCAACAATACACATAACACCTGCCAGTTGTTCCAGATATCTGTCAAAACTTTACTGTCTGAATATACAAACATAATTAAGGCTAACCACTCAAACCTAGAGCCCAGTTCCCAATATCCTTTACTCAAACAACAGAATACTAACACTTTAACTAGACCTTACATAAAGCAAGAGGATTTTTTTCATCATACAAAACAAAAACCAACAAAAAAACCCAGACAACAAACAAAACAAACAAACAAAAAAAGGTGAAGGAGAGGGAAGGAATTTACACACAAAACCGTGTGTGTACCTTGCTTTACTTAGGACTTGTTAGTTCTCCTGAACTGAATTGTCATCTAACAAAAGATGCAAGCATGGATAATAGCATTTACACTCAGCAGGATCTAGCCAGAGCACTGTAATACACACACCTACCCAATCAAGTAAAAAAGAGTTTACACATCACACACTGGATGTGTTCCAGCACCTCGATGTCCTCTTTGTACTGAGAGACCCAAAAGAGAACACAGAAGTTGAGGTGCAGCCTCACCAGTGCCCAGTACAGGGGAATGATCACTGTCCTGGTCCTGCTGGCAACGCTATTTCTGATACAAGCCAGAATGCCATTTGCCTTCCTGAAACTTGGAACATTATATTTTTCCAGCGTTTCAGTTCTGCATATACCTTCTTAGTTGCTCAGGATATTTTAACTACTAAATTTTTTAATTTTTTAGACATTTGAAAGTCACTCAGCAAACTGATGATTTGAAATTAGTCAATTCAACTACAAGGCATTATTAAAATTCAGAAACAGAACCTTTCCTGGAAAGACTAACACCTAATACTAATAATTTTATCTCGAAGTCACTATGTCAAGCTCAGCTCACATAGCAGTGGCTCAGATGCTTGGGGAAAAAAGAAAAAAAAAAAAAAGAATTGACAGTTTCTTTCCATCCTTTAGTAGGCAAATATCCACATTAGAACTATCACTCATGACATCTGTCTGTATAGAAATACCAGAATTGAAAGGATCTGTATTGATATTCTACAAATATAACGCATAGGCAGATCCCATTTCCCCCTATGTACTTTATATGCAGACATTGTTCCTACCTGAACACGCTTATGCTAATGAGGATATTCCTTAAAAAAAATATTTAAGAACACATGTATATGTTTGTTTTTATAACTTTCCTCAGTTTGTTTTTTATAATTTTCCTCAGCTCTAATCAAGTTTAAGTGATGGAAAAATCAACATTTGTATTTAGTTACATTATGCAATGATCAATTCAGAAAAGTTATCAAAAATTAATTTTTGTGCTACATGAACAACTTTCTGTTTTGACAAAAACCCTCATATTTAGTTTTATGATCTACATGTCAGAAAAACAACCTTTATATTATATAAAGTCTGTAACAGCAACAAAATCATGCTACTCTGGAAAACCAATGATATTATTAACCAGAATTTCACAAATGTGTGGTCATAAAGTACTGGCAACTCTACAAGCTGTAAATAGGACCTAGTGTCATTAATGTGTCTGAAAAAAGTAAGAAATATTACTAACACTTTAGTTGCAGAAAATACTGCATAGCTTCAGTGTTTCTCTTTGAGTTTTCAAATCTAATCACAATTACAAATCCAGTTATGACATCAATGTGAGCCCTTCCAAAGGGAATGGAAGAACAGTAAATCCCAATGGATCTAGGAGTTCTGCAGCAGGGATGATGTAACATATAAAAATAGACAACCTCTGACAGAAGCTGCAAGTTGAGTAAATAACATACCACATGTCATTAATTTTGCATTAGCTTGCCAGTAGTCATTACCAAAAGGATGATGAACTAACAATTTTGTTTTGCTTCAGGTGCTACACAAAACAAAATTATAGCATTGCTCATATATTAGCAATAATACACAACTTAATACATAACTCAAAACAGTAATAGTGCCTTAGAGAATGGATGAAGGAAGGAAGCTGTGTGGCTAAAAAGGTGGTGTTTTGCCACAACACACAGAACACAGGGATGGGAATTACCTATTGCCCTTATGGCATTATCAGTGGATGTTCCCGTAAAGGAACATCCAACTTCCATACAAAAAAATGGTTAATGGGAACTATCCAAATCATCTCAGACATTTCACATTTCAGATAAAATTATCCCACAATATTTGTAGTGTCTCACTTCAAAATACACCTACATCTGTAACACAGTCACACACTTCAGGAATTAATGTTACTAGATGCGTTCAAATGTTACAAACACAGTAATTTTGTATTACTTCCCAGTATGATGTACACATTGACTTCACTCCAAATCATGAGTAGATTATCACCATTGCAGAATAATTCGTGTGTTTTTGAAACTGCACAATGACTTCTGTAGATGAAAAGCAACTAAACAAATATCTGTCTGCTAAAAGGACACTTGCACTTGGCAATGATACGAACTAGGTCCTTTCTTTTATTAATGGAACAATCAATACAGTTAATTTTGTTTTCACTATAAACATTAGAAATATTAAATAAATTATTTTATACTGTTATTAATAGAGACAAATTTGTTTGAGCAAACAAGCACACATTATTTATGCTAACATGTTTAAAATACCTTTGCATACCATGCTACTTCCCATCAGCAGTACACTGCAAATTTAGGTATGCATACAATTATGTTTTGAATTACCATTTTTCTACTGACTTTACTTAAATTAATTTGTTCCACAACAAAGAACAGAATGAGTTCAGTTCAATTTCTATTTAAGTGAGGTAACCTTTTTACTTTTATTTTGCACAAGGTACACAGCAGAACCTTCTCAACTTCCTTCCTCCTTGCTCTTCACATCCTCTATCTGGGGGAAACCTGGTCACCAGCAAGTTCAAAAATTGAACCCATTTAAATTGATTCAGCTGCCATAACTCATATGAGCCTCTAAAGCCAAAACTTTCAAACACCCTGTGCTCCAAACATTTCTGACAACCAAGCGTACCTGATCCCAGTAGTTTCTCCGTGCATTCCCTTGCCTTTGTAAATAGACCTGGTAAATGCAATACTTCCAAGGTCAAGGATGCTTAGAAAATTGTTTTCCCTCCAACCTCTCCGTATCCTTTTTACCTTTTTACAAAGTCAAGCTTTCAGTGTGTCCACACCTTCTTGTTAGCTGCCCTATCAAATAATTTTATTAAATGTGGTGGGGGTTTTTTACTAAAAGAAAGCCTTTCTTATTGTTTATGTGAATACTCATGACTGAGTCTGTTCTTTGCTTTTTGGTTTTTCAAGTGATCTTGTATTAGAATGAAAGTTCTAGACGATCCTAAAAAATCATGAGGAACATTAAAAGCTGCAGCTATTTACAGGCTTGAAAGACTGGCAGTGTTCCTTTCAAACTGCTTTCTTAGGACAGGGTATCTCACAACTGTTTCTACTGATTCAAACTAAAACAACCAAAATTCTACATGTAATACATATGACTAAGTACACTATTACGTTGGTATCAATTTACTACTCAACTTATTATCAATTATCAATGCCTTAACAAGAAGACACTATATCAAGCTATATCACAGCATTGCAAAGTTCATATTGTTGAGAAGCAAGCACATACAAGATCATATGTAGTGTGGGCCATGGAAAGACATCCAGCAACATGAATTTTACAACATGCAACACAAAAGAACCATGCAGAGAAGCAAGGGTACTAGGCTATTTTTTAACATTAAGCCTCATCCCAAATTATACTGGACTTTAACAAAGGGCTAAAATTGAATCAGTTTTTTTGAATTCTCATCTACTATGTCAACCACCAAAAAACACTGCTTGTCATCTTGGAAACTTCCACATGACTTCAGCAGCCAGACACAGTGAAGAAAGGAAAACAAACACTGTTTTGCACCAAAGTCAGGCAGAAAAACTTCAAATTCATGGGTTTTTAAATCCTTCCTAAATGTAGTGACATGATAGCAGTTTGGTAATGTAATTTTACTGACAAAGGAAAAGGTAAATTTGTTTCATAGAACAATCTGAATGTAAATTTTCAACTCAGGAACTTGAGACTCTTGGCAGACAATGTGAATCCAAATGGTATCAGAAAAAAAGGCTACTTTGCCAATGCTTTGCGATATTAATTTTAAAAGAAGATAGGAGCAGTAAGTTTTCTACAATTTGCTACTAAATGAGCAGGCTCTAATATTTTTTTTAAAATAACACATCCAAAAAAAAAGCTAGGGAAACCCTCATACTTATTTTATCAGGGAGTCATGGCTGCAGATGAGACTTGACTCACCAACATTAGACATGGTTTCACTTCCAGACCTCTTCTCATTCACATTTTCAGTCAACTCCTTCAAATAAAATCCAGAAGGAAGACTTGTCTGCCCCAAACACATCTCACAATGCCTGACTCAAAGCAGTGCGTGAGGATAAAATTCTTACATTTTTGTAACTGGAGTGGAAGCCAGGGTTATGAATGGCTCCATGCCCACCACTCTTTTCTTTCCGACATCAGATAAACGGATCATCACCTCACGTGAATCTCAAGCTGAATGGGATAAGAAAGGCTACTAAAGGCAAAGAACCCTTTTGCAGGGATTTCAGCAGCTGGCTTTAGAAAGCCTGGCTTAGAATGTACTAGCAGCAAATTTCGTAAGCCTGTTAACTAATTCAAACCTAGACAGATTCTCACAGAGTAAAACACCACACATAATCTTTCTGTTCATCTGCAGGTGCTTCAGCATTACACTTGCAGGCCTACCCGCGTATCTTTAATATACACCAGTAAACTTTGATACTTTGCCTTTAGCAAAGACAACAGTACAGACTAAAACCCACATCTCAGTTTACATACCAAGTCTAGATAGACACAGACTACCACAAACTAGGGAGTTACAAATTACTACTCTATACCACTAAAGAACAGAACCTTATTTTGGACAAAGTTATTTTTCCTTTATGAACTTGTATTAATTTACACTGAATATGTCATGCATTATATACAGAATAACCAGCTCAGCAACACTCAGATCGAGCATGACTAATTTTTCACACACATAATGAAGCAGTCACAAAGTTTACTGGCAGTAAGATATTACAAGGAAGTCTGCCATTTTTAAATTCACTCCTCAGATGACTACTTAATTTTAAAGTTTTAAAAACAAAACAAACAATGAACAGTTTAAAGGCAGAACCATGTAGGTTCCCAGGAGAAGAGGTCCACACTCTTTTCAGTCAACTTGCTTTAAACAAGGGCTTTGTATGAAAATATGATGTGGCCTTAAGTAAAGATACATACAGAAAGAAAATCCACATTCAGAAGTTGAAACTCAATTTCTACGATTAAGTAACAGGGTGTTAACACTAATCTAATTAAAGACAATTTCTGACACATGAGAAGCACAAGGAAAAATTTTCTAGATTCAAGTGAGAGCAACTCAAACTCATCAGTACTTTTTTCTTTCCTGAAAAAGAATTGATCAATTTTATCAAACTACAGGATGCAATTTTATCACATTCATTTTATCACATGATAAAACACATTCATTTCCATACACTATGAAGTTTCTATTTTTCTTACCCTAGAAATCAGCAATGCTTGTCCCAAAAGTAACATGCCTAAATATGATATTCAACATCAGATTTCACTTCAAATGATCCTTCAAACATTACAAATAACAAAGTTACTAAAATACTACAAAGTATTTCAAATGCCTATCATAATCTAAGTAGTAAGATATCACTCCTAAAGACAGTATTTTAGTAACCATAGGTTACTTCGGATCGTGCTACTGAAAAACTGGGGAGAACTGATCTGAAAATAAGGAATTTGTTCCTAGAAGGAATGTACTATACATACTGAAGAAAGAGCAAATGTCAGCCTAGAAATCACTCATATATGGTACTGAAAACATATCATAGTTTGAACTCTTTTAAGTATTTTAGATAAATGAATCTGACAATGTGACACAGGGGGACCTTTTAAATTAAACACATTTCCTGAAAAAACAGCAGAAGAATTGACCCAAGTAATGTTAGAGGAAAGGGAGAATTTTTAAGCTAAAAAAAGTAGCTTTAATTTGTTTTCAGCTCTATCACAAGAGATTTCTCAAGCATAACAGTGGGGACATTTAACAGTTTGACAAGACACATTCTTATCAAACATTGTATTTAACGGATGCCCAGTATTTATTCACTTTGGCATTGACAAATGCAACTGCAAATGCCAGTTAAGTTTAAAAGATGCCACTTAGATCTTCATATTACTTTGAGTGTATTTGAGGTCTGATATAAGGAAAAGGTTCTATATTTTGTTTGGTTTGGTACCATTCCAAGATGCTTGACTTATTCAGGCACATTCTTCTCCCTAGTTTGGCAAGGCTGTGTTTCAAGTAATAGCCATTTATGCACACTTTGCTATGAGCCTACAAAATCCAGCCTCTTTGTACTGAGTCAGTACACATCAGAATGGAAGACAAGCAAGAAAAACTGCTACAAAGCCTTTTTGTTGCTTCTTTACTGCTCATCTTGTCACACTCCATTTCCCTCTACTGACATACTAAAGAGTGATGAGGACCAATTTTTTAAGTCCTCTGTGTCATAAAAGAGATACTTAAGTAAAGCGTCTGCCAAACACTAAATATTTTATATATACCCTTTGCTTATACTTCTCATTTCCTACAAATCACGGGACATCAAAGCAAGGAAGGTCAATCAAGCTGGGGAAGAGACATTGTGCTGTCAGTAAATTTTGTGTTTACATTTGTATTTTTACATCATAGTGAGATTGCTGAACTAACAAAGCAAAGGCTATGAGGCAATTTTAGTCATAACGTTGCATCAGTATCACGATACCACACTGCAAACCCACAAGTAAACTGTTAGTGGACCATACACAGTAAGTTACAATACCTGAGGTTTAGTGCATTCCTGTGAGCCAAAATGAAATGAATGCCATATAGGAGGAAAGGAAAAGATGAACATTATCAGACATGCCATAGTACATTCCACCACTATGAAGATAATGTTAAAATTATGTTAATGAAGGTCCACTGTCCTCCACAAGTTGACTCTACTGCAGAAAGCCATGCCACAACTGAGAGCACTGCATTTCATTTTTAATTCTTGGAAAGCACAGCCATGCATCCGCATTTAACCTCTACATTTTGCTCTAAATTTCTATAAAGATATAGAAAACTTTCTTCAGAAAAAACTGTTTGAAATTTCTGAAGAAAAGGATTCAGAGATTACTGCAAATAAAGCATAATAATTTATCAACAATAAAAATAATAATTCCACATGCTAACTATGGATTTAGGGTAAAACAAAATACAAGAAAATTATACATTGTGAAGACTTCGAGGATGCTATCAAAACAGTTTTATTACTTTGAATCTAATGTACATAACACCTAAACTAGAACACACCTACATGGAAGAGCAAACCTGAAAACAAATGCATCATATTAAGCCTCTTTCAATTTGACTTTAACACATTATTTAACTACAATATCTGAATCTCTGCTTTTTTTAAAATGCTTCTTTATTTATTCGAAACTAAGAAGTAGAAACAAAGATGACATCCTGACAGATGCTGGCCAAAGAATGTATAGGCTATAAGTCCACAGGATGTGTGCTATAATATGTTTCAAATTACTATATGTTTCAAAAAAATTCCTGCTTTTTTCAGTCAATTTTTCAAGAAATTAAGACCAATAAAACCTGAGGTCAAGTGACATAAAACAGGAATGGAGAAAAAAACAATGCAGCCTGTAAATGTATGGATAAAACAACAGAAATAACATTGCTGGCAGAAGTGAATGAGAGAATAATGTCTACAAGATCACCAAATACCGTAAAAATAGAAGGAAATCGACCAGCGTGAAGAGTCTTGACTACATTTTAAAACACATTTGAGCTTATTTGACTCAATTTGCTTACAAAAAAAATAATAAGCTCAGTCATATGCATCATATTACACTTTGAAAAGCAACATTTGACTGTAATTGCTGAAAATTTTAGAGTTTATTTGGCAATCTCTTCCTACTCGATATGAAGTCTTGCTTGCAACAAGTTTCCGAACAAATACACAAAGCCATTATGAACTTGCACAACAGAACGGCACGTGATGGACTTTTGCTCTTAGTACCAGTTAAGCTCACAAAAACTCATCAGGCATATCTTAAGTGAAATTTATACAACAGGCAAGCTCCTATGAATGCAAATAGCACTGTGTAATCTAAATACTGCCCTTCTAGAGGTAGGTACACATCCCACCACAACTGCTTGCTAAGCACAATGTACACATCTAAACAATATAGACAAAAGCAATTCTTCCTCTAGTTCCTATAAAGTAAAATACAACTTTTGTGGGTTTTGGGGTTTTTTTTGCGAAAACAGGTCAGTAAAATGTTTTATCTTCAAATGAAATGAACTGGCTCAATCCATGTTAAATTTGGAGGCAATTAAAACTGCACTGAAAATTAAACCATTAAAAGCTGTTGTATAAACAAAACCAAGTTGTTGGCATAAAATGTAATTATTCAAGTCATGAAGAAAAGCCTGTATAATTAACAGATGTAATCAAACATCTACACGCTTACAGACACACATTGAATATACAGCGAACTGGCAAACAAGTCAAGGAATAAGGATGAAGGAAAATTTGAAAAAGCCTACAACTGCACTGTATCAAAGACAGTATTTTAAAAACTGAAGTATTTAAAAACTAAAGCTCTAATCCTGCAAATTTATATGTATATGGCTTACATGGTGCAAAATTCAGCCCAATGAACTCAATGAGATTAAATATGCACAAAGTTATTTATGGCCATGCCTTTATGGTTCCAGCAGATTTAGGGGCTTAAAGAAATAAATAATAGTCAGAGACAAACAGCTTTTCCAGGATTTTCCTCACAGTTGAAATCAACACCAAGCAAACATATTAATCTAATAGAGCTTTTCTCAGTTTAAAACCCATGTAAAAAATTTCATAGAATAGGTTTTAATTATTAGTTTATTTTCATCTCAAGGAAAGTCTGGCAACTTTAAACATGTATAGACTTCCCCCCACAAAAAAAGCAATGAAGTAAAATGACCAAATGATTTCTTTGATGACAGGCCAACTGTGTAGCTCAGTAAAACCCAGGTATAAAGGGCAGACACCAGCATAAGTTACTTTCAATTTTACATTAAGTTCTGGATACCAAAAAGAAATGACAGATCTAATCCAAGAATTTGGTGTACTGCAATGCAGTACAGTCCTTTTCAGGGAACACCTGTTATCCTATACAATGAGTGCTTCACTAACTGACCTTTTAACACAGTACACTAAACTAATGCTACTGTAACTTAAGAGAAAAAGGAAATGAGAACAGAATTTCTTTCACACTTTCCCATAATGACATCCACAGTCAGAAACGCACTTTTACCTCTGAACTAAGATGCAAGCTCATGGAGCCAAACCCACATTATTTTAAGGGAAAAGCTCCCTACAGAAGCACACTTTAAAGATACCAGCAAGTTTAGCCATTTTGATTGTGTCATTTTCAGTAATTTTCTGAAATGTTTCTGTTCTTTTGTGAGCAATAAATACAGCTTACCGTATGGTAGCCTCTAGGTAGAGGTGGCTTTCCCACAGGATAAGGGTCAACAGTATCAATAATTGTTTGTCGTTCCCCTTTCTGGTTGATTTTCCTAAACCTTCTTCGAGACTGCCTGTGAGATGCTTGACGCTGAAAATATGCCTCACTTTCTTCCATGTAATCAACCTACAATAGATGCAAGAGAGGGTGTCATTTCTCACAAAAAATAAAAATGTTTCTTCTTGTCTGAAACACAACAAATCCTACTTTCAAAAGAAAGCAGTTAGCTTTGAATTTCCTGCATTTTCAGCACTAAGAGTGAAACCACGACCAAAAAAAAAAAAAGTATCAACATTAGTATGAACAGCATCACTGAGTATGAACACTCTTCAAAAATGGCCGAAGAAAAATTCTCCCTTCCTCATCCTCTTCTTACACTTGCACAAATATAAACACTTCATCACTCAATACACTGCAGAAAAGAAACTGGTACACCATTTAGATTGTTGTTACATTTACTTTCACAGATTTCTTGCAAAACTATAGTTTTCTTGCGCTAGCAAAATACCAGAAGAGTTGGTAGGTTTGTCAGGGTTTTTTTAAGCTGCTTTATTATTATAAATAAGCAGAGATGCTTTAAAGTATTAATCACACGTTAACTTAAGTAATTAATTTTTGATTGAATTAAATTTATTCTCAGTCATCTGAGGTTTTTAGGACTACTTTTGAACATTTTTAAATTCTGCCAACTTTACTGGGTGAAGGAAAGGTTATTTTGTTAGCAACATCTGCTGCAGTCCAGTGGCAGAACAGCACCGTCTTCGAGGCTCCTGCCAGCTCAGGATGCCTCATCTGAACAAATACAGAATCAATGGGCTAAATTTTTTAACGCAGGCATGACAATTATCTAAGCCATAGAGAGATAGTTTAAATATAGACTATGATTATTAAACATTTTTTTCCTAAAATGTGACAGTTTCTGTAAAACTTGCAGAAGCTCAGGAAATTGTGGTATAACTTCAGGACTGTAGAAGAGATTAGGTTACTTATTTGTTACCAGTTTGTGTAACTCTCATCTGACCACAAGTACAGGGAACAGTTTGTTGTCCCAGTTTTGTTCTCTAAAAGTATACAATTTAGGTGGTTGTAGCTGTGTGAATGGCTGCTTTTATCACTCAAACAATGCAAGTATATAAACAAAGAATGGCAAGAAAGTTATGTATGAAATCTTATATTTATTAAACAATCATATGGAAAAGAGAAAACTCTAAGTTGTATTGGAAGCTGAAGTGTTACTAAAGCTGGTCTGTAAACTTTGAAAGCAACTGAGTGAAAATATTCTTACCACAATCATTTCAGATGGCTCTAGAACAATGCATTCACATCCACGTCTCATACTCCCAGCAGAACGCTTGCCAAAACTGAAGAACAAAAGTATTTCAATTATAAAAGAGATCTGAGCTATAACACAATTGATAAGCATATTTACATCTTATCCAGATATTGCAAAGCAGAGAAAAAACGTACATACCTCTACACAGTACAAATTTCATGCATATGTCCTTTGATAGAGTCCTTGGGTATCAGCTAATTAAGACCTGTCTATTTTGTGTTTACATAGTTCCCTAAGAGTATTTGCTAAATAAGTCTATCAACACTAAAACAAGTGTCAATCAAGAGCTGTCTACTGAAGAGGCATAGTTGATTCTGAACTACATTACAGAGTTTGATCTCGTATCTTCTGACATTACAGTATTAAGTTACCTAAGCTATCTGCATTTCTATACGAAAGCTAGCTGGAAGACCAAGAAAATAATTAAAAGGCTGATCAACTTCAATTAGCTCTTTTTCACTTAAAATAATAAGAAACACGAGTGTATTCCCAAACTGAATAGATGAGGACAAAAGGTTGTTCTGCTCTTTCATGACACATTCCCACTGCAGTGCTATAATTAAACATGATACTATTTTGTTTCCTGCAGGATAAAACAAAGCTTTTTTAAGTTTGGTTTCTGGAGTGCTCGGCCTGTATTAAATGAAAGTGTGCACCTGCAGGTTGCACTGCAAAGAATCCTCAAAATGCAGAAGTAAAGGTGGAGTGCAGACAATCAGTACATAATTCAGCGAAATATAGGACCTTTTGAGTTAGATCCTTAATCCTACACCATCGGAGTAAAAGAAACACAGTCAGTTAAAGTTTGTTTATGGGATGTGTGATTCCTGCTCTGGATAGGAATGCCATCACAGACTGGAGGTCAAGATAGACAACAAAAAGGAGTGGAACTTCAGGACCCCTCCTGCAGTTTGCTGTAACCAACATATGCTACAATTTGCATAGAGCCAATATAATTATTTAGCCTTTCCCTTTCTTCAACTTGGCACTGTGCAACAGACATAGGAAACATTCCTATCTGAAGCCCACAGGGCAAGAGCTTGAAAAACAAACCAGACTCAATGAAATTGTAAAATCTAAATTTTAACCAATCCTGTAATGCACGGTCATGGTAACACAATAAAGCTACAATGTTTGTGAAAGGTAATTTTTAAGCTTTATTTCATAACACAGAAACTGAAGCTGATAACCCATTCGGAACAGTATATCTAGCCAGTTCATATCTCTGCTCCTGTCCCGCCTGGCGATTAGTAGAAATGAACAACTTAACTTGCTACCCCAAAGGCTAATCTCTTGACAACAGCACATTTATAGGCTCAAAAAGAAGGCAGTCAGATATTGAAAAGAAATGCCAGCTGTGCTTATTCATCAAAATAATAATCGCATTTAATGGTACATGGGACTTCTACAATAGAAAAAATTTTCCAGAATACTAAGCTTCCTGAAAAGAAACATTCAATAAAGAAGTATCTGGACAAAATGCTTATTTTCCTAGAGGCAAACACATGCTTCCTCCTACAGTCCAGCAACAAAACACAGTTCTTTACAATACCATCTTGAGTTTTATACAATTTCAGCTACTCTTAAGGACACAAGAAAATCAAGCCATTATATTGATTCATTAGACTGTTGCAAAAGTGGCAAACTTATATTTTCATCAATAACCAGATCCATACACACAATTTTTCCCTTAAAAACAGAAAGGAGGAGGAGAGAAAGAAGAAAGTAAGTCAACTCATTTATTGAAAAACAGGAATGCAAAAAATGGTGATTAGGAAGTCAACTTATTTGATATTCTAATTGGAAACAAACACAAATATTCTTACCACTTAGAAAACACTTATTGCGGTATTTTTTTTTTGCCAAACCATTTTTCTAGCCTCACAGCAAGTGTTCATTTTAACAAAAAAATGTATATAAACTTTCCCCCTTCAACATTGCTTCTCCCTCTATTGCTGTCTGTAAGTATCAACTTTAAACTTCTGTCTGTTGCTAATCACTGCTGTCATGCAAAAGTTTCAAGCTTTAGAAAACACAGTAAAACAAAAAGCAGTGTTTTGGATGTGCTTTTCTATTCTTGAATAACTTGTTTGGATTTTACTCTTCAGCACCAGGGAACAAGCAATCAACATATTAAGACAGAAGCCATGCATTCAGTTAGTATAAAGAAAGTTCTCTGTTTCTGCCCCCAGTAACATAATGGTTCTCACAGCAAATAACCACGTCATTGTTGTACTGCTCAGATTCCTATGACAGCATGAAATTTATCAGAGCAGACAGAGCATCACATGTATATATTATCTTTGACCAAAGATCACAAGGCACTTCAGCTGCAAACAAACTCTCTAATCTTTGTGAAGTATTGTAGGAAAGAAGACAAGTAAATCAAGGTATAAGAAAGTTAAATAACCTTTCAAGTGTTGCAGTTCTCAGACTGCCACAGCAGCTAAACCTCCTGATTTCCAATCTGTTGAAAATTCATCACCAGTGAGGAATTCACCTAATCAGTGAAAATTAGGGAACTCTCTTGTCACTGTTCATTACACCTGGACACTTCAGAATTGTCCATCTCTGATTGTGGTAAAACACCCATCACAGTATTGCACGCCATCTGTTGCAGAACCACACTTCAATACAGGTTTTTGTGTGACATGCAACTCTGAGAAACTACTGGGATCTTAGAGCATTGCTAATCCTGCTATTTCAATTCACAAGACTGATATAAAAGTCAGTATGTTGTAACTGAACTAATTTGTCAGAGTTTCACACAAGCAAAAATAAAAGACCAACAAAAAAAGGACTTCAGTGGCACTCTACCTGAAATCCCCAGCTGCGGTAACTAGCCACTCAGTAGAGGAAGCCACTAAACAAACTTGATTTTATTGAAAACAAGTTATTTAAAACATCAGCAAGCAGAAGAAGCAAATACTCAACACATAATACAGTCTGTTTACTGAGCTGATAAAAAAGCCCAAGCTGAAAAGCCTTTTATAAAATTCTTCACGATTAGAACGCTGAGGCACTGGACCAGATTGCCCACTACAGTTGTGGACTCCCATCCCTTGAAGTGTTCCAGACCAGGTTGGACGGGGCTCTGGGAAACCTGGTCTAGTTGAAGATGTCCCTGTCCACGGCAGGGGATTTAGAACCAGTTGATCTTTAAGGTCCCTTCCAACCCAAACCATTCTGTGATTCTACCAGGAGAACAACTTCATTCAAGGGACCACAAGCCACCATGCAAGCTGGCTTGAGGGATGTTAGGTATCACACAGGAACAGTAGAAGCAAACAGTTTCAGTGGAAGGGCTGATAGATTATCTTTATAGTATCAGCTCTATTTCAGTACCTTTGACTAGACAATGTTCTCTACAAAATTTTGATGCCAGACTTCCCATAGAAAGTGAGTTTGACTACACACATTTCTCAGGAAACACATAATCTACATGAGTACTGGCTAGCCAAGGTACAATGTAGAGAGCCTTTATTAGCAGGTTTCAATGGACCAGGGATTTGACAAATTTACTCCTTCCCTTACTGTAGTGTGAGATAAGCTTGTGGATATATGACCATACTACGGAGCTTAAGCTCAAACCCCATTTTTGTTTTTAAAATGCAGTGAAGAATTTAACATAATATATACACTTCACATTTGGTTGTGTCATTTAAATCAGAATTGTTTTAATACATCTTCCTACCTAAACCTTACTAATTTCAACTCCTAAATATAGCTCATTTGCAACTAAGTCAGTGACACACCCAGAAGAATCCTACATTTTCAACTATTTTCTCTAAATCAGTAATGTGCATAAGAGAATTTTACCAAAGGAAGTTAAGACAGGTTAAAGTTATCTTTGCAATTGTAGCTGTCAGTATGGCATACACAGGTTATAACAGTAATTTAGAAAGCCAGAAGGGTTGCCTGGTCAGGATATTGCTGCCTCACCTAAATTTCCCAAAGAACCTTGTTTGGCAGCAGCTTTTCTAACACTTCGCTTCCCTGCTACCACATAAGCTCTGACTTGAGGTTCCCCACATATTAAAACTTCACAGATGCCCTCCTCAATACCTGTCCTAGAGGTAAGTTCACTTCTGGAGTCCTTTTCTAGCACACTACTTGTATATTCATACAGCTATTGAATGCATGATGTGAATATAAATCTACTGCAAATAACAAATCCTAACTTAATGATATACAAAACAATATTATTTACAGGAATCCATTTTGCAGTAGACAGGTGTTTTCCCCAAGCAACTGATCCCTAACTACACTATTCCCTTCAACAATTGACAAGTCTAACTTTCCACTATTCAAAAGCATTATTTCCCAATAAATTCATTAATTAAAAAAAAAAAAAACATTTTGCTCACTATGTGTATTAAAAGCAGATATTTTAATTCATATTAGTAATTTAGAATTTCAATTCTAAAGCATTTTTAAATTGAATTTACACTGACCATAGAAGACACTTCCCTTCTCCATAAGTATACCTCACTATGTATGTATTCAGCTTACAACTCGTTATACCCAAAACATACACAGCTAGCTAAAGAACAGATATATTACAGTTTTCAACATGCTTGTTAACAGAAGATGAGTTTTAAGTGAAAGTTAAGGGTTTCAACGTTTCCCAAGTTTACACTTTCAGTTTTCATT